>BLKM01000214.1:577655-873066 GCA_013340265.1 Coptotermes formosanus
TGCATAGAATATTACCTTCTTCTGTTGTGACTACACCCCAAGTACAGTCTTCGCATGCGCCGTTACTGTAGTCTGTGTGCAGCCGTAGAACATTTTAACGACGCTGTTCATATCGAAGGTCAGCCACATTTTAGGACAATAACATTTTATTCGTGAGGAATCGGAACCGGCGCATACAATGTGATTTTCCACCCTTTCTCGAAATCATTGCCACATCCGGTTACTTTAACCATTTCAGGCCAAGTGATGATGTTTATCATCTGCTGTAACCGTTCAAAAACTGTGCATTTTGCCAACGATTAGTTTTATGCGATTTTATTAATTAAATGTGTTCCATGTCCGTGCACTGTATTATACGAAAACCATTAATCACCAACAAAATGCACAAAGAGTTTTTTTTCTCACTTGTAACACACTCCTACATGTTTCGACCCTGCTGGGTCATCTTCAGGGAGAACTTTTTGTTGTGGTTACACTACGGTTGCATTTTATAGTTGAGCTCAAGTATAAAGTGCAACCTTAGTGTAACGATAACAAAAAGTTCTCCCTGAAGATGACCCAGCAGGGTCGAAACATGTAGGAGTGTGTTACAAGTGAGAAAAAAAACTCTTTGTGCATTTTGTTGGTGATTAATGGTTTTCGTATAATACAGTGCACGGACATGGAACACATTTAATTAATAAAATCGCATAAAACTAATCGTTGGCAAAATGCACAGTTTTTGAACGGTTACAGCAGATGATAAACATCATCACTTGGCCTGAAATGGTTAAAGTAACCGGATGTGGCAATGATTTCGAGAAAGGGTGGAAAATCACATTGTATGCGCCGGTTCCGATTCCTCACGAATAAAATGTTATTGTCCTAAAATGTGGCTGACCTTCGATATGAACAGCGTCGTTAAAATGTTCTACGGCTGCACACAGACTACAGTAACGGCGCATGCGAAGACTGTACTTGGGGTGTAGTCACAACAGAAGAAGGTAATATTCTATGCAAAGTGTTCACAGTATGCAACTACGACATACAAAAAGCCCTACCCACAACAGAATACATAAACCGCAAGCGGAAGAATAATTCGAAGCTGGCCTTGATTCTGCCACGCATTCTGCATTTCAATGGATTCTTCAGTCTGCCTGCTTTTCCCCTTAAACACCGTGCTACAACACTTGTCACACTGTACTGAGCACTTCATCTGACAAACATCGGAGGGAGATCGCTTCACGCCGCTTTTCCAATCCGCCGTTGAGTAGGTGTCCACACATTCCAATTCGGCGAACTGCAATTTATAGCCCATGTTTAATTATTTAATTTACTTAAAAAGAAAGTGCTGTTAAGTTTCGGTTCCATGTACTACAATCCGTATTAGGTTTTTGGGCACCGGAAATGTTCTGCGGCTGCCAGACATGCGGCACGTCCAACGAACAGGCTGTTCGTTGGACGACTGAGGTAATGTGTCACCGACATTAGTATGACAAGGAAATACGAAGTTCTTCAAATAAGGTCAGGCCTCAAGACTGCAGAGTCACAAACAAAACGTCACTTAACGTCTTCTCTGCTCTTCAACGTTCCGAGAAGTCGGTAGTTGATCGACGTTCCGGGACACCGTATCGGCTACATTTTCAAGGCCCAAGCAGTCTTTTCAAACTGAAATCTTGCAAAACCTTCCTTTTTTTTTTAAAGACACACGTACCTCATTTCCATGACATTAGCAATGTACCAGCATCGTACAGAATCAGAATCATACTGCAGCAGAGAGTACACTCATTTGGAGATCTAACGGCACGAGAAATGTCGATGTCATTAGCAAAAAGAAGATATTTACAGTATCGGATTAGGCACTGCGCAAGTCATTTATGAATGCAATAAATATAGCGGCCCTCCAAAAACGGGTCTCTGTGGAACACCCTAAGAGCACTCCAAAAACGGAGGACGGAATTCCTTAATTTTGAACATCAGGTTGATGGTTAAGTAGCTATGGAACAAGACTTCACAGCCATTACAAAGCCCACAAAAGCATTAAATTTATGAAGCTTTGAGGAATATAGTCCAGAGACCTGCTAAGATCTTAACACTGACAGACCACCACCACGGCAACATCATCATCATCATCATCATCATCATCATCATCATCATCAATCACGGACAGCGTCTGAGCATCTGCAGATAAAATGTCAGCGTACACGCGACTGTCAGGACCCTCCCCAGCGTTCTAGTACTTGAAACATGAGACATGAATCAGCCTCTAACTTCCAAGAACGCGCCTCGTGACCATGCACGTCGATAAGCTTACGCAATGACGTACGACACTTCTCGTGCAGACGCCCAGCCACTTCTTTTTGACAGACGGCAGAGATTCTCTCAAGCTTGGCGGTCATAGTCTTGTTTCGACATCTGGTGACGCTGTAACTCGGATACTGACGATTTTAT
Organism: Coptotermes formosanus; assembly: GCA_013340265.1. NCBI lineage: Eukaryota > Metazoa > Arthropoda > Insecta > Blattodea > Rhinotermitidae > Coptotermes > Coptotermes formosanus. The sequence continues at coordinate 580,086 of BLKM01000214.1, forward strand.
TCACGCTCTGTAAGTCGCGAACTGCTGACTGCGAAATACACAATACCTGTAGGTACAGCAAGAGACACGTCAAACATTGAGACTGCAACCGGATGTTGGGCAACAGAGTGTCACAGACAACCTAGTAGCCACTCTGGCCTCCGTCGGAACAGCTAGCTTCTCTGATAAAGACACCGGACGTTATGTTTAACGTAGGAACATTTAGCCCTTTAAAGACGAAGCGTATCTGTTTTATATAAGGACTCAATGCGTACCGCGCTGTAAACACTCTCCACTTCGGTTATAAAAACCAATCTCTTAATGCTTTATAAGGCAAAAGTTGTTGTTTGTTCTGAGATCCGTACAAAACACATAAACGCAATGTTGGCACCACGTAGAATTTTTTAATATTAAACCTGGTCGTATGTAAAGTTACCGCTACGCTTTAAAAGGTTAATCTTCGCAACGTTTTGAGAATTATCAGTGCCTAAGGAAGCAGGGACTGTTCATACAGAAACACTTGGGCTGACACCTGCAGAGCTCAGCAGTGTTGAGCTATTTGGGTACGGTGCTTAACACTGAGGAATACCAGTGTTAGTTGGCGAGACGCCGGGGGAATGACCATATGCCCCTTACCAGTCACTAATTCCTGAACTTCACAGACTCACTTTAAAAATAGAACTATATCCTGTGTAAATCTGTAACACGGGTTTGTGTACAGCATGTCTGGATCGAAATCGATGCCCAACAACAAAAGGTGGATCGAAGATTTCGCATGATCTTTCCGATCATTACGGTAACACTGAAATTTGTACATAAGCGCATTAAATTTTCAATTACATCGCATGCCTCAGGTCATGCACAGCAGAATACGTCTATAAATAATTATGGCTCAGTGTTGTAGAACAGAACCTATAAACGTCAGCCCCCGCAATGCCTGTGTAGGCACTGAGGAGACGCGGAGGTGTAGCTCCAACCCATTCGCAACCCGACACTAGAATGAGGTGAGTGGTCAGCACGACGCTCCGGCTGCTTTACCTCCGGGAAAAACACGATAACCCGGAGCCGGTCTGGACGGGTGTGGAAAACCTTGCCGCACACCGAGACTCGATCCCCGGACTGTCCAGCATGTAACGAGTCCCTATATCGACTGAGTTACCCCAGGCGCCACACATGTACTACATAAAACTTTAACAGTAGACATCGGTCCGGCAGAAAGTACGGCCGATTTTAAAAATTATGAAATGCCTCAGTCAGGCCTTGTCAGGAACCATCCCACTGCACAGCCAGGTCGGTTTTACTGTGAGGTTCGATTCTCAACTGTCTGGGTACATTCTGGGAGGCGTCAAGGAACAAACAAGTTTTTGAAATCCAGTTCATTACTAGGGAGACGGGAAGCTCATAATTTGCACCGTCTGAACCACGATTCCCGCATACACGCGCCCTTCAGACGGAGGCAGCACAGCTTAGTCACTATGGTGACAAGACTACGGGCTGGAAGATCCGTGGTTTATTCCTCTGCAGGGGCAAGGGATTTTTCTCTTCTCCGACACGTCCAGACCGTCTCTGGGCCCACCCAGCCTCCTATTCAATGGCCAACGCACATCCTTCAGGGGGGTTATGCGGCCGGGGTGTGATGCTGACCACTCACCTCCATTTATCACCCAGGTTAAGAATAAGTGTAGCTATACCTCTACTTGTATTCCCCCTGTATGCCTTCATGATGTGGACAGCGATAACTTTACCTTTTCTACGGGCCTATCGAAACATACGGAAGTCTGAAACAACATTATAAACTGTACAACACGGCGTCACATTCCAGAAGAACTGAATTTTCATCACAACCGCTGTGACAACCTCAAATCTCGCCATCTGAAAGGCTGTCACAGTCGCAGTATGTATCAGCCATAACCTCATGTACACAATTATAGTCCTTGCTTAGGAATTCCAGCATGATAACAGCATACAAATGGAAAATAACACACGTCGCACTCCTGCAGTCACGTGGTTTGGTGCCGAAACAACGCGCAATCCAGCACACACTTCCGGTTGCGTGTTCCGAATTAAAAACAGAACACATACATGGTTATTAGAAAACTCTTCTTATTGATGTGTTGTTTATTAAGACAAAAGAAATTCGGATGTGGCCTACTAACAAGCACTGGATTCACACTTAACCTTTTAAAGTCGAAGCGTATCTGTTTTATATAAGGACTCATGCGTACCGCGCTGCAAACACTCTCCAATTCGGTTATAAAAACCAGTCTCTTAATATTTTATAAGGCAAAAGTTGCTGTTTGTTCTGAGATCCGTACAAAACACATAAACGCAATGTGGGCACCACGTAGAATTTTTTAATGTTAAACCTGGTGGTACGTAAAGTTACCGCTGGCCTTTAAAAGGTTAAGTATTAAATCTGCAGCACTCAACTGATCAGAATGCGTGCACAGTGTTTCCATCTTACAGTCATTACGACGTTGTACTTACGTAACCAACCAAGCATAACACTTCACTGCAACTACCGACCACGATTCATTTTCATATTACAGAAACACACCTTGCAAGTACTGGGTGTTGCCATACCGGTATTTCTCGACTCAAATTCACGCTTAATACCGAATTCGTAAAAACATTTTTCTATACTTAAAGTCCGATGTGCATAACAAGTTCCATACAAACTGCTCAGTTACTTGAAATCGGGGTGTGCACAAGTTTTCCAAAAATCTGGGAACAGCCTCAAAATTCTAGGTGCCAGAGGAGGTGACATGAAGCAAGTTCCACACTGAGCACCCACAAATATCAGGCACCATCGTACAAAATCTAGCCGCCACGGATACCTGGCGCCTGGGATTTCTGCACCCCTGGTTCAGATATAATTAGTATTAACCCTTTAAAGCCTAGCGGTAACTTTACGTACCACCAGGTTTAACATTAAAAAATTCTACGTGGTGCCCACATTGCGTTTATGTGTTTTGTACGGATCTCAGAACAAACAGCAACTTTTGCCTTATAAAACATTAAGAGATTGGTTTTTATAACCGAAGTGGAGAGTGTTTACAGCGCGGTACGCACTGAGTCCTTATATAAAACAGATACGCTTCGTCTTTAAAGGGTTAAAGGGCTAATACTACGCACCGGAGTCCTCTTAGGCGGAGCGGCCGTGTGGCGGCTCGTCCAGGCTTCGCGGGGTAAGCGTCCGACTATTTCAAACTTCCCGGCACTTGACAGATCCACAAGGTGCGTTACTGCATTCAGAAGATCCCGCCACCTGACCCTATCCTGAGCCAGATCAACCCACACCACGTGCACCATCAGAACTCTTTCAGCTCTATCTTATTATCTTCCATTCTACACCTAAATACCCCAAGCGGTCTCTTTCCTTCAGGTTTCCCCACTAGCACAGTGTCTGCATTTGTTTCCCCCCATACGTGCCACATACCCAGCCCACCCCAGCACTACTCATACTGACATTAATACGGATATTTGTCTATGTTACTGACTCCACTAGGCTGTTTTCCTTCTGTAAATCGGCCTAAAAACGAAACAGTAACCAATCGTTATGCGATCGGAAAAGTTACAGGCCTTCATAATTAGTGTCTTTTGCAGTGTGTGGCTTATTTCACGGCGCTACCAGTGCCTCATGCTATGCCGCACTGACAGTGGAATGACTAATGAATGATGAAATCGGGATGTTTTAGAACACAGACCTCTACTCTTTTATGGCAAAGGGCCACACCCGTTATTGTGGACTGGATCGCGGGCCGCACGTCGAAAACTACCAGTAACTGTTTGTGTAATTTTTACAGTGTATACACAATTTACAAAAGGGGCTGCGGGCCGCATAATACAACTTGGTGAGCCGCGGGTTGGAGACCCATGATTTAGAAGGAAGTGGAACGTGTTATCAGCGTACACAATGCGAGAGGAAAATCGACGCGAAAGGCCTACTTATCTAATTTTCCTTCTCCACCCTATGTTTGGCAACAACCAATATTTAACAGCTACACATTCCGCTGAAAATGCAGACGCCATGTATTTCAGCGGCTACGACACCGTCTCAGACCGGTCCCGAACACAGTGTCGTTTCAAAAGACTCTCTAATGAGACAGCACGGTACACGAGTTAACGCCTCTGCAGTTAGTCAAACATCATTACAACCGCGTGTCAGAAGCTGTCGAGACAAGCCGGTATAGTAATTATATCGTATGTAGGCAACACTGCCAACAAAACCGCGGGTGAAGTCAGTGCAGTTCTGTTTGGGCCAGCCAATTTCCTGCAATGAGATCGTTCCATCGACGGCGCAGTACAAATGACCATTCACCTCCATACAGCGAAGAGGTCAAGAATTCCCACAGAAGATACTTCCCCTCCCCCTTCCCCCCCAACCTTCACAGTGTGGTCCTTCAGAATCAGGGCATCTTTCCTTCGTCTTATGTTTTAAGTCATGTTTTCATCGGTTCAATACGCCGACAATCACAAATAACCACTGCAGCAGAGACGACTGACGTAAAATCCATACACCAACCAAAAATATGCATATATATGAAGGTTTAATAAGCCTATACAAGTTAAACGCCTCGAGTGAATCGGGCGATGTTATAAGTTTTACTTTTGGATCTCTGGACAAAACCGGAAAACAGTCCCTGAATTGTCAAAAATAAAGGCGCAGTGTTTTCTAAATGATTCATACTCCTTTTACAACTGAGCTGTAGCAGAACGTACTTAAGTTCGTCCTAACATCTCGCAGGATCACCTCGTTCACAGTGCCGTTGCTGGAGTTGGTGGATCCAAGAGGCGACAAGACGAGCTTCTGTAACTGACACAAAAACGAAATGCTACCCAGCAACGCACAAATCGGTCTTCCCTTTTATAATGTTCTATCACACGTTCCTGTCCCTCTAGATTATACTTTTTATCTAGGAACACGTTATTATCTCTCAGGTTCATATTGTTGTCACACGTTCCTGTTCCGCTAGGTTGTATTTTTATCTAGGAACATGTTGCCGTCTATTGGGTCACACGTTCCTTGGTGACAAACACGTGTAATCTGAACCTCACTCATAATTCTAGCGTCGGATGTGGAATTTAAACACTTGCCAGTCACTGTGCACAGCTGCGTTATAAGGAAGGGCACCCGTCCAGCCTGGCGCAAAGGGTACTCCCCCCACCACTGGCAGAAAGCAGAGTTGATTCACACTCTGGGAATTCTCCGCGGTACCGTGTTACCGGAACCAGCAATTCGTCCCTGTTCGGAGCCACTTGAATGGAGCCCACATTCTCAAACCCACTTTCCTCCACATTCCAGTACACTAACCTTTTAAAGCCTAGTGGTAACTTTACGTACCACCAGGTTTAACATTAAAAAATTCTACGTGGTGCCCACATTGCGTTTATATGTTCTGTACGGATCTCAGAACAAACAGCAACTTTTGCCTTATAAAACATTAAGAGACTGGTTTTTATAACCGAAGTGGAGAGTGTTTACAGCGCGGTACGCACTGAGTCCTTATATAAAACAGATACGCTTCGTCTTTAAAGGGTTAAAGTCAGTCTATCTCCATTCCCCACTATGAGAGGGGTACAATGTGTGGCAGCACCGGCCTATTCCTAATTCGGTCAATAAAAAACATTCCCTCCAGGAATCACGGTAGAAGAACACGCACAAAATGATGTCACTGTTTCCGCATGCTGAAGCACAATTGGTAGCGACATGCCATGTATCATTGTTTACAGCCACGAAAAAAACAAGTCATATCCTGGTGCACTCATTTCCACGATGTATTGACTCACAATATTTACACTGAGTGCATGGAGCAGTCGCACTACTCTAAGAAATGCCTTACAAATAAGAAGCGAAACACACAAGTGGAAAATAGCTCCATGCCAACAAAATGGTAAAGGTAAAGGTTCACCCTATAAGAGGCCCTGAGGGTCCAAGAGGGGGAGTAGAGGTATAGCTCTACCCTTTCATGAGCCTCGGCACGAGGAGGGGATGGGATGGCTAGCCCCACACCCCCGACCGCTTTACCCCCGGGAAAGAGACCCGGTACCCATTCTACAGAAGGCTTGGTGGGCCCCAGGGCCGGTCTGGACGGCTGCGGAAAATCTCGCCCCCACCGGGATTCGATCCCCGGACCGTCCAGCCCGTAGCGAGTCACTATACCGACTGCGCTATCCCGGTCCCCCCAACAAAATGGTGTGTTACGAAAAGTGTGGGGCAGCACAACTAAGAGGTGCACTTCAAATAAAACTACTCCAACAGTAACAAAGCACTGTTAGTTATTTAACTTAATTTATTAACATGCAATGCCGATGAAATGAAACACTTGGGTGCTTGAATCGTATTTATACGGACATTGTTACCAATTACCCCTACTCCGTCATATGGAGAAGTTCTAATGAGTACAAGTCATCGCACAGTTCGTCACATCTCCTAATAAAGAAAGCACTGCGATTCGATAACGCTGACGAATCGAAAAAAAGTCTATTTCTGCTTTATACTTCAAATGTCCTCTCCTCGCCGTCCTGCAGATTATTGCTACACGTTTTGAAACGTCCAAAATACAGCCAGCAACCTTTAAAAACCTCGTATGTCGGACCTGTTATCACTTAATAATATTTACATATACCGTGGCCACGAAATGCCTTCTACATACGTTAAATGCCACCTTAATACAATAACAAGAATGCCCCCACCACCACCGCAGTAGTAAGCACAGTTACACAAATGTATACATACTGTGCACTATAAAACATCTGTTGCCTCCTTGGACATTTAGTAACACTGATACATCTGCTTTTTAAAGAAAATAGCGACATAAGGGTTAACTTTCAGTCACCTGAACGTACCATCTGCAGAAGACGGCATCCTGTTAGTTTCATTTGCTCGTCTGTCCTAAATACGTCTTTCCTTCAGTTACTTTTAACTACCAGGTACAAACTCTGCCAGTATTTAAAATCTTTCAGCATCGCAGTTTGCCTTATTCTTCAGGCTAATTTAGCTGTGACGTACGCTACGGTTCGCTAACTCTGTAGGGCACTCGTCTGTTTATACCTTTAACAGCAAAGAAAAATCTTTCTAACGCCATGACGTTATGAATCAAGCACGCCTACACGGAGTACACTTGTGTCATGTAAACAGAAAACAACACAACGGTTAAAAACACACAGTTTTAGACAAATGAGGCAAAGGATGTGAGTACGTCCTGTGTAGAATTACAAAGGATGTGAATACGTCCTGTGTAGAATTACAAAGCATGTAAGCAGGTCCTGTTCACAATTACAAAGGAACATGCCAAAAGGCGGGATGGAAAATAATCAGCTTCATGAAGCATTTATTTGCTCATATATTTTTTACTTATTTATTTACTTATATCTTCTTAGTTATTTTCTCATTAATGTATTTATTTATTTATTTCTAATTTAACAACGATTACGGAACCTCAAGCGAAGACACCGAACACACCCTACCCAAGATTGCAACGAACGGCATTCTAGTTTTTCAATACTAAATAAGAGTAAATTCACACTACTAGGAAATCATGCTAAATACCGATAAGCTGAAATCATATAAAGGTCAAAACCCTTCTTCAGATATGATATCGTATCGATATATCGGCATTAACTGACAGCCCTATTAACTGGCCCAAAACGGGTACCATTCCACTAATGCCACTCACATTCATTCATTCATCCATCCACCATCGATCATCCCACAAACTGACAGCGTCGTTAAATAAAATGCCTCTTTCTCGCTCCCTTTGCCGCCCCCCCCCCTCTTCCATAACGTAGCATGTAAATTAGGAGGAATCTCAAGGTAATACCGTCGACGGCTAAGAAACCTGTGTACGCTTTCCCATTCTGTTATATGTCACTTTCGTAAAAAAAGAACCCAAAGAACCAAAAAAAACAAAACCGGCACTTTTACGTGAAATTCCTGGGAACAAAATCTGCACCAGTGAAGAAATACTCGAATGAATCAATATGTGTAACTATTTAGGCTACATTACGTCGTACAAAGGCGGGGGCAAGTTATAAAGGATATCAAAGTCCACACAAATAGGCCTGCCTATCCGTGTCATCTTGTACTATAAACGAAGGACACACACATAATGAATTGTCAACACAAAGATACGTCTTTTAGTTCATACACAGAAAATCTGTACAAAAAACTGGCAACACGTTCTCTTATGGTCCTGTGCTTGAGAATATGGCGGCGATGGTGGTGGTGGTTGTGGTGGCGGTGGCGGTGGTGGTGGTGATGGTGGTGGCGGCGGCGGTTGTGTTATCCACAATACCTACGTTTATATGTAGTTTACTTTAAAATGCTGCCACTAACTCTGGCTATACAGTGTCAAATGAAAAGTGGCTGGTGAATACTGTATTTGAAACAAATATAGGAAGCGGTCGACGCCTACTTTAAGGTAAGGTAAAGCAGTCCCATCACAGGCCAGAACAGGCCCTGAGGTTCCCAGGAGATTGAGAGTCCCACATTTCAAGACAATCGGCACATGAAGATGGTACGGTCGTCAGCCCTAGGCACCGGCCGCCTTTACCCCCCAGGAAATAATCCTCATACTCATTTCTGTTAGAGGCTGAGTCGACCCCAGGGCCAGAGCGCGGCCGGAAGGATTATGTCAAGGAAAAATTCCAGTGACACTCTCGGGAATCGAACCCACGACCTGTCGGCTTGTAGCGCAGTGCCTCAACCAACTGCACCACCGCGTGCCCCCTAATTTAAGGCACCCCGGAATATTCCTGGAAAAAGTGAGGAAAACCACGAAAAACCTAAGCCACGACATTCGGTATGTCTGTCGAAGTTTGAACTGGGCACCTCCAGAAGACAGGCTTGAGCCAACTTGTTCCGTTTACGTCACAGTACCACGACATGTAAAACAGCGGATAAATCTGTCACGCCAACCTACACTCACCAGCACCAGTCATCAAACTATTCACGCAGTTTTGATAATGTAACTCATCATTTTAATTTCCTTTTCCTACTAACAATTGCTCATTTTCCAAGTGTCAGCTCTACACTAAACGACGCTATCGCTCCTCCCGCCTCAAAAGTTCGTGCTATCATGCTGGCACTGTTCATGAAAAGTGAAAACAATGCAAGGATAATGAAATCTGAAATTCCATGCCGTTGATACAGATTTTCAAAAAAAAAATTCGAAAGGAAGCTTATGAAAGCCACAGCGTAACATTTCTGCAGAATTCAGGTACCAGCCAGCATGCCCCTACAGACAGGATACACTCTCCTCCAACCATTCAAGTGCACACACCACAAACTGCCGAACCGGTTAGCAAATTATTCACCCTGACGTCCGACTACCTGTTTGGATGTCTGCCTTCTGGAAGGGTAATCCTCCATGACCCTCACGCAGGCTCCAATATACTACAGCGATTGCATGTAGATGGCACGTCACAAAATATGAACACAGGCAGCGGGCCTGCCGCTCACATGTCCTGTTTTAAGACAATGGTATTGTCCAGGCTTGTAAGTGGAAACACTTGCCAGCCCTGCGAGAATTAAGTTAAACGTAAAACTCTACCACTCCGTAATTAACCCTTTAAAGACGGAACGTATCTGTTGTATATAAGGACTCAGTGCGTACCGCGCTGTAAACACTCTCCACTTCGGTTATAAAAACCAATCTCTTAATGTTTTATAAGGCAAAAGTTGCTGTTTGTTCTGAGATCCGTACAAAACACATAAATGCAATGTGGGCACCACGTAGAATTTTTTAATGTTAAACCTCGTCTACGTAAAGTTACCGCTAGGCTTTAAAAGGTTAAACAGAACACCACGAAATGAAGCGGTATAGCTCAACGCATTCTGAGCACTGGAACTGCGTGTCCCGGGTCTGTTGACACCCAGGGGTAAGTTCTACCGTTACCCACTGACGAGGTGGCTGAGTGGACCCCAGGGCCGGACTGGACGCTATGAAGACAAAGACTTCCTGGCCATGAAGGGAATCGACGCCCCATTCCTCTGTCGACACACCTGTATGCTAGACGGTATATCGACTGAGTCATCCCCGCAATGGTTATACTGTGCGTGATGGAGCACCATACCGAGAGAAGTCGATGGCGGAATGCAGGTGATGTTCGCCACATTCACAATTTGGCACTAGATGGAGGCTGCTCTGATCCGGTACCGGTTTACTTCGACATCCTATTTTTGTTCTCCTGGTGGGGTGAGATTGTGCTTCTGTAGTACTGTTCATCCCCCCGACGACAGATGCATGAACATTTGTGGAATGATAACTAAATTGACAACACCGAAATACTCGCAGCAAAACCTGTCCCAGTGCTACTTCGTCCACCAAAAACCCCACACAGTCTACCCTGGTAATGAACCCTGGCACCCATCTGCGCTACACGGCCACACTTGAGTTTTCACCCAACGGACAGAAATTCCTGGTACATCGCTGGCCGATTCAGGCTGTTCTTGTGCCAACACAAAAAAAAATATACCCGATCAATCGATCGGTCCCTCTACGAGAACGCGATACATTACTGATAATTATCCTGGTATCAGTCGTGCCACGATATCGGCAGTTCACTTTCACAGACTGTGATTACATCACGCCTAGCCAAGATGAAATCAAACAAGGAAGGCCGAACACCTCAGTGGCACAGTTATTTCGGCGAAGCAACACAACACTGTTCCTGCCTACCGCCATGCAGTTACGGTCTACGAACTGTCCCAACGATATGGGCCACATGAACTAAGGGGCCTGTATTATATCAACCGCATTTACAAACAGAAAGGACAACAGACGCGGGTTTCCTACAACCAAACATGGCACGAGCCTTTATCATTTAGCTGAATTAGAGCTGTTGCACGTCCTGGTTCTTAACACTAACGATATGTCCATCGTTACAGCTGCAGCCACGCGTATGACGCTACAAACGTCAGAGACACGGCCACGTCACGTTTTTTCAACACCAGCTCTAATGATTTTCCTGTCTGTTCTGATTTCCAAGAATAATCAATAACTTCGAACATACAAACTATTAGATATGTAGTACTAGTCTACACAACTGCAGGATTAGGAGTTTAATTTCTTCACTTATACACACTAATATCATCGAGGCTACGGGCTGGACGGTCCGGGGTTCAAATCCCGGTACGGGCAAGAAATGTTTCTGTTCTCGAAAACGTCAAGACCGGCTGTGGCGCACACAACAGCCTCCTGTTTGATTAGTAACGGGGTCTTTTCCCCGGGGTAAAGCAGCAGGGGTTTAAGTGGACAACTTAGCTACACCTAGCACCGAGGTTAAGAATGTGTGGAGCTATACCCCTGCTCCCCCCCCATATTACTTTACGGCGTGGACAGGCAAAACTTTACCTCTCTAACTTTTATTATTTTGCAGACTACTCCTATACGCGTTGTATCTGGGAATACATCTCTTCACCGCTCGACTGAGGTCGTGCATGCGATACGCACTCCATGTGACTCACGTGGGTGGCTTCCAATCGATGTGGCACTCCATTTACTAATTCCACATTAAAATACAGTAACATTTATACCAGTCAATTTCGTTTTAATAATCAGCTCTTGATTACACTTGGATTTATATCTGAATGCTGTGCAGTTACAAAATGAACACTGTTGTTATTACCATCCACAATCACCACCAATCATCGTCGTCGTTAACAAAAATCCTTTAAGCACGCGACAGATCAGTGGACCGATATCGGATATTGAATTAAATCCACCGTTTCAAATGTAAGCAGCTTCAAATTTCCCTCCTCGGCGGCCCAGAGATACACTGGAACAGCATCACGCTGGAGCGCCAGAGGGGCGAAGGGGAAGGATAACGCCAGTCACAAGGTGAACAACCTCGCCAACAAAACATGACGAGATTTACCTGCAGCTGTGCGACACTGCACGAAAACGAGTCTGTCCGCCCGTCCGCAGCACGTTTGCACGCACAGTAGTGACACATTCAGGCCAAGTTTAATTCAGCGCAACGAACTGGGTGTGTTTCTGAATTATCACATACCAGTAAAACACACACGGTTACTTAACAGACTCGAACGGACCAAGTCTTAAAAATATTAACTCTTATGTCATAGAAGTCCTTCTTGAGAAACTAACAGTTTCCCGGCTGGTCATAACCGTTTGAACAAAGCCCCCAACTCCACGTAAGAGAATCCTGCAGAAACTGACAGTACTTCGGCTACAATTTTCTCTTTTTAACACTAGACATCCCCGCTGGTATTCGGATACAAAAGTACGTTTACTGTTATCAACCACAGTCATAGCCAACACTTCGCTTTAAATGTGCATAAAAAAAAAGGTAAAGCAGTCCCATTACAGGCCTGGACAGGCCCTGAGGGTTCCAGGAGGTTGAGGCTCCCAGATTTCTAGACAGTCGGCACATGAAGGTGGTAAGGTTGTCAGCCCTACGCACCGGCCGCGTTTATCCCCCCAGGAAATATTCCTGGTACTCATTTCTGTTAGAGGCTGAGTCGACCCCAGGGCCACAGTGCGACCGACAGGATTATGTCAATGAAAAATCGACTGACACCATCGGGAATCGAACCCGCGACCTGCCGGTTTGTAGCGCAGTGCCTCAACCAACTGCGCCACCGCGGCCCCTTTAAATGTGCATTAAAAGCGAAATGTTGGTTAAGACTGTATGATTGATAACAGCAAATATACTTTTGTAACATTATCTCACTGTTTTTTGGAATGTTACAGTAGGCCATAAACCGGTCTGAAGAGACTGCAGATCCATGACCTAAGACTCCAGGACTTTCCGCAGTCCAACGTGCATGCGGATTTATTCTAACTTACGGCAGTTCATGTCGGTCACGAAAACCTACACAGTCTACACAACGCGCCTAAAGTACTGCCTTTCGTTTAAGCTTCTGAAATGGGTCAATCGATCAACAAAACTAAAGGTGAAGATCATTAACTCTTGTTCCACAGAAGTTCATTTGGTAATCTCACAAGTCGCCATGAGGGTGGCTTAACCAATGTAAGCCGAAACATGTTGTTTTTATCCCACATAACGCAATATCCTCGGCTGGCGTTCCTCCAATAAAGACCCGTAATCACAGATTTATAACCACGAGAACATGCAGAAACTTTTCTGTTTATGTACCAATGCGATACGTGACGCCCACCAAACCGTGTTCCGAGGTACACATAAATGCCTATAATGATGAATTTTGAATCCCAGCAACAGGGGCGCACCCAAATTGGAGGGCTGCAGGGCCGCATTCCCCCCCCTTCCGGAGGGCTGCACCCCCCCCCCGCCCAAATCGAAATTTAATAAACACAGATTTTGTGACACGATGATATAGAATATTTTACGTGATTTACCCTTCAGCCAAACTCAGCCAATGAAATCGGCTGATGACTAATGCATTTGAATTTTTAAAAATAAAATAAAAAACTTAGAATGCATTAGATTAACCCCTTAAAGACGAAGCGTATCTGTTTTATATAAGGACTCAGTGCGTACCGCGCTGTAAACACTCTCCACTTCGGTTATAAAAACCAATCTCTTAATGTTTTATAAGGCAAAAGTTGCTGTTTGTTCTGAGATCCGTACAAAACACATAAACGCAATGTTGGCACCACGTAGAATTTTTTAATGTTAAACCTGGTAGTATGTAAAGTTACCGCTAGGCTTTAAAAGGTTAAATTAAACACATGAAGATGATTAGATGTTGTGATTTAAATTAGCTGAGCAACCGAACACGAAATTATATTTGCACGTATATAAATGCAGCTGCAAACAGCATTATGTTGCAGATGTACTTAGGACATGATTTTATAACATAATTTTTAAAATCAAGCATAATTTATATATAGCCTCAGAGTCAGTCATTTCCCCCTCCCCCGGAAAAATTTTGGATGCGCACCTGGTCTGCAATAAGAACGAGAGTTTCAGTCTTGAAATATTCAGTAATTCAGGATTTGCTACTTCAATTTCCGTTGGTATTTCTGTTGCGTAACCCACGACCCCTGCAACACCAGTCGGTATGTATCGACTCTGTAACTGCGCTCGTTAGAACTGGTTGGGACATTAGCATTTTTAGATACTTTTAACATTTTACGGACTTAATAAGAACACGAAAAAAACACAGCCACAAGCAAGTACAACAACACACACGCGGGACATGACTTCTCAAAGACGCAGACTGCGGTAATTTGTCAGAAGCAGGCGGCATGCGTTTGGTGCCTGGCGTCCAAAACGAGCGGTCGGATGCAAAGCTGAAAACTGCACTTAACGGTGTAAGCCAGTATATGACTTATAGAAAACACACAATATACAAATTCCTTACGTTACGGACTCCGTATCGTAGACTCACATTTTCCTTTACACGCTTTCACTACTCCGTCCGAATGTTAATTTCCTTTTTCGGCCAATGAAGTGATCATGCAGGCAGCACTTCGATCCTCCAGACTGCCAACTTCCAAGGTCTAGCTGGACAACAGCTTGAAGAAAACTGTTTTCACAGTAACACTAAAATGTACGTCGAATTCAACAGTTGGATGAAGGTCGACGTGACCGTTTCCCAACCGGGACTGCACATAATATCCTTAGGGGTACCGCAAGAAATCGTGGTAGAAATAAATAGAAACTATGACATAAGGCAAAAAAAAAACTCCAAATACCTCGTAAATATAGCAGGAATTTTTGTCCCGCATTTGGCCATAGCAGAATAATCCGCGTCCGCTACCACCTGCCTCCCTGTTTTGTTTTAGTCTGTATTTAACCCTTTAAAGACGAAGCGTATCTGTTTTATATAAGGACTCAGTGCGTACCGCGCTGTAAACACTCTCCATTTTGGGAAGGGTTGGGAAAAACTGGTCGACACAACACCAACTAACTGGCATTAGTATCCCACGAAACGTTCCTCATTTCAGAGTTAAATCCCCGTGTTCACTGCTACAGTAAATAGGATCACTTTGCAATAGAACTGGTCCAGTCAGCTTCTTACCTGCCACATCTAGAGGCCAATTAATATTTTACCTTATATTATCCAGTAACTTGGGCGTGGCAATCGTAAACAAGTTCAGAAACGTAGGTATGACGCTAAGTTCCGCCGCATGCATTCCGCTGCTGCCTCTGGATTCTGGCGAATGATAACTTTTGATGTTCTGTTATATAAACAGCATGACACTAATAACTTCATGTAAAACGGTCAAACGCAAGTGTACTAAGTATCCCCATAAAAAAAACTATTCATTCTTAGTTGTTACTCATTCATAGTGGCGACAAATCAAAACTAACCTAAATACTAAACGAATAAACATGGCAATAAGGCTTCGGGTCTTCCCTGTTACCAGGAAACTTTCAGACAATAACACTGGAGTCCACAAATTCCCCAAGAATCTAACAGACACTTCGAAATTCTAGACGCCAGAAGGGTGACACGAAGCTAAGGACCCACAAATACTTGGCGCCGCCATACAAAGCTTTAGTCGCCCGGGTGACGTGGCGCCTGCAACCCTGGAAAACATGTTTCTGTAGTTTGGCCACCTCGTCGTGGAAACGCACGTGCAATAAGCCTGCGCGGTACGTGGCTGCTATTTTCGTCCATTCATAATCAGTACTGCAACTGCTCCTCTATTTTTCGTAAAATTCATCAATGAGATGTCATTACATGAATTGTAGTGCGGTTCGACATTTGTTACATCGCTAGAGACAGACGGCGTGATTTTCACAGACCCTCCAAAGACATGCTAAGGCGCCTAAAGACGAGAGCCACATACAGAATAAGTTTTGTTGTGTAAACGAATATCTATACAGGAGTATTTCAACAAAATGTCAGACCTACATAACACAAACTACTTACCTAATTCAACTGGTCTGAAACCTTGATGGAAACAGGCCATTTGTTTTGTTGTGTAAACGAATATCTATACAGGAGTATTTCAACAAAATGTCAGACCTACATAACACAAACTACTTACCTAATTCAACTGGTCTGAAACCTTGATGGAAACAGGCCATTTGGAGACATAAATGTCACTTAACATCGTTGTCACTTACTAAGAACATACAGCGTCGGCAACAAAGAAATGACTGTGGAGTATTGATGGATGATAATGACTGGGGAGGAAAATCGAAGCACTCGGGAAGAAATCTGTCCCAGTGCCACTTTTTCCACAAAGACTGGCCTAGTATCGAACTGGAGCCTCCGCGGTGACAGGCCGGCGACAAACCAACCGCCTGAACCCTGACACGGCCTTCGAGTTCTAGACGAAGACAAGGGGGTAATATTACAACGGATATTAAAGAAACAGGTTACGAGGATGCGGACCAACTGCACTTAGCTTAGGATACGGACCGTTGGCTGGTTATATTACTTCTTTATGGTGAAACTTTGGGTAAGGTTTGGCATCAAAATTTTATGACGGATCCAAATTTAACATATCCCGCCCGCAACCTTGCGTTTTCTATCTTATACTTGTATCAAAACGTAAATTTTTCCTGTTGCC
Source organism: Coptotermes formosanus (assembly GCA_013340265.1). Lineage (NCBI taxonomy): Eukaryota > Metazoa > Arthropoda > Insecta > Blattodea > Rhinotermitidae > Coptotermes > Coptotermes formosanus. The sequence goes on from BLKM01000214.1 coordinate 596,540, forward strand.
ATACGGTACAGCTTTCCAGGTCACTTTAGAAGATCCTATAATCAGAGCATGACAGTTTGACGACTGTTCCACCGCTTGGTCCCACTGCTTGCTGCCATGCTAAATAAATAAACAAACAGATAACTAAATATGTACCAGTTAGGTACGAATGTGACGAGTACAGATACTGCCATTTCAAAATGGCTTCTCAACAATAACATAAGCCGGGAAACTGTCAAGACCGAGACAGCCTAGAATTTTACCTGCGCCATGATACAACCTCCCGGGGACCCCTTACCAATTGGTAACGCGATATTTCCTACGGAGTAAGACAGATACTGCGGTACGTTGGCGACTCAACACCTAATGCCGAGGTTATGCATGCGACGGACTACACCTCCAATGCCCACATTCATGGTGCAGTGTTTAACTGCTCTAGACGCAGTGCTGAGAAAACTAAGTATAAGGGGACTGCTCAAGATCAGATGCTATTCTTTGGTATTATAACAAGGTTCTTTCACTCTGTGCCTCCCAGCAGTTACGCATTATTCGGACTACTCCTTCCATGGAGATTTGTTAGCCATTCATTCATTCATTCATTCATTCATTCATATTGCTTGCTGACTATGTGAAACACTTGTACAAGCAGGCATCTTTTTCAGGTCTCATACGGTTAGTGTAAGATGGATATTCGGGAAGTGGGATGTGGGGGCATGAACTGGATTGAGCTGGCTCAGAATAGGGACAGGTGGCGGGCTCTTGTGAATGCGGTAATGAACCTTCGGGTTCCATAAAATGCGGGGAATTTCTTGACTAGCCGAGAAACTGTTAGCTTCTCAAGAAGGCCTCTGCTCCATGGAGTTAGTTAGTTAGTTAGTTAGTTAGTTAGTTAGTTAGTTAGTTAGTTAGTTCATACGGTTAGTGTGGGACTATGAATGTTGCAGCCTTTCCGGAGTTTCAAAGGCAGGCTGCCAGGGCACTGAAATGCATCGTTTCTCTGACTGACCTATACTCATTCAGAAATGTAGGCCGTCAGTATTTTCCCCACAGATTTCCCCATAAACCAGTCTTCTTCCCACTACAGATACCAAAACATACAAACGATCATTTTCTCACGACATATTTAAAATGGATCTTGAAGTAACACAAACAAGAGAAATACAGTCGAACCCGATTATAACGCCACCTCGCCTATAGCGTCAGACATCCTGTAGTATCAAATAATTCTCCACTGTTAACCGTAACATTATACTCCTCGGTGATACCAACACTTGTTTATAACGACACAAAGCATTCAGTCCCTTTCATGATGTTATAACCGAATTATTCGAAATATTCTTTATACTCTTCCAAATAGTCTTATTTTTATTATTAGAACGGGTAAGAATGCTGTTATAATACCTTTTTTAAGCTAATTTAATAACTTTTGTTAGAATTCTACAATATTTCTTATGATATTCTGACACATTAGGGTTATTTATGTTTCTTTGAATTAAAAAGAACTTTCTTTTATTTATACATGAAATTTTTATTCCTTGTGTTAGCCAAGCTTTACTGACAGATCAAAATGGCTTTAAAAAGATTTCTTCTCACACTCTTTTTACACACTGGAGGAATATTATAATTGCAACAAGAACCTTGATTCTTAAGATTAAACGTTAGTTATTACTGTAAAGACATTTTTTAGCTATTACTATTTTAATTAAGATTTAATTCAAATTATCCTGGATTATACACATGGGTTGTACTAGATCTTGTAAGTAATGTGATATATATGTACTGCAGTCAACATAGGTTTTAAGGTTGTTATGATAAATTTGAATATTAAAGATGTGCTGTGATAAAGATGAAATTACTGACATTCATCAACAATGTTTTAAGTACTGAGATATATACTTATTTATTCTTGTGGGTCCTATTTTAACTATTGTGGTGACTGTATATAACTAACTTACTACTGACAAGTATCTACGGATATAATTATGCAAATACTTACTTTTGCTATAGTGCAAATTCCATATCATACATTGACAAACTCTATATCCTATGGTTTTGTACCGGTGATGGATCGGTGAATGCAAATAAATGCATGAATGAAAAAAGTTCGACTGCAAATTGCCGTCAACACAACTAGTAAGTGTTATATGTGTAATTTGGCAACATGTTTCGACCTTAGTGTCATCTTAAGGCCAGTAGTACAAAGTACATGAAAGGAACTGTGTAGTTTCTTTTGCATACTTTGCACTACTGGCCTGAAGATGACCCTCTGAGGTCGAAACATGTTGCCAAATTAAGAATATAACACGATCTGTGCTGATGACAACTTACTTCTCTTGTTATTACATCTGACACAACGGGAGACAAATGTAAAAATTAACACAGACCAAGTAACGCACTTATCTACCTTAAAACAGTAACCATTTGGCACTAACACTTTAACGCCCACTTCTCATTACATGTACAGCAAAGCTTAGGACTAAAACTAAGCATTTTACCCACACACCGTATTTAAGTTTCATATAATTCTTACAATAAACAGCACTTCTCTCCTTGTGCAACATTCGCCGACTGGTATTGCTAATGGAAGCACACTGTTCTCTACCAGGTATGAAGTACATCTTTATGTACAATACAGCTTCATTTTAGTTTTCAAAGAGTGAATTCGCAGACTTGTAAATACTGCCGTATGTATCTTGGATATATTTTCGCGTGTGAGGTGTTTGAAACCATACTGCATGCAAGTTGTTACCACTGTGACTGATTATTTCTTCGTGGACCAAAGCAATAAGAAAGACCATAGTAGCGTGGATACAGTTATCACCAGAGTTCCTATCGCTAATATTAAAACTCAAACCCACCGGCCTATGGATTACATGCAGTAAACAGTGGACGGTACGGGCAGGTATGTAAAAGGCGGGAAATTTGCCTACATGAGCGCGTATGACAGTCGATCTCAGCGGCCGCGCGGTCTAAGGCGTGGGAATGCGGTAGCTCGCTTACTGGGATTGCGGGTTCGAATCCCGCGGGGGCCATGGGGATGTCTGTCGCGTGTGAGTGCTGTGAGTTTTCAGGCAGAGGTCTCTGCGTCGGGCTCATCACCCGTCCAGAGGTGTCCTACCGAGTGTGGTGTGTCTTTTGAGTGTAATTATGAAGCCTCGATAATGAGAAGGCACTGGCCCACTACGGACTGTTGCGCCTATAGGGAAGCCCCTATTACGGTACAAGCATTCATGACACATTCAAGTCCATATACATATGTAGCTACGAGATGTTAAGGGGTCCTCAAAACGCCAAGTTCTCTGAGTCATAAAGGTTAACTGAGGTGTCATTATAACAACGTTAAATATAACTCATTTACACCATTCAAATATCATCATTTTTCAACATAATCTCCCAGCACAATGGTGCATTTGTCCCATCGTGGTATGAATTAAAACTTCTAGCATGAGTTTAAAAATTAAGTCGTGGGTCTTGCAAGGTGATAAGATACTTCACTCCCAAAACAAATCAAGCTTCAATGCACTCTGGGCCACTAAAGCAACACTTGGGAAGTCGCCGAATCCACAAGAATAAGTAAATGTCAAATGCTGCTCACAAACGGTTGCTAACGCGACAGACCGAGTTCTACCGCGACGGATCTTGAACCGTTTAAACACGAAGCATATCTGTTTTATACATGGACTCAGTGCGTACCGCGCTGTAAACACTCTCCACCTCGGTTATAAAAACGTCTCTTAATGTGTTATACGACAAACGTGGCTGTTTGTTCCGAGATCCGTACAAAACACATAAACGCAATGTGGGCACTACGTGGAATTTTTTTAATATTAAACCTGGTCGTATGTAAAGTTATCGCTTGGCTTTAAAGGGTTAAACTCGTGCCGAGATAGGATAAACGCACGTGTGACCGGGGATTGTGCTGAAAACCAATGCTTCAGCGGAATCAATGAAATTCAGCGGAATTAACGTCTTAGTTACTTCTCACTTAATTTTTATTACCCAGGGAACCTTCGTTATTAAACAGCCTTCGAATGTATTTACTTCAAGAGATTTGCGCTTTTCGTGAAGGTGATGAACTTGTATCGTGTCATAACCCAAAAAACCATAACTTAAACTCAAACAACAACACACATCTCAGTGAAGGTTTCACTTCTGGCGATACGTATCGTAATCCGAAAAACTACATGCACGTACTTTACAAATGAAATGCGCAACCCTGGTGGTTGTGGTGGGCGGGGATTCACTAGCAAAGAAATACCAAACAACACACCTGACCACGTTTTCAACCTAGCACTCCTATAAAATTGTACCTTCACATCATCTGGCTTTACTAACAATCTTTGTATAATTAACGACTCTACATCACCTCAAAATGATTATATGCAGCCTTACATCAAAGATGTAAGGTTACATACAATCAGTCAAATCCTGATAAAAATTGTATTCAAACCGGAATCCCTATAGCAAACCGGTTACCATCAATATACCGAAATTCACTACAAACAATATGTATGGCACTCCAAAAGTCACATTAATACTACACTATTCATACACCTGTCGGTCACAACAACATATGAATTTAATTAACTACACAGATTACGATAATCAAAAACGTATATTTCCAATATTAGCCAGCATATGGCACGCAGAGCTGTAAAAAAATCCTGCAGATATACTTAACTCGAGCGAATTACAAAAACAACATATTACTATTCATTATGCTTCAATAAACGTCACACACTAACTGCATAAAATACAACGAATTGTATGTCAAAAAGGAAATCACTATTTTTTTAAATTTTGTAATGTAACTCACAAATTTTTTTTATAATTTCCATATCGTCACCACAGAAGCTCACGATCCACAGACTGAGACCCAACAGATACAATGAACTGTCAACGCACCCTTAGAACGGGAATACTGGGTTTAGAAGAAAACTACTTAAAGCAGTGGTCGGTAGATTTATAACTGTTACATATATTAATATGCATTCGTATCTACTTCTAATGGTATTCAATTGTCACTACCATATCACTGTGGAATTTGGCTTTGCTTTGTTTACACTTGTTTCAAGGTTACTACACAATCATAATTTCTGCCTGGAAATCACATGACTCATTTCATTAGCGCTCGAACAGATTTCGCTTACACCACGTTTCATGAACATGCAATTATGAACATTTAACAATAAACAAAACTAAATCAACAAAACTTTCTTCTACTAGTAAAAATCACATGGAACTACCTGTCGCTAGAACTCGCTTGGCGGCCATTTTACCTGCGCGCCGAAGTTTTGTCTGTGATATCTAGTTTCACAAACTTTAGAAAGAAATGTTAACTTTCATGTAACAAGGGGTAATCAATTCCGAACTCAAATGTTTCCAACCTTCCTGAATTTCACAGCAAATATCAAATAATTAAACAACCAAGACGAATGTTTTTATGGCACATTACGTCTACCTGCACATACCTCTGCTGTTGCCTGTCAGACAGGTAAAAGAAGTAAAAACCGCCTCAAGGTACGAAACGACTGCGCAGCACTCAAGAAACTTTTGGCGTTAGATACATGAAAACTTCATTACACACTACTGCAATTCACCAACACGTAACAAACATGTATTCACAATTTTTGTCGTGTATACACTATTATCCAATGACAGATCCATGACTGATGACGTAAAATCTTAAACAACTTTTTAAAAAATCCACTAGAACACTGGGTGTGTAACGACCGCGCACAACTCCAAACAACCACTGGCTGATACAACCTTGCCTTCGGAACCTGTTTACGCATGCGCACAACACGTATGTTGTGGACAAAGACTCGTTCGTAGCAGAGAAAATTGTTATATCTTTCCGTACATTATCTATGCATCACAAAGGGAAATATCTAACTGTTATGAAGCCTAGCCTTGATTATAATTTGATAAAATAAAAAATGAGTAGAAAACAGAATATCCTAAAACTCACTTTAACTGTTCAGTAAGAAATATTGTTACCCTGTTGCGGAATGTGTATTCTACAGAATTCAGTTTTGGATTGTTAATTGACATCCTTGGGAGAAATGCAGTTGTTTGAAAGGGAAGTCAATATGTTATGTTTCCTGTTCTGGAGATCAGCTGTTGAAACAAGGTTGACTGAATCGGAGGGAATAGTGGTGTGGTAGTATAGCTGTAGAGAAAATAAACGCTTAAAACTTGTACCACATAATGAAAGACCCTTATAGTTTTTGCAGTGGATTATCGCACAATAAGAATGACGTCTGCGGAGTGTGAATGCGAAGATGACGTAGATATTTACGGTGATTTACCGAATGTGCCATGCATCGGCGATACCATAAAAGAGGTTAGTATTAAGGAATTTGAATTTTTATACTACATGTCAGGTAACTACCGTACAGTCTTCTCGCAGTAATTAGTAAACGTCATGGGTAATTGTTTTTGGTCTACTTATTACCTATAGAGCGGCCCTTGAATTTGTAGTTGATACTGCAGATTCATCATGGATTCAAAAAGAAACTGACATCCGTGTGACTTCCGAAATGAGGTGGTCACATTTTCTTCCCTATCCACGCTACCACAGAAATGAGTGTCACCAATTAGCTGCTGCATTTGTCTTCTTACACATTCCATTCTTTAAACATGAGGGTAAATGTCTAAGTCCCCATGCACACCATGAAGCTATGTATAGCCCCACTCGTTCTTAAGTCCAGCAGTATATGGGGGTCAGCTTCATGCCTCAGCCACTTTACCTCCCTCCCCCCACCCCCCTCCCTTACACACCCATCAACTGGGGTTGTGGGTGCTATGCGGAGTTGGTCTGGGTATTTTGGAGAAGAGATGACTCTCTTACCTGTGCAACAATTGCACCACGATCGCTTGGACATCCAGCCAAGTCACTACATTAACTATCGTATCCTGGCTCCCCCCTGCCCCCTTCATTAAACATACTAGTACAAAATTACTCCAACTAGCCTTTCAAGATTAGTTATAGAAGAACCATATTATATAATGAGGAACATTTGATTAGGTACAAATACAGTAAAGCTACAGCAGCTTTTTAATGGGAATCTCTCATTTATATTTGGTATCACGTAATTGTGGGGAGTGCAAATGCATCACATTGAGACAGCAAGTAAGTCTAAATTAATGTTTCACTTTTAGTTGCTAGACACAATGTAAACGTCCTTACTATTCATCTCCAACATTAAATCAGGGCTTCATAAAACAGCAGCATAGAAACAGCACACTTTGATCACTGGACTGAACACTGCAGAGTGAGCAGCATTATTGTACACCCTGCAGCAGTGATATTGTCCACTCTACAGTGAGCAGTCCAATGATAAAACTACTCTGTAGTTTACTGTTTCTTGTACTGTGCATTTAGAGTGTTAGGATTATACATGCGTATCATTAGTGATGCTAATATTCTGTCATCTGCCATGAATTTCTACAAGAACAAGCTTGTTGTTCAAGTAATGTGTGTTCACAGTGTATGTGGTGTAGGCTTACCTTTTCCTACAGTTAAATAAACACAAATTTTGGTTGAGAACATTATTACCACTTCTCCTTGTTTTGATCCTAGTCTGTAGCTAAAGAAAAGACATAACAGCAGAGAATACAAAGTTATTGTTCCTGTTTGTGGTGTATATATTTTGTCAGAGGTGACAGATTTGTGAACCAAGCATTTTTAAAGCTGAAATTCCGACTGTTAACAAAACCTTACCTTTTACGCCTTATTACATGAATGGCTGGCAGATAACTGCATGCAGTCAAAACATGTAGCCTTGTTCTAAAATAAACATAAAAAAAAAAGTTGTGGTGATGGTATTTCCTGCGTAGAATATTGAAATTTCAGAGTTGTTACAAATCTCAGTTAGGCCCTTAGACAACTAATTTTTTCCAGCTGATGTTATTCAAACTTTGAAGTTAATGATTTCTTTGGAGTCCGTACCAAAAAGAAAATTATCACAAAAATAAAATGGAGAAAATTTTTTGAAGAGAAAACACTCTCAGTTATTTCCATTGCTCTTAAGGGGAGAACTATAACATAGATGCATATTAATTCAATGTAACAGGTTCAATACACTGTCATGTATCAAGTACATACCTGCAGAATGGGTGAGCAACAATAATTCATATTCTGAAAGTGCATACTACTTATGATTCACAAGTATAGTTCTCTGTGGTATAATTTCAGCTTGAAGAAACAAAGAAAGTGCTTGAAGAAGAGGTGACAAGACTGAAGGAAAAACTGGAGGAAGTTACAACTGAGAGAAATGAATTGGAATCTAAGATTAAGTGTCTTGGTTTAAATATCTCAACTCTGTATAAAACTGCAACTGCAGAGATTGAAAGAAAAGATAAACTGATAGCTGAACTTCGGAGAGAGTAAGTATTTAATTTTTAAAAATTTTCTTATTTTTTTGACATTTTCATTATGCTTGGACACAAAGTGCCCTTTATTCTGACGATACAGTCGCAACAAGTCTGCAGTCCATTACCTCAGCTACCTTTTTAACATTAACCTCTCCTATGTACCAAGGTCTCCCATTTCCCAAGTTGTCACATTTCTTCAAGTTTTCTTACCAAAACTGTGTTTGCATTTCTTATGTATACCATGCTTACCACATGTCCTGCCCATCTCATACACCTTGATTGGATTCTTATTGCACTATAAATATTGGGGAGACAGATTACAATTTATGAAGCTCCTCATTATGTACTTGTCTTTTTACCATAATGTGAGAAATGACGTTTCACAGCCATAGAAAAAGCGATACAATTGTATTGTTTTCTGTATCTTAATCTGATGCCTTTAGATAGCAGATGGGGAGACAAGATTCTGAACTGAATGGTAGCAGATATTTCACAAATTCATTCCTACACTTAATATTTCCATGCACATAATTTTGCTTCTTTACCATTGCCCTCAAATGTGTGAACTTTGCCACAGTTGCAAAAGTCTGTTAAGGCTACAAACGAATGTGGTATCAACCACCATGTACCCTATGTGTCATATAAAGTCAGATAGTATGCACAGTTTTATGTTGATTTAACGCAAGAATGCTGAAAGAGACATTAAGCAATTAACATCTGCATTAATGCCTCCTTTCTTATTTCAGAAAAGATAATATTATTTTCCGAAGACAGAATAAATCATTTAGCAAGAACACTAACCATGCATCAGATGACAGTGGTGATGGGCAGTGCTCTCAAGATATAACAGAACAGAATTATCGCCCTGGTCCAGAAGCTGAGCAAACACAATTCCAGCACCCTGCTCCAGAAGCTGAGCAGACAGAATTCAGTTACCCTGCTCCAGAAATTGAGCAGGCAGAATTCAATTACCCTGCTCCAGAAATTGAGCAGGAAGAATCTTATCATCCTGCTCCAGAAATTGAGCAGACAGGATCCCATTACACTGCTCCAGAAATTCAGCAGACAGAATTCAATTACCCTGCTCCAGAAATTGAGCGGGCAGAATCTCACCATCCTGCTCCAGAAATTGAGCAGACAGACTCCAGTTATGCAGGTACTGACAACTGTGCTTCAAACAAATTATCATCCCATACTGATGTTCCACTGGGAAATGTTCTTACAGTTTTCAGTAGAAGACGCCTGCATATGATTCCTGAGAATAAGAAGTTGATCAGTTTTGATAAATCAAGTGAAGATATTAATCAGGAGTCGGTAATTCCATGGAATCTAATTCCTATTACAGACACTGAACGATATAAACATATAAATGAAAAAGTGCACAACAGTTCTTCACATTTAAATAAAGAATATGATTCATTTTCACAGAATGAGTCAAAGAGAAAAAGAAGTAACTCAGAGAATTGTAGTTATTTACCCAAAGCAAGAAGCACGGTTCATGCTGAAACCAAACCTGAGAGAATACATCCAAATGCAAGGGAATCCAATGTCAATAGTTCCAAGTATATATCACATACTATGTCAAGAGAACCTGTATATAGGCACTTCTACCAGGGAGATGAACACAAATCATATTCAAAATATAAAGCAGGAAGATACTTACATTCTGAGAATTACAGACCAAGAACATATTCCAGATATGCTGTTTCAGAGCACCACTCATATTCCAAAAGGTGGGAATTGTATAGGATACCAAGAATAACACGGGAGACCAGCTTGTCACGAGCACATAGAAGTTTGAGGTCATGGCCAAGGTCAAGGTCAAGATCGGTTTCCCAGTCCAGAATTGTGCCAGGATCTGTACAGAACAGCGCAAAGAGAAGGTATTGCAGCAAAGCCTCATCAGAAAGTAGCAGGTCTATGTTAACAGAAATATCAGAAAAATCCACAGATCCTGCATTAAAACTAGCTGAAAGTGATACATCTACATCACACATGAAAACATGGTTACCAAGAGACACACAGCTTGAAGTTTCAAAGGATCTCTGGTGTAAACCACCAAAGAAATTCACACATGACACTGAACCACATTCTGTAACAGGAGCCTCAGGGGTTGAATTGGAGCATTCTTTAAAGACTGCAGAGACTAAGCCAGTAGTAAATATTCCAGTATCACCTGCTGGAAGCAAACGTGGATGTGGATCTACCACTTTGTTGAATCTGTCTGAACACAGTAGTTTCAAACGCACAAAAAGGGCTAAAATTGTAGAATTAAGCACTGAAATCAAGCCCACTGAAGCAAAGACAAGTGACTTGGTTAAAAACGCAAACATCAAATTGTTCAGTGAGCATAATCAGAGCGGAGGAGTAAAGAGGCCTCTTGAAGCTAAAGAGATGGACGAAGTTCACCTCCCAGATTCTAAAAGGCAGGTGCTGAATGACATAACTGGGAGAGAGTGTTACAATTACAGAGAAAATGATAATTTTACAGGCAATAAACAACTGTATGAAGGTACAGTGATGAAACAATCGAGTTCATGTTCTGTAAATGAAAACACACTGAAAAACAATAAAGTTAATGGAGATGGAGCTGATGACATTAAAAATGTGGACACAGCTACACTGAAAGAGAAAAAGAGAGCTAAAGAACAAAAAGAAGAAACAGGACCCCAAAATATTAAACTGAATGTTGAGCAGCCAACTGTAGACAATACAGGTATCGAGAAGGAAATAAGTTCCAGCACAAGGATTAAATCTGATAGTCCAAAATTAAATGAAACAGACATAAATGTTGCCAACAAGAGGATGACTGACCGACATCATGGTGAACGTATCAAATTCAGATTTGAGAGAAAGCCATCAGATACAAAAAGAAAGGCTTCAGGTTCATGTAGACCACAATATATCTCAAGGAGATACCATGAAAGATCTCGCACACCGATCTCATTTAACAGCCACTGTAAGAGACGAAGCCCTTCAGAACTTCTAAATAAGGACAGGGCTGGAAGAAGACTAGGCAATAAAGATGAAATGGTCAGAACTGAGAGATCAAGAAGCAGGAGTTCTGAAGGAACTAGCGCATATAGAGAACATGAGAAGTATCAAATGACAGACAGTGTTGATGGAAAAAGTGTAAGATATTTAGCAAGTAAGGTCACTTCTGAAGAACAAAGAAAGAAAAACAAATATTCAAAAGGTGATACTACGGAGTCAAACACTTCTCACGATTACGTGGATAAAAAAGAGAAGCACAAGGTGGAAGTGGATGGCACAAAACAGAATGCGACAAGGAGACAAAAGGAAGAGTGTAGTGTAAATGTTCATCAGATGTTTTTGTTAGAAATAACCTCAGATAATATTGTTATAAACTCTAAAATTCATGATGATTGTGGTAGCCAAACAGAATCAGTCAGAATAATGGACAGTACCAGATCAGCTACCCTGCATGAAAAACAAAGGTCCAGCAGTAAGGAACTGCAACATGGACCATCCACACAAATCAGTGTACAGCCATCAAATTTGAATGAAATTATTAAAACTAATATCTCAGAAAATAATCAGAATTATTTTCCAACAAGCAAGTCAGTTCAAATTAGAAGATCAAGACATAATAACCATGACAGAGCAAGCCAAGTACTAATTAGCACTGACAACAATATAAGTTCAGATGGTGCTGATGTAAAACATGGAATATGTGGATCACACAAAGTGGGTTGTGAAGACAAAATAAGGAAAAGCAAAGACTTAAAGGATAAAAATAAGGAACTGTGTACAAGTAATTCTGAGAATAATGAGAATAACGATGAAAAAGGAAAGCTTTCTATTAAAGTTGAACAAAGTAAAGTAAGTAATACAAAAGAAACAACAGCAAGTGACAAAGATGAAGCATATGATAGGAACCTGCAGAAAGAAAACTTGTTAGAAAGCAATGCGAAAGACACTGTGAAGAAGGATGACCCCAAATGTCAAACAGTACCTGATGGGACAGTTAACACTGAAAATGAAAAGAATAGAGAAGCAGAGTTTAGAAATACCAATGCAAAACAGAATATAAATAAATCAACAACCGAAGAAGAAATAAAGAAAAGAGAACACAGTTCTGACAAAAAGGAGTCAACAAATTCTCAGGATTGTAAAAGAAATAAGCAAATGGATGAACATGACAAAACTGACGTTGTCGTTTCAGAAGAAAGTAAGGTCAACAAGAAACAGGCAAGTGACAGTGAAAATGTTCAACAAGTAAATTCATTAAAGAAAAGTAAAGATGACAGGGTCATGAAGTCCACGATACAAGATGATTGCCAATCTAAAAAAGAAAAATCTGAGGTTTCTGTGTCAAGTATAATGAATGAAAAGCAGAATTCTGACTTCAAAGCATCACTGTGTGTATCACCCAAAGATATTACTGCTCAGCTGCCCATCTGTAATGAAGCAAATAAAGCTGAAAACACAAAGAAAGCAGCTACAAGTTCAAGAAGCAGACACAGGGAAGAGGAGGAAAGGGTCCTTGAGGAATCCAAAGTGTATGAAACATCAGGTGTTAAGCACGCAGGATATAAAACTAGGAAAGCAATTTCTAAAGAAATGCAAAATAAAAAGCAATGTGAAAAGACAGAAAAAATGCCAAACAGCCTGCATAAACACAAAGATAGAGGACAGGATGAAGAATGTGGAATTGAGGTGGCACGGATGGACATGGACAATGCAGAAGAAAGGAAAAAACAGAAAAAAGATGGTACAGATGCTGAGAAAATTGGCTTCCTGGAAACATACAAAGAAGATGGTATTTCTGCTTCCAGAATACAGAATGGTTGCACAGGTCAAACAGAATCTCCAGCAGACAGAATAGAGAATTTCACAGCTGGTATAATAAATAAAAAAGAAAAATCTCATTACAAGGATTCAAAACATGTACTATCCAAACAGTCTGTTCTTGGTTCTTCAGTGCCCGATGAAATAAACAAAAATGAAAATGAAAAGGAAAATACATTAAGACTCAAAATTAGTACAAAGGAAGGAGTAACTCATAGAATGTCTGAAAAGTATAAAATACTGGATAATGTTGATCAAAAAGATTCAAAACACAGGAGTTCGGACGAAGAAAATCATGAAAATGAAAAGAACATACCAAACATCTGTCAGAATTACAAGACGAATAAGGAAGAAAACCAACAACCTAGATTGTCCATTTCACAAACAGTTGTCAATAATGCAAAAGACAATGAGATACGAAGGAAATATGAAAACTGGTCTGAAACTGTGCACCAGATGAGTGTCTGCAGTAAAAATGTAGGCAATGGAGTTACAGAAACTGAAGCAGATCACGGCTACATAGGTGATGTCATCAAATCTCCAGTGGACAGAGTGAATGATACTACACCAAGTGCTGGACACAGAAATAAAAAATCTGACTGTAAAGAATTCAAACATGTATCACCTGGCTATGTTGATGAACTATCATTGGCCTGTAATGAAAATGAAAAAGGCAGAATCACGAGATCAAGAAGCAGAAGTTGTGAAGATGGGAGTGAATTAATGAGAGGGCTACAAAAGCATAAGGTTCCAGACAGTACTGATGAGAATCACATAATGCCTAAGACAGATAACACTGAATCTGAAGAAACAATGAAAAATAATGACTCAAAGGATGATGATAAGATTTCAAGCATTTCCCAGAATCATGAGAACATGATGGGAAAGAAAGATTTTGAAGTGGAAGTTGCACAAAGCAAAGCATACAATGTTAAACACAGGGTCATAACCAGAAAAGAGAACCACAACAATACAAATGTCCAGACAACTGGCCTTCCAGAAAGTAACAAAGGACACAACACTGTGGAACCAGAAATACAGAACTGCACTGAAGCTCAGTGGGAATCCATAGAGAGTGTGAATGATGTCACGCCAAGTGAGAAAGAAAACACAGATTATAAAGCAATACAGAATGGGAAACGTGAAGAATGTATTACTGAAGTGTCAGTGTCCCATGATTTAAGTGAAGAGAGTGCTGTAGTAAGCAATCATAAACCTACTGATAATTCAGTTCCATTATCTGCTGCATCTAGTAAGGTGTCTCCAGTTATTAACCTTAAATTTCGTGCTAGAAGATCTGCAGAAGTCAAGCTTGAAGACAGTAAAGCTGTGCTATCAGTGAACATTACTCCTCCTAAGAAAGAAGTAAGGGTTTTACTTGTACAGGGTGTATGCACAAGTACAGTAGGGATTAACAGTGTTTCTGAAACCCACAAGTCAGCTGAAGACACAGGTAACAGACAGAATGTAAACGTATCATGCAATAATGGGGATAAGACAAACTCTAAGACAGTAGAGGCAGTAGCCAAAGGAAATGGAACCAATACATTTTGTAGTGTGAATGTTGGTGCTAGTGCAACAGTAAACATAAATGAAAGAACATAAAAACTAAACAGTTACATGAAACACAGAACATTCATGCAGTTAATATCAAAGACAGATTTAAATTTAACAAATAAATGTCCACACATAGTTCCTAATTATTCTCATGGAGCTGATGATGCTAGCAAAGAGTGGGACTTTGACAGTAGTAGCAGTTCTAACAATTCTGATCAAAATACAGATGACTCTGTGATGTCCAAAAGGGAGGCAAACTGAAAAGTCAGAGTCACAGCAGAACAAATCTGATGTAAGACTGAACAAAATTGAAGAAAATGAGTATTCAAAATGTAAAGATCTACAGGAAAGCCTCCATACAACAAAGTTCTGGGGACCAATATTTTTGAACTTACATATTTTGTACTGTTTTAGGACAGGATTCCGAGAGTTGAATCACATCATTACATTCACTGCTAGATATTTTAAAGCCTTTCAGTCATGGGCCAGGCATCTGTGGCAGTTAGAGAAGTCTTTTTCATTTGAGAAACAAATACTTCTTATGAATAGCACAAAACCCCATTTATGGTTTTTCAGGGGAGCAGTGGATTTGAAAACTTAAAAGAGAATAGGGTCACTGAAATTGAATATTAAATCAGAGAAAACTTTCCGTCAAGGAATATTGAATGGGAGTTCCACTTGAATATGTTGAAGATAATGTAACTATGGAGCAGTCCCTTGTAAGTTCACAAGAGCCTGCCACTCTGCTGAAACATTTCTATCCACTCCACGCCCTCCCATTATTTCTTTATGCTACATTTTAACATAATGTGGGCCGTGGTGGTGCAGTTGGTTGAGGCACTGCGCTACAAACTGGCAGGTTGCGGGTTCAATTCCCGATGGTGTCAGTGGATTTTTTCATTGGCATAATCCTGTCAGTTGCACTGTGGACCTGGGGTCGACTCAGCCTCTAACAGAAGTGAGTACCAGGAATATTTCCTGGGGGGTAAAGGCGGCCGGTGCGTATGGCTGACAACCTACCACCTTCATGTGCTGGTTGTCTAGAAATCTGGGAGCCTTAACCTCCTGGAACCCTATGCGCCTGCCCAAGCCTGTAATGGGACAGCTTTACTTTTTTTTTTTAATATTTTAACATAACCTTTGATATATGTTTAGACTTTACAAGCCTCTTCGCTTAGGTTCTGCAGCCAAAATTCTGTATGCATTTCATACCCTCCATGCTTCTTCCATGCCCTGCCTATCCTGTCCTTAATTTTAGCACTCTAATTCTACTTGGTGCAGAGTAGAAGTCATGAAGCTCCTCATTGTGGAACTTTCCCCAGCCTTGTGACACTTCCTCCCTCTTAAAGCATATTTTCTGTTTGCTGATTACTGGATGCTGTGTGTAAGAAATCTGTATTGTCATGACTAAGGTACAGCATTTCACATCTTTGTTGCGCCAGCAGAGTGCACTCACTCGAGCAGCAGCTGCCCTTACCGGCAGTGAATGTGTTAAGGATTCGCTGTTACTTTTAAGAGTTGCCACCAAGTGGGTTTCACAAACAAAGTCTGTCCCACAGCAATGTGGTTAGAGAGAGCCATTTCTGAAAACATTTTGTATATATTCACTTGAGACATACATGTCCACTTGTAAGTTTAATGTACATAATAAGGAAGAACTATGTATGTTAGATGTGTAAATAAATATAAGGTTTTCTTTTTTCTGTATACTATTTGAGTGACTTGATTCTGAACATTTCTCTACGGATGTTAACAAATTTACAGTTGTGATGCAAAACTGTAACAAAGCTTTCTCTTTCTTAATGTATGAAGTATGTAAATATGTGTATATAAGTACAGTACTACTTATACTATGGAACACTGCAATATTATACAGTAATTAAAGTACTGAATCACTGAAAGTACACATGCAGCCTTGAAAGCATGGCCACTTCCTCTGGAACACATCAAACTAAATTCTGCAATTTATTAAATAAAGGATTAAGATACTCAATTTAACCTTTTCATGACTGCATTGAAGCTACTTTATAAGGTGTTTACCTACAGTCCATATTTCATTCTCGATGCTGGGTTGTGCAAAGTAGAGATCAAAAGTAATGAACTCACAGATCCAGCTGCACATCCATCATAAGACAGGGCAGACAAGACAAAGACAGGCTGCAATTAATGACCTACTGCAAATGTGCAACCTGTTCTTGAACGTCCAGACTATATTCAGAATAATTCATACACCAAAACTACCACTTGTTGAGGGAATGACCCCATAAAGAGGAATGGTCCAGTTTAGAACATATAAATGACAATGGTGAGGCATGGCACTTTAATCATACTAGGGACATTACACTTAGTACATTTTTGATACAGAAATTTGAGGCATGGCACTTTAATCATACTAGGGACATTACACTAAGTACATTTTTGATACAGAAATTTATGTGGGTGGAGGGAAAAAACTACAAAGTTTAAAAATTATATACCTCAAAATTTTGTTTCACCTTCCTCATTATAACCGTGTACTTTTCATTTTTTCTTTGTTACATAATCCTTGGTAACACAATACCAATGACAATTCTTTTGCAACGCTTGCAAAGAAGTTTGTTGAATACAGTCTTCATGTTCCAATATGAATTTTAGCATTAATTATATAAAGCCAGTTGCAAATTATTCGGAGTCCTTCAGTATTCATTCATTCACTGCGTAGTCTGTCTTGCAACAGGTCCACAGCCTAGTATTCTTCTACAGAATAAGTAAATTTTGAATATATATTTAACATGTATAAATCATTTACTAATACAAGAATATTTTACATTCATGAATGACTTAAAAGACAATATCACCCTCTGACTGATATAGCTGCAAGGAAGGAGAACCATACTTAAAACACATCAAAGAATGGAAAAGCAGCCTGATCTGGTTTCAGAATGTCAACAAGGTAACAGACAGTACCAGCCAGACCTTCATACAAACTGTATGGTGAGTCAGGTGTTCTTGCTCCTTGTGAGAACTCTGGGCTAAAAATAAAGTCAGCAAAGACATGGGCACGATGGAGGTGTTTTGGATCACCTGTTAGGCGATAGAGTAGCAGAAACACATGGCCACTGCCTGCAACTCCATGACATGTTCCTGAAAAGAAACTCCTATTATACTTGGATCTCATGAGCATGAATAACACAGTTACAATAACAGCATGCTTTTTAGCCTATAAGGGAACAAGGTAAGCTCTTAAGATTGCCATGTTGTCTGTGGGTCTCCCCATTTCATCTTCTGAACCAGGTTACTGATTTTCACAAAACAAAGTAAGAACACTGCCACTGGATGACACCTCACCATACTTCTCAAATTCCTACATCAGCAATAATAACACGGCAAACATGCAGGATTGTGAGGCACTTACAATTAGACCTTGAAGTTAAAGGAAGAGACTGCAGAAACATAAAGTTCTGCTACAGTAATACTGCTGTAAAATGCAAAATAACAAGACAGGTCACTGTGAGAGATGGAAGGAAAGCATTAAAATGGTAACACCAGGGTGAATAAACCTTACCAGGGCCTTTCTTCAGGAGGCCTTTCATCCATACAAGATCGCCACACTTCAAACAGGATCTCAAATATTTATCTTCTTTCCAGTACAGATATGCCTTGGCCATCAAATACACCACACCTGCCCAAATGTAAACATACACCATTAACACATTCATACTTCTGCACTAACCTACACACAGACTGGTACACATAGAATTGACAGACCACAAACTGGATCACAGACCCCCACAATTCAGTCATACAGTTTTTATGTCCACATTATTGTGATCATACAAATGATAGTCTTCTGGATTTTTACACCATATGGTATAATGAGTTTATTCCAACACTTCAGATTTAAATTCAGTCACCCTGAAGATGGAGGCAGCATGTTCCTCTGAAATAATGGAATGAACTCATACTACAGAGTGTAACAACCAAGAACCTCACTTGAGCAATACACCCACGAAAACCTGGCAATTCATGGGTAACACAAGATCAAGTACTGTATTTAGGGTGTATCACTGGACTGGTGCATCTGTGCTAATACCAATGCTATATGGGATGTCAGGAGGGTGGAATGGGCTCCTCCTCCATGAGTTTTGATAATTCAAGAAAGATTCCAGTGCTCTGTCCTGGTGTTCGTACTATGTACCAAATGTTTGTGTATCATATTACACGCACACACGCACAAATCTTGGGCGCTAGGTAGCCCAGACTACTAAATCTTGTATGTTGGCATCTAATATTTTTTGGTCCTCATTATGGAACTTGCTTCACGTCACCCTTCTGGCACATGAAGTTTCAAGGTGGCTCCTAGATTTTTGGAAAATTTGTGCACCCCTGTCATATTAAATCCTTAAAGCAGTAAATTCCCATAAAAGTTATGAAATCTAAACTCATTTAACCTCAGACATGGCACTGTATGGTAATGTCAATTCCTCTTTCTCGGAGGTTAAGTACCGCAGTTTGGTAAAGCTGAGAAGCTCCATTGTTTAGATGCAGACTGTAGCTGCTTTCAAACTCAAGTTCTAATCTGGCCATTGTACAGAGCTGCTCACATGTTTTGTGTCACAAACACAATAATATATTATGATTCATAAGTCCATGTCCAGTTATCAACCCACAAGACTGTCTACCAGCCCCACTCTTATGGTGCCGCCACATGCAGTCAACATCTGAAAACTGGTACACGGTCATAGGTTTGTCCAACCCACTAAAAGAGAAGAAAAAAAAAAGCACGCGCACGCGCGTGCACACACATGCACACAGAAAATGTTGGAGTTCAAATCCTGGACCAATCAGTTTGGACACTGTATTGAATTTCACATCCTCTATATGCTATGTCACAGACACAAATGTCTCTTTTCAAAGGCCTATTGCAAAGAATACACACATGCTTTTTATTACAAGCCACAGTCACAGGCAGCTTCGAAATATGTGCGACAGACTTTTATTGTGTACACTAAATCCTGAATACCAAAATACAAAACAGCAAAAATCCCTGTCCCTGAAAAAAATTACACCCACCAATCACTTTTTATGACTAGCAACCAGACACTCCTGCCAGCATTCCTGAACAACTTACAGCTACAATACAAAAAAACATACACTACAAGGCACATAAAGTACAGTCGTCCCTAACATTACGTGAACGCACAGGGGCAGAGAAGGTACAGCTCAGTTCATTTTAAACCTCAGCACTGGATTGACATTGAGTGGTCAGCCTCATGCCCTGGCCACTTTCACCCCTAGGAAAACAGCCCATGGTACCCACTGAATAAGAGGCCAGGTGGACCCCAGAGCCAGTTTGGATATTTTGGAGAACAGATACATATATCCCTTGCTCCTGCTGTAATTTGAACCCTGGATTGTCCAGCCCACAGCCCAGTCACTATACTGACTACGCTACCCTGGCTCCCACTATAGGTCAGTCAAAAAAGCAGTGTGGTTCAGGTTTCCTATTCACAAAGCTCCGAAACACGTGAAAAACACACTGTACAAAGTGCCACCGTTATTATTTACCGGCTTACATGAAAAACTTACCAGTTATTTTTATGTGACATTTCGTTACATAAACATCCATATATGCAGTTTTGGCTAATACAAACACATCACACACCTCAGCACATTTTGAAAATAAGGAAAGATTCTGGTAATATAACCAACCTTCAATCCACAGTATTAGAATATCAAACATCCCTAAGTAATTCAGGCTAGCATATTTTGTCACTCCAATTCTGTTATTCTTGCACATAATACACAATTGCAGTCCTAACTTATCTCAGTTAAGGGCAAACTGTGACTGAGAGGAAAGACATGCCACATGCTCCCGTACCTACTGCAGAGTTCTACAGTTTTGTGACAGCAATGCCACCCTGGCAAGAACAAACAAATATACAAACAAACCCAATAAAACAAAACAGAAACATGTGAAAAGGCAGCACCCTTCCATGTACTCTGTACAGCACATGTCATATTTTACAGCCTATCTGTGCATTTGCCTGTGCAGAGAGTTACACCAGTTTCTAACAGTACATAATTAGAAAAGCCCTAGCTGCTTGTAGGACCACTCATGCTGGATAGCTTTTGAGTAAGGCGCTGGACACAAGAGAGCTAACCTGGACGTCCACATTGGTGGGTGGGCATGGGGCTGACATCCTCACCTCACACACGCTCAACTGTCTCAAAATCCCAGCAAAAGGGATGCCATTGCCCAAAAGGAGCTGAAGTGCCATAGAAGATGAAGCAAACTAGAAAACAAATGTTCCAGCACGATGATGTACAAGCTGTGTGACTGAGCTGGCTATACTCAACAATATGAGAGTTAATCCCTGTGCTGCTACCACCAGGCATACTTTATATTTAGTAGTCTTTTAACCATCTACTATCTCTCAGCTCACATTTGATTTCATATCCTTTTGGAGAATTGTAGTGCACCCCATTCTTCTAAACATTCTTTCTCACCTCACCTGTTTTACTGTAAAAAATAGTATTCAGCAGAAATGGACTACAGAGAGTCTCAAGTCAATGCTCCAGAACCCATACACAAACATATTACCATTCCACAGAAAACCAAACTACCTGGAGCACCATGGCACCAATGTACCAGTTCGTCAGCCTCTGGTCGTGCTCTGCTACCGAGCTCATCCGTTGCACATGGAAAATTGCCTGATGGACTTTGGAGACTCAGAAGATAATCAACACTTGCTTTTACATCCTGTTCAGCTTTTGGATCAGACTGAAGGTACGCAGGGAAAGACAGCAGCATCTGCAGGATGCCAGACAGACCATGTGCTGCACCTGACATCAATATCAACGTGCTGTTAACAAATATTTATCATGAAATTTGAGGTTTTCACAGTGGTGAAAATAAAGACTGTTATCTCCTCAGTTATGACACCATATACACAGCAGTCACCATAATAAAAAACCTTCTCTCCCCAAATACACATGATGCTGGTCACTGGGATTGGTCCCTTGTTAAAACATTTGCACAGCAGAATGTAAGTGCCCTTTACGACAAATGCATTCTCGTCTGCTAATTCTTAAATACTCACAAATTCACAAGTACTTACAAATTCTGATAGATCATTTAAACATCCATAATTACACAACCCTACACATGCTTCAAGCACATCCATGAATGCAAAGACACAAAAGCACATCCACTGTGTCCAAAGGACCCACCCACGCTCAGCTTTCACAATAGTCTAATATTATAACTGCTCATTGCAATACCTATGAGCAAGTACATCATTATCATGGCTGATGATGTCACTGGTCCTAGTGAAGTTAAAAAACACTGTAGTGGCAAACCTTCAGAAAGTGGAGAAAAGCAAAGTGTTGAATTTTTTTTATAAGTTTGTGAACGGTAAACAACATTTTTGTTCAAATTGATCGTACTGCATCGAACATAATCATGAGGGTATTCCAGTAACACACCAATCATCGCAGCTGCACACAGAGAGCCCAATACTGGCTACCAGACTTCTGACTAGTTGCGGTGCTATGGCCATGTGGTTATGGACCACACTCCACAGCACTCCCAGACTTGCACTCAGCAAAATCTATCAGTTTTGACCCCATAACAGGCATCTCGCTGTCAAGCAGTTTGCAAGCTGTCACTTCCTGCCTACAAACACTTGACACAAATCTTGTTGCCACAGTGGGACAAATGCTTAAATGTTCATGGTCATTATGTGTGAGTATCTTGCAGTGAAAAATTAAAGAAAGGTAGTAAAATAAAACCTAATTACTGATGGCACTGCATAAAAGAGAAACCAATACCTGCAACACTGCCTCAAGAATCACTTCCACTATCTGGGTCCACTTTGCAGATTTTGCTTTGTTAAGGGAATATATTGAACAAAAATACAGTAAAACCTCATTAATCTGGACCCTGTTAAACTAGACTTCATTTAATCCAGACAGACTTCCTAGAAAAAGAACTTTTTGTTTTGGAGCCGACAATAGTACAACAAATCACTGGCGCCAGTCTGAAGTGACTGCGGTGATGCTCCCTACTCCAGTTTCTACCATCACAACTAAGCCTACATATCCACAAACATCCTGTTCTAAGACGACTGCAGACGATTTGTAGTTTGTGACATACAGTATTTTATTAACAATTGCTGAACATTACAACAATGTAAATATGCACCTCTTTTACTGTTTAATAACTATTATGAGACATAACATGATTTTGAGTAATGTGTATTTTTCATTTGTGCAATTACCTTTGTTTTAAATCATTCACGTTAATCCAGACTTCTATTAATCCAGATTACTGTCCCTCCCAAAGTCTGGATTAACGAGGTTTTACTGTATTTTAATACTAATCATGACAAATGCTCACCTCTACTGTTAACATAACTTTTACCTTTCCAACAACAAACTCCTTTCAAGTTTAGTTAGCAACAACTTATTTATATCACAGGTGTACAAAAAAGAGAGTAGACTATGCTCAAGCCCTTCCCCTAAACCCAGCCTGAATACAAAATTCATTGAATGCCTTTCTCCCTTCCATATTGGTTGATATGATACAGATGTCAACTGACCAAGATATTCCACATCATAATAAGAAAACATCAAAGGACATGGACTTCTATGACGCTGAGCATATTTCCGTCCTGATTCCATGATACATTTGCAGAGTTCATTAATATCCTTTGCTGGGAATGTTTCTTTTCCAAAGACTTTCTCCAACCACAAGACACCAGACAGATATCCAGCTCTACCAACAAGTAACTCATCTCCACCACAACGAAGGAAGTTGAGAGGTTTACAATTTGCAGCTGAATCAATGTAGGCTTTCAAGTAACGATCAGCATTATTTCTGTCACCTGGAAGAAAAGTAACTAATATTATGTCGGACTCATACGCGAGGGAATTCTTACATTACAAAAATTCTGCAAATAACTCTGGCAGTAGATGGTGCCATATATAAGCACTTTAAACAGGTTAAATGCATTGTCAGCCCACTGAAAATGTATTCCTTATCTTGAATGTGCAACAGCTGCTCTACAGTATTCATATACAAGACCTTACTCACAGTCACTCCATCAATTCATAAACAGAAATGCACACACAGACGCGGTGCATCTGACGATTTTCTGACTTTGAACTGCAAACGAAAAAGGCTATGTAAGGAATCGGCTGTGATCAAATTTCAGGAACAATTCCGGCATTTGCCTACAGGAAGTGACAAAAATGATGAGAAGTTAGACGAGTCTATCACCAATATACAAGTCACAAGAATTGCAATAAATAATGTCACTTCTCATATTTACCCTGCAATGAAAATTAATACTATTTGCTCACAACTAGTTACTACTTAAATTTACGGATTTTAAGTAAGCTAAGATCGTTTCAGATAGTATCCATTTCTCCTTTTCCTATGAAGTATGTTTGGAGTCTACCAAGCCTGAGAGTGTACAAATGTTACATTTGGTTTCAGTTCGTTGCGTATTTGAAATTTCCGGTAGTTACTACAAACCTAGTGCATGGTACACAGCCGCTGCTACTGCATAAATGCCTGCATTTCCAAGTACAAATGCAGATTTCTGGGATTTGTCATTCTTGTTGGATTCTGCATATTCCAGTGCTGGCTGAATATATGCTAAACCTTTCTCCAAAAGTTTAGATTTTTCACCAACAAACGTTGGTGATAAGCTCATGTGATACAACATATAACCTACTCCCGCAACACCAACATACAATCCACCCTCTGCGGCTTTGACAGATCGTTTCTGTCTGTCTGTGATAATGTTTACAGTCTGCTGTATCTGCGAATTCCAATTTTTATCTGCAAATGTTTCATTACCCACTCGGTAATCTTGCAACGAGTTAACAAAGTATCTTTTCGGAAAACTCATTGCAGCAGACCGTCGTAACTTTCGAATTCTCAAATCCACGGCCTTGCCAGCAACTACACACATCAACCTTGCGTCCCTCGGACGTAACATGCGCGTCTTCCTTAATCCATGTGTCGGATCACCGACCAATACAATTACGTCCACGGATAACCTACAACCCCGTACACCACAGATTACAGTTGGTTTCCCACACTCTGCTCCCTATTAACGACAGCCACCATGCGCATTCACCAATTGATATCTTTCGCAGGCTGGTAACTCCGTGGAAACGTACGACGACACTGCCGCTTGCGGCACCTTCCTGCGCTACTGTAACCGGCTAGAATGACTGCCCGTCGGATGCTCCTGGTGATGACATGTGGAACTACATAGTATAACACCGGCCAAGCAGCTTCCTCCATGTTCTTGTTGAAAACGTTCACCATTAACAGCGCAGAGTTCCTCCTTTGTTAACACCATTGTTACCTCCTTATCCTCTGGAGAAAAATTAAATACAGAGACAATATAGTATACTTAAAAAGACACAGTACACCAAAATTCTTCGACAATGGTGTCACATGCGAACTATCACTAATATGTTGTTGGACTATTTCCAGTCTCCCACTTCACTCAAACACTACGTTCCGAAAACCGGCTGTTTTCACCTGTCAAACACAAGGGACAAAAAACAGTTCCTTCTTTAAATTATTTATACCGTGCATTGTTATTGATCAACATACAATATAAAACCAGCAAATGCACTCTTGTTATTTTATTTTGCTGTTACAAGTC
The DNA here is from genome assembly GCA_013340265.1 of Coptotermes formosanus. Classification (NCBI taxonomy): domain Eukaryota; kingdom Metazoa; phylum Arthropoda; class Insecta; order Blattodea; family Rhinotermitidae; genus Coptotermes; species Coptotermes formosanus. The sequence goes on from BLKM01000214.1 coordinate 621,937, forward strand.
AACAATTGCAGGTCAGTCCAACAGGTTTCGACCCCTTTGGCGGATCATCATCAGGGACTCCATATGAGAGTATAATTACACAACCACACTGACAATATAAGAGTATAATGACACCAACACACTGACAACATAAGTACATCTTAAAAATAAAAAATATGAAAAATTCATAACACTTAGACAATGGTAGGCATTCTTTTGTGGTAGTTCCCTGGGTTACTGCGCATAGCAGGTAAGATGTTTACATCCACATATAAACATCGGACTGCTTTACACAGTAAGTACTGTTTTGCCAGTCCGCAAGCATCGTACAGCTATACACAGTACATATTGTTTTGCCCATCTGCATATAAATATCCTACTGCTATACAGAGTAATCCAGGGAACCACCACACAAAAATGCCTACCATTGTGTAACTTTTATGACTTTTTCATATCTTATGTTTTTAACATGTACTTATATTGTCAGTCAGGGCACGCGGTGGCACAGGTGGTTGAGGCACTATGCTACAAGCGGGAAGGTCGCAAGTTCCACTCCCAATGGTCTCATTGGAATTTTTCATTGACATAATTCTTCCAGCTGCACTATGGCTCTGGGGTCGACGCAGCATCAAACAGAAATGAGTACACGGAACATTTCCTGGGGCTAAAGGCAGCCGGTGCATAAGGCTGACAAACTTACCACCTTCGTCTGACGATTGTCTTGAAATCTGGCAGCCTCAACCTCCTGGAACCCTTAAGGCCTGTCGAGGGCCGTTATGGGATTGCTTTTGTATTGTCAGTGATTTGTGTAATTATTCTCTTATAAGCATTCCCTAATAATGATCCCACAAAGGGGTTGAAACATGTTGGACTGACCTGCAATTGTTAACCTACAATAGCAAAATAAAATAACAAGAGTCAATTTGTTGGATTTATATTGTATGTTGTACAAAAAACAAGCTCACTATAACAGAGGGTTTCAACCCTTTCACGATCTGGCACTTTTGGCACTTCTGGCACTTTTGACACTATTAGGTTAACGTTTAGATTGGGTTAGGTTAGGGTATTATTTAATTAATGAATTAATTTCTCAAACTTTTTTACGGTTTTCAAACTTTTGGTACCTTTGGCACTTTTGGTCCTTTGTCTTTGGTTAGGTCAGGATATCATATAATCAATCAATTAATTTATGAACCCCATGATTTTGGCATATTTGGCACATTTAGGTTTTTAGGTCTAGGTTAGGTTAAGTTAGGTTAGGTAGTTTTGGCCTGCATGCCTGCCTGCCTATCAGCAGAAAGTAAGATTGTCCAACCAAATATTATGTCCAGAATCTCCTCATTCATACATGTAAGTAAAAAAAGAATTTGGGCGAAACTGTTGTGAGTAGATGAGCTGTGGCTTTAATTTAATCCTTCACCTCTATCAATTATCCCTACTTGGGATGAAAATTTAAATTTTATTCCAAACCTTAAATCTTGAAATGTGGATGGCAATAGGTTCCAATCTGTAGCAAGGTGTTTGAGCACAACCATCCAGTTAATATGTCTGCAATAGTTCCTTGTTGCCAGCACTTATTAGTGCCAATTTAAAATCTTGATTCTCATTTCTTATAAATAAATGGAGCATTACCAGGACACTTGACTCAAAAGCAACACATATGTCACTTCCATCTTCCATGCAATGGCAAGCAGACATATCACTGATATGCAAGTCATTATACTAATTCGCTATTGTATTTAACCATATTGATCAGCAGAGTAGGTTAAATTGTGTTACATTGTTTATTTATTTATTTTTTATTTATTTATTTATTTTTACTTTCAATAATGTACAATAACCTGCTGAGCAACTCCTAGTTCCCACGACAGACTCTGCTCCATAAGTTTCTGATCTTTATATTTGGTAATATACACAAACTTTCTTGCAAAGCTGAACACAGATACTCAACAGTCACAGTAATGGGAAACAAACTGCCTCCAACAATACTACCAACATCATGCCTTTCCCATGATATCCTATGACATTTATTCATATAGTTTCAATTAAGTGCAGTTGCCTTTAGTTGGAATTATATGAATAACATACTTCATGCCTGTAATATGAATAACATTCAGATCCCATGACCTATTCCTCAAATTTGTGTGTGATAGTCAGGCCTCAATAAATATGAGGCACTAGCCCACTAGGGGTTGTTCCATCATGGAATAAAAACCCTATGCCTTACACTCCAACAGGCACCTAACACACTGTCAATGCTACGTACATTTACCAGCCCACTGACGGAGGCAACATCATACCACCAGCTGTTGCACAACCCAATGAAACCCTAAATACGAGGTAAAAGTACACAAACTCCTCATCCATTACGTCACACCGTACAGACGCAATTACTTATTGCTACGTTCGTGGTCCAAAACCAACGTTAAAGTTGCAGAACCCTGCTCGTTAATCACGTGATACAACTTTGTCCACAAAAGTGCCTTTCTCTGTCATCTATGTTTACTAACCACAGCCACTGAGCGCCCGCTACAGTAATGCACGTAGGAAACTTTGTGGCGCCAGGAGACTCTGTTTCCAGGGGACTAGTGAACCTTCACTGGTGTGTTCATAATCATTACGTGGATCAGAACATGGATCGTAGTTGGTAGACAATCATTACTTGCAGTAGGGGGCACTACCATGCGCTTGATGTAAACGCGGTTTTAACAGTTCACCTACATATTCATTCATATCTGTCAATGGATGGAAGTTGCTCATCAACATCAGGGTTTCGTCAACAATGTATAAATAGTTCATCTAGTTAATCGAAAATACCCTTATTCACTCATACCTTACGATTTTAAAGTGTTCCGTAGGCGTTCAGCAAAGTGGAAGATGCGATTCTAAATTAAAGAAACTAGTTATGAAAACAGACGGTTGTCCCATATGACTACGACATAATAAACTATATTTCGAGGATTGTTAATACTAAATCAACGGCACTAACATCGTAACTTCCCCAATAAACAATGCGTTTGTTCGAATAGTGTAGGCTATGACTTGATTTCATTCCTGGCGGTAGTGGGCGTGGTTGTTAGCATTTGGTGCTTGTTCACCTTCACACGGTTGGGAGAATACAAATCCAGATTAATTATTACACACCGTCTGTAGAAGAAACCTTCTTTGACGTATTTTTATTCTTTTCCCTGCAATGTGTATCTTTATGTTTCATGGCCTATATAGCTGTTTCGGCTGCTGCAATGGGATTATCTATTTCGCGGCTCTTTATATTCGCGAAGTCCAACACTTCTATATAATGTGCAGATAATCTATTGCGCATATGGGTAGTAAAAGTCTAATGCCGTTATAACGGAGCCCAATCAGTAAATAAAATGAACACCCTATCCCTCAACGTAGAGGGAGGCTCGGAGAGTAATAATTCATAAATGTTATTCAGTACTAAAAATGGCGCTGCATGCCAACATGGGGTCGATCGTACTAAAAAGTTTATCTGTGCTGCTCGGAATATTTTTTATATTTGTTGGGGTAATGAAAATTACCTCACAAGTCAGTAAAGACCTTCATAAAGACCTGGTACGTATTTCTGTACATTTAACGAGCTATATAATGGTATACAGTACTATTAAATTACGCTGAATATGCCTGTGTTGCATTCCCCTGTCACATCTGTAACCCGTTAAGCACAGTCGTATCACGAATAATCATCCAAGCAGGGGATCCAATAATGCCTTCAAGAATGTCATCCTTATATTTTATGTAAATAATTAGTACCCGTAATTTCTTAAACGTTTGCGTGTGGTGCAGAGATACGTAATTTAACTTTAGCAAAATGTCCTTGGCAGTTTGCCCTGGCCAGCACATAGTGTGTTACCAGTACTGAATCTAAAATATAGGTCAGTGTGTATATGCAGTTATTTTTAAGTAGCATTCCCTTTTAATTGTCTGTCATTGATTTTATTTTGCCCTTATATCGGATGAGGAGTGTGTAATTGAGACAACCATTTAATGTAGCATGGCACAATGTTTATTTACACGTAGTTGAATATTCTCACACCAGTTTTACAACATAGAAATGAACATTTTCTCAAGAAAAATGACAACTGGAGATTACTTCATGAGTCAGTGAACTGTGTGCGGTCTTGCTTTGCTTTAATTTGAGGTTAATCGATTTCAGAAGTTGCAGAATGGAAAACCGACTACAAGAATGATGATTGGTAGCAGTGAGATAAAAAACATGCCTTGGTCTGGTTTTTATCCATGATCACATGAGCTGAAGCAAAAATCATCGCCTTGTAATTCTCGCCATATTGGTTGTGTTTTCCATATGTACATACAAACATAAATATATTACATTATGAATTTAATAGAGATCAAAAGAATAAGCAAAAATAAAATAGATTTCTGTTACCAGGTTTCCTTTAACCCTGTAAAATCTTGGTGGTAATATAACGACACAGGATAACCTGTATTGTTTCATAACTATGAAACATACTGATAATTTCTACAATTCTTGGCGCTTTTCAAGATTCTGTATGAGTTGATGGGTTTTCATATCTCATTTATTTTGAGCTGTGTGATCACAGAGTCTGTCATCAAATGTTAAACAACTCACGAACTTTTCATTCCTTGCCTGCTGTGACTTAAATGGGTGGGAAGCACGCAGGCAAGATATTGTGGTTCCTTTCAGTGTTCCAATTAATTTCTACAGCACACTGTCAGTGAAGTGTATTTACTGACATAGGGTTGTGATCTTATGAGACACTGAAGCAATATTTTGGCTGTAGGAAAACAACACATACCAATTTCTTTTACATCTCATATTTCTTTTTTGTTCCAGAGAAAAGAATACGTAAAATATGCAAAAGTATTTCCACTATCAGAAGCACTGGATTTTAAAGTGCCATCTAAGTGGTACCGAAGGACAGTAGGCACTCTAGAAGTAATTTGTGGATTGGCAATGGCATTCATTCCAAGTAGTATGTACCTGTTTATTACATGTTATGTTATTTAAGTGTTTACTTCTCCAGGTGTGATCTGTGTGTGCTGCTGGACAAATGACCTTGTTCTATTAGTTATACTATCAACACAATCACTTAGAAATCTCTACAGAGTTGCCATTCATGATCATTGTCTAATTTAATCCATAGCTACATTAGGTTTGTGCTTAATACTGCATTATAAAATAACTTACAAACCAGTAAGCCAGTCAGTGGTGTTGGCTGCAATAGTAGTTGAAGTGACACTGAACTCAAGATTGTCCATCCATCCATCTGTCACCATATTTGTTGTGAACAAAAGATAAATGCAGAATAGTACAAATAGAAATGTTTATTTTAAGAAGGAAAACTTGCAACAATGATTAATTTTGTTGTTATGTGCATGGATTCAAGTCCAAGTCAGTTTACTTTCCCATTATGTTATACAGTTCCAGAAATAATCCTTTACCAAGAGAAAGCTCAAACTAGTGTCATTTCTAGGATAAGGAGAAAACCCAAAGTGGCCCTGTTGTCAGGATATGGGGAAAACTCACATACACAACTGCTATCACCCCCAAGGAAACCCAAAGCTTCATCTAGTACCATCATTAGGAAACGGGAGAAAAATAAACTAGTTGTTGCAGATTTTTCTGCACTGGCATGCTGGAAGCAATGTAATCATACTGGTGATAACAAGACCTGCAGTGATTAATTTTAGTGCATGAATGACTGCATTTTGAGCGTCATATCTCTTTACAGATGCAGTAAAGCAAGGAGCGAACATTGTGTTGCTAATAATGATGATGATGGCAGTTTATTCACATTATATGGTCAATGATAAATTTGAAAGGATTGCACCTGCATTGGTAAGAGAATACATACGTGTATATTATGTCTGTAACATGGGAGTCCATGATTTATATAAGGAGTCTCTACTATTTAATAATCTGCGTGTGCATAATTTTCGAGTCAAGCCTAGTAATAATGAAAATTTTTCAACAGCAGCAATTCTTTTTCTTTTATTTACACATTCGTTTTAACATCATGTGAACAACTAGTCTTTGGTCTTCCCACACCTTATTTCTCAGTTTTAAAATTTATTGGTTCCTTTCATAACGCGTGTGTGTGTGTGTAGGAGTTTGCACTTTTCAATAAACATTATTATGGTGATGCAATCAAGAAGGTGAGGTGGGTGGGGCATGTTGAATGCATGGGAGATGATAAACCTGTACAAAACTTCAGATGGAAAACCTGAGGGGAGGAGATTTCTTGGAAGGCATAGGGATACATAGGGGGCAAACACTGAAAGATATCTTATAGAAATAATTTCAGAAATATGGACTGGAGTGATGTGGCTCAGGACAGGGACTAGTGCCACGCTATTGTCAGCAAAGTAATAGAAGTTTAGCTTCCACGAAGAACAGAATTTTGCAACTAGTGAAGTGACTGTTGGCTTCTCAAGAGGGATGCTGCTTTGTGAAGTGATTTAGTACAATTTCTTTCTGTTCACTTTCAGTTCATTTAATATGAGTACCCTTTATTCCCTTAATGCTGTTTCTTCCTTTTCCTTTGTTTTCATGCTCATCAAAAGTTTCATTTTCTTCCTTTTATATTCAACATTTTGAAATTAAAAATGTGCAAATAACTATGTGTTAGATGAATACACTTAGCTGACAAATCTTAAGTTTTAGTATTGCGATTAAAAGGTCCCAGAGGAAATAGTAATTTCCCTTTGTCTTGAGGAAGAAATTGCAGACTCTGATATGGATAGGACTAATAAATTTGGCAACATTATGCATGGTTTCATGTAAGCATTATGTCTGGTTATACAATGGAAAAGAGTACCTTCAGTCACAACAGTTTTCATACATTAAGTTGAAGTTCATATATTAAGTTGAGTTGATAGGTCAGTTGGCATACAGACTTGGCTAACAGCTGGATGACTGAGGAATCATGATTTGATTCCTGGTAGTGGAAGAGATTGTTCATTCCACCCCCCCCCCCAGCATTCAGAATGGCTCTGGTGGATCCCATGCAGTCTCCTGTCAAATGAGGATTCTGGGCTCTTTACATGGTGGTGAAGTGGCCAGGGCATAAAGCTACCACTCCCCCACACTGAACTCTTGGGTTACAAATATGGAGAGGTCTACCACCACACCTCCACAGATCTTCATGATATGGAATTTAATTAACCCAATGTGTCTGTCTGTGTGTGTGTGTGTGTGTGTGTGTGAATGTTAGGTGGGGCCCATGATGGGAATTTTGGATGATATTTGGGTAGTATTATATGTAACCTGTAAATTTTCAATTTTCTCTGTCACTCACAGATGGCAAGGAGGTAATGTTTCGGTACCATTTAACTAGCATGAGGAAGTTCTTTGCTGTTGATGCATGAATTTTTGTATTTCTGTCTATCAATTTCCAAGTAAGTGACATGTTGGAACAGTCATCATGTAAATGAAGTGGCCACTCTGCTCACAGCTGCAGGTCACTTAAATGCCCACACCGGGTTATGCTCACAGACAGCATTACCTTGTGCTTATTACTTTTTCAGGTGTTTTTCTTCATGCTGACAGGGAGATTAGTAATTGACTGGCAGTTAAGAAGAAGAGAAGTCAGTGAAGTGGTTGCAGTTAATGGGGAGAAGAAGCAAAACTGAACACAGCAATAAAAGAACATACAAGGAAGAAAATAAACGGATCAGTCCCAGTACCATAAAAACATAAGATATAAATTGATCTTTCGAAGCATTTGTTTCTCTTGTACCAGGCAAGATTATTTTTCTCATAAATTGGAAATTAAATCAAGATGCCCATTTTGAAGATGATTATAAATCAGTATATATCTGATTATAAATCAATATATACCAAACAGCCAATGTTCCTGTAGTGTGGTGTATAACACAGGCCCTGATGTTTATTATACGCATTTTTTTTAATAATACAATGTGTATGCCTGGATAGGTTTGCTGCTGTTTATGCTCTGGCCTTGAGTTCAGACAGTTAGCACAATAAATTTTGTAACAGTAATTGTTTTATGTTAGAAGAATGCTTCCTGTCACACAAAAATTTAATTAAAATTATGTCAGGTATATCATTTTTTGGTTCAAATTTAGAATTTCACTGTAGTTTTTTCAATTTGCTGGTAATCAATTTCATTCCAAATAACAGCCACTGCTGCCTCCAAGGATCAGTCATAGGAACTGAGATAGGATTTACATGAATGACTGGCAGATAGCAGAAAATAGTGCATGCCACAGTGGCACCTGTTAAAAACCACACTCAAGTGAAGATATATTGTATATGACAAATGAAGGGATAAAACTGGTATTATCACTATTATAAATATTAATTTCATGCTGTACTTTCACCTGCTATGTGAGATGTGAATCCAGGTCAACATACTCAGATTTGCAAGTGTACATACAACTGTTTTTTAATATGTGGACATTTGAAGCTTTATCAACATTTCTTTTTATATGCAGTGTTACTTTTCTTCACTTTGAAAAGTAACTAGTAACATGAATATTGTAATAAGATTTAGACTTTGGTCTTATGGGGTTTTACATCATGAAGAAGCAATAAAACAAAGTCACAAAAAGAAAATAAATGGATCAGTCTCAATGCTGTAGAACAATAAGATGCAAATTGAACTTTTGAAGCATTTGTGTCATCTAAATCAGGCAATATTCTTTTTCTTACATACAGACAGGTTATGTGAGCTTCTCGTTTACATACTGAAGGAATTAGGGAGTGAATATTCTCTGAAAGATAATGCATGAACATTCACTTCATTCCGTCTTCTTGTGTACAGGGACTGAGACAGCCTTTCATGATCGTGTTTTCCTCTGGGGCATACAGAGCTCTCTCTCTTCAGCCCTACTCAGTGGCTCTGATTGGCAACTTTTCATGTTCCTCTCAACCCAATCACTGTATCTTTCCCAACTGTAATAACATCTATGCTAAAGATGGAGGCAGTACATTTTTCCAAAACCCTTGTACCATGAATCTCCCATTGGTACCACCCTACAAGATAAAACCCATGACACCACTCCCAGAATTATTACCACTGTGAAAACCACAAATGTTATCAAAATAATTTTCATCAGAATGTTCTGTTGATGGCTGCACTTGTAGTATAATAGTAGGATACATAAGGTGCTGTCTCATACACTCTAAGAAATACCTAGTAACATTTTTATATTATGGAAATGTGTGAGATATACTTTTTAAATGCAGCGTGTTGTTAAAGTCTTTATTACGAACCTCCACATCATAACATATGGACTTATGATCGTATATTTTAATTTTAATTTATTCTTACCTTGTAAGATATGAACATCTAGGCCTTTGTTATAAATGTGTATAAATTAGGTCATCCAAAAGAATGTCATAACTGACATACCAAAAAACTACATGTCAAATAATGTGTATGCTACAGCAATCTGATGACTTCACTACGGTATGTTATCTACAGATTGAGCCTATAAGATAAACTTTGTACATTTTGATTATTCTAGTCAAGTATCAAAGTGAGTATACTGCATAAAAAAATGCTTTCCTAGTCAAGACTGTGCACTTTAAAATATAGTCTCATTTTGTTTTTTAGAAACTGTACTTACAGTACAAACAGCGTTGGGTAGCTAATTTTTTCTGTATATTTTGTAGGAAAATAAGTAACAAAGGAAGAAAACAAAAGATGTAAGCATTCTGCTGTTAGAAGTATATATGCTGTTTGATAACCAGTTTTCATCACTATGTGTCTTTGTGTTTCACACATGCATAGAAATACAGAAACGTGCACATGTTTTATGAGCACTTGAAAGAAATACTGTATGTTGTTCACTAGCACTGTTAAATTTCTTTTCATTCTAGTATACATTTCTTCATTGAGTTCATACAAGTGAGGCATCACCCTCACACCACTGTTTCCTTACTGTACAGTGTCACTCTCTGATTTATTAGTGTGTTATAGCAGAAAGCAGTCATACCAGTTATACAGCATCCATCTTGCAGCAGGAACACTGCGACAGGTTTAATCACACATACACACACACACACACATGTACACATGCATATATATTACGCTTGAAAAGTTTGCAGTACAATTAGGTTTTAAAGATTACATTTCTAATAGATGCTGTATAGTCATATTTACTGGCAGTGTCATTAGGTAACACAAAATAAAATAAATAACACTTCTGCAAAATTGCTCTCAATTGCTCCGTGCTATAGGTTTGAAGGTTTGTAAGGAGTGGGGGTGCATAGAGAGTGTTTTACACGTTATTCCCCACATTCCAATGCCTAGCCCCCGTCCTACCTAAAATGTGTTTGGAGTTTATTTTCCAGAATGGAGCTTTTAATGATATTACACAATGTGAACTTGTGTTTTTTTTATGGTTGGAGCAGTAAGAATCTACGAACAGAAATCTGAATGTATAGACAAAAATACTGTAAAAAAAGTTATGCAGAAGTGTAATACATATCAGTTGTTGCCACATAAAGTTTATGGTTCATGTTACACTAACAGTTGGTCAGCTGTACCATATGGTAACTTCAAGTTAAATGACTATTAGTATGATTTTACTTAATAACACAGTTCTGTTTGTGTTTGCTGTTGGACATTAATATTACAATTTGACAGCCTGATCATTCTTTGCATGATGTGCATAAGACTAATACATATAGGGCCAGTCTGGTCTATCTGTCCATATGTTTTTATCTGAAGAACTGCCACACAAATTTTGATGAAATGCCACTGGAAGCACCCCATACTCATTCTCATTATTTCCAGAAATTGAAAAAAATGTGGGATACACATGAACTTGTGCATAGTGCCATTCAATTAAGAGTGCTGCAGTGATGTATGGCAACATGTTTTCAAAACATTCACATTTGTCGACATATTTAACAGGATAGAACAAATCTTAGAAAAAAAAGGTTGTGTTGTAGATGGAACTAGCTCAGGTTTGTGTCCACTGGCAGTATTCAAGAATAATGTCCAAAATACTGTTGCATTAAAATCCATGGTGAATGCTTCAATCTGACTAGTAATGCACTGCCAGACCACTAAAGTGGAGGAATATGACACAATGCCCTTTTTTATTTGTTTAATGAAGGTTTATGTGAAACTCAACCATAACCATAATTTTCAGTACTGCCACCATTAAAGAAAACAAGGTTGAAAGTTAAGTTTTTAACATTGTAATACTAGAAGATTTAATACAATAATTTGTTTTTATGAATAGTGAACTGCATACACGGTTATGGTGGGAAACCTGAAGGAAAGAGACCACTGGGAAGACCTAGGTGCAAATGGAAGGATAATATTAAAATTCATCTTCAAGAAATAGGATGGGATGTGTGGAATGGATTGATTGGGGTCAGGACAGGGCCAAGTGGCAGGAACTTGTAAACATGGTAATGAATCTGTGGGTTCTGTCAAATGTTGGGAATTTCTGGACTAGCTGAGGGACTGTTAGCTTCGAAAGAAGGACTCTGCTCCATGGAGTTGGTCTAGTTAAATGAATACAGTAAGACATAAGGTGGAACTAAAATGTAAGGGCAGCAAAAAGGCCACATAGATTCTAAACGGATATAAAAATTAGTAATAAACTGTCTTTTTTAACATAATATACTTATATAACTAAAAAGTTTATGTGTGATGCTTTTTTTAAAACATCAGCAAAACCGAACTGTGTTTGTACAATGCAAAACCTACAACAAAAAGTGTAATTATTTAACCTTTAGAAGACGGAGTTAAATGCCAATTGTATCTCTTGACAGCTTGAGTTTTTCTGGTTTAGCAGGGACATTTAAATTGTTACCAAGTAAACACATGGAGACCAGTATATATCATGCTAGGCCATTTGCCAGTATATTTTAGAGACCAGCATATGGCCTCTTAAGATGAAAATGGTTCATACATGCCCTTCATAATGGACTTGGGGTTAAAATATTTTGGGCAGCAGTAATTAAGCTGACTGTGATGGTCAGTGGTTGTATTTCAGATGGTCTTTGTGATAACATATTAGTATAATATAGTGAAATGTTGCAGAATTTGAAAATTAATAAAAGCTGCAATGTTTTTATTGAAATGAGATGTATGCATTGTGTGGCCAATACACCACAGTAATGCTTAGCTATGTATATACCAGGCAAAGGAAGTGTGTAGATTCATCACTTAACTGAGGTCGCACATGTATTGCTATGAATATGAACAGAATTTCATCAGTACTGCCAGGTTATAAGGTTGCATTCTCGCATGACCAGACTTCTGGACTAGTACTCATTATAACAGTGTGATTTGTTAGGTACTTTTCAGTTAAAGAATCACCTATTTTGTTTCACAGGCATAGTAATGCCAATGTCGTTTTACTTCATTGAAGTGCTATTAGAGAATCCGAAGGGACAGTACTGCAGCAGGAACAGTCAGTCATAAATATGTATCCTGAGTCGCGAGTAATACTTCCTTTTTTCGTTTTTATTAAAAAGTCGAAGCTGAGTAGGGAACATACCCTGCACAAGATATGAGGTTCCGACAGGGGCATTCATGAAGCTTCAAGCCTTCTGGAATGTTACACCATGTCCATTGGCAAAGAGTTACCAACATTTTGGAGGCGTGTAGTGCATAGTGCAGGGGTGCGAAAATCTAGGCACCACTTCAAAATTATTAGTGCCTGAAGGGTGATATGAAGCAAGTTCCACATCAAGGACCCACAGATTTTAGGTACAACAACACAAAATCCAGTTGCCCAGGATTTGTGTACTCCTGGCCTAGCGTACAGGGTCAAGGAGTCCAGTTCTTGGGCCGCTTGACCCTGCATATGGAGGTACTATGCTCCTCCAAGACATCAGTAACTGTTTACCACTCAACACAGTGAATATCCCAAAAGACTGAATCTTCACCATGCATTTTGTCACACTTAACAGCATTGATTTTTTGTACAGTTAATTGGGCATGTGGATTTTCAGTAGCCACATATTATTATTATTATTATTATTATTATTATACTCACACTGTGAAACTTTACACATCTTGACAGCAAAAACCTGTGCAAAATCAAGATGTAGAAGGTGGATTTAGGGTATGACAAGTACACGTGACAACACCAATGTAATAATGGTATCTGAAAGATTTCACATAATGCTTGTTATATGACCTAAAATTCAGAACACAAAATAGTTTGCTTATTGTCATACTTAAAACATAAAAAGAACAACCTAAACCTTACATTCCTCCCATGCCTTCCTGAATATATTGTAATGTTAAAGGGTTTGTTCCATGCACCACTAAAATAATTTATGCTATTTCCATACTCATAAAATTTTCTGTTACCATCTACAGTAGGCATTGATTGCCAATAGCCATATTACACTTATTAAATATGACTGCCTAAAAAATTCCTGCCAGTTTTAGATGGAGTTATTAATTAGTTAGGCTGTATTTGCAAGTGGAGTACCCACAATAAATGAATGGGAAGGAATTTCATAATTGTTACAAATTGTTTTGTATGTCAAACAAAACTGAAGACTAGATACTGCATATAGATTGGGCTCCAAAACATTGAAAACAGCCTGGAATTTCGTTTTTCTTTTCAACTGCTTAGGACTGTATTTTTATGTTACGTACTCACATCATTATGTTATACCTAGTTTTCTGTATACCAAAAATATTCAAAGATTGCCACAATCTATTCTAGTCAATGATCAGAGCATCTGGAATTGTCCAAAAATTCAGATATCTTCAGTCACAATCCAAATTAAATTTTAAGTCATGCTGAGTGCACAGTTTAATCATGTATGTTTCTCATACTTACACTCCTGGTTATGTAAATTCACGTGGTCCATATCGAACTCAGTATTGTACGGGAACATATAAGACTCTGTCACAATCATTTCTACTACCACATTTACACAACTATAAGCCAACCCTGTATAAATGACCACCCTTCACAAGCTTAAATTTTCAGAAAAATGCCTACAAAGAATATGTTTAGTTTTGTGTGCAATTATAAGGTGAACTCCCATTTTTCAGATGATGAATCAGGGAAAAATTTTCGTCTTATTCAGGTATATACTGCATGTGAGTGGAATTCCTCACTATGGTTTAATTGTAATGTTTACAAGAAAGTACTCAGGCTGGCATAAATAGCACCTTACAGCAGTCTCAACTGATTCAACCATTGGCAAATCCTGATCTGGAGGTCAGGTCTAGCAGGAGGGTATACAATATGGCATTGTACTATTCCACTAGACCCAAACTCCAGATCAGGAGTCACCACTGCCTTTAACCCATACTGGCTTTTAAAATAAACTTCATACATGACTAAGAATGGAATGATTTAATTTGACTTCCTACAGTCATAGAAGGGAACGGATACAAGTGTCTAACAAAGATTTGGAGGGACTATCTTTAATTGCTTTGTTCTTTTTATGACCAGTTAACACTTCATGTTATTCTAATCTTGTAATTGTTTTCTCTACAGAATCTTACAATCATCTGTAATCTATAATCCATACAGAATATTCTCAGTAGTCTTGGAATGTTCAGTTTCCATGTTAAACATATTCAGTATGCAAAATTACTTGAAAGTGCAGTAGAATCCCTTATAACCAGTTCTCAGCACACTGACGTAAATACACCTACTGCTGGTACTGCATTCTTTTAATATGTGTTCATTTACAAGCATGACATGGCAGTTATATTCACAGAGTCCTGAATTTTTATTATATTAATTGTAAATAATATATATGTATATACAATTATTTTTAAGTGTTCAATATTGCCATTGTCACTAAACTGTTAATGTGAAACCAGTAGGAAGGAAAAACCTAACATAAGTTCTTAAAAAGCAGCAAAATGATGCTCATAAGTCTAGCAAGCTATACATGAAGTTACACATGAACTTGTGACTAGTACAAAAAATGTTGCTACTGAATGTTATACGAGACCTGAAGGTCTCTGCATTGTCGTGTAATAAAATTTAGCCAAGAGCTGATGTTGAGGTTTGAGGAAGAAAATCTGTCCTTGAGAAAAGATGTGATAAGGCAACACCTTTAAGGATGTAGCTCTGAGTAATGGTACAGATAAGAAGCAAAACTGATTGATGAGCAACTTCTTAAGAAGTCAGTGTTGCTTGACTGATTTTGGACAGGTAAGGGGCTATGTGTGATGCTGTTAACAGCAGGAATTTCATGTCAGCAGGCCAAGACTCTTGATGCAGTCTTGTTCCACATGAACACAACTTAACAACAAATAGCAAAATGTGCCAACTGAACTAGATCTGAAATATTTTATGTTACCTCGAAGCCTCTTACCTAGGGAAGTTGTTTGTTCCTAACATACAAGTTCCAGCATAATTACGGTTTAAGTGTGCATTCTATAAGTATCACATTGCAGATCTCTACTTGTATTGAGGCCAGATAAGAAGGGTTCTACTGCATTATATAATATAATGTATCATCAGCTAGTAAGTGCATCATGGTATATAGTATTATGCCAGCAAATTTTGTATATGGCTCAATAAGATATGTACATTTTCTGTTCATTTTTTAATATTTTATGTGATGTGTTGTACGAGGTAGCTGTTGCAATTTTAAAGTTAAATGTAATTGTGACATGTCTTCAGTAATTTTTAACCTTATTAACAACTGTTACTCAAAACACTTAAATCTTGAAATAATTTTGCGTTTTATGCCACATTCCTTTTTTCCCCACACACCCAAATTTGAATATCTTCCTGCAGATATTGAAACAAAAAGTCTCCCTGCATTCTATGTCATCAAGATTTGGCAGACAATGAAGGCGTCTTTGGCAGTAAGCTTCCCTATGCTCCCTTCCGCCATGACATAATTTACAGACAAGAAAACTTATCTTGCTACAGAAGAATTAAGCTTGCATAGATTTCACAGGGTTACATTTTTTCTTTCTAAATATCTAACCCCTTGATATTTTATGTGACATCATATCCTTGGAATCTTATTGATGCTAAATAAGATAAAACTACCTGAAAAATGTTGAGCTAGATTTGTTACATAGCTTTATGACATTTCACTGGACCCATAAGTCGGTTCATTATTGATATATGATACACTAAAACTCTCCACAAAGTTGTACTTGGTTTCCCCATTCAACAAACGAAATATGTAGTAGCAAAATACACTTTGCTGAGCCTTGTAGCATAGCAAAGTATGCTGCTTTGTGTTACAAAGTACATAATTAAGCCACTCACTGTATGTATGAGCACTGCTTGCCTGTATGTGTTACTTATGCTATTTTCTTTGGCCTCAGTGTATACGATACATAGCAGTTGCCAGTTTTCTGAGATATTACCTGTGTTTCATACAGCACCAAGTGTCACCAGAAGACTTTAGGCAGATACAAAATAATCTATAACCTACTATACAGAAAAGCCAAGGTAGGTCTTCAGTTGGTATATCACATAGCATGTAACATCAATGATGATATTAATATGTTTCAATATTTTGGGGAGGTTATTTTGAACAGTACGCAATTCCTGAAGGCCCACAGATTTAATGCTATTTTAAACTCCATAACTGAATTAGGCTTGACTCCAAACTCTTCAAAAAGTGATTTTCTTCTTTATGACCATACCATAGAGGTTAGTTTTGTTTTGCTCTTGCTGGAAAAAATTTGCAGCTTACTGACTTCAGGGAAAATAACAGTGTTTACTTTAATCCAGCTCTGACTTCAATCACGTGAATAGTTCATCCATGATGGTTTACGAAAGTTTCTATCATATTAATGCCCCAACATATCAATGCTCACAGAACTCCATCTAGTACAGCACAGAAAGATACTTATTCACTACTTGGTGCACAATATGAATAAATATAATACTGAATAATAACTAACACAATCAGTAAAATCACTTCTTCACAAAACATGTATGAATTTACAGGGAAACATCATTGGCTTCAGGTGACTTAAAAGCTTTCAACATATCTTCAACACGATCTATAACTGCTGGCATAAAAGAAAGATTTGTACATATCAAACAGGAACAAAAAAAACATCTGAGGTTTCAACATTATCTGTTGAAACTCAGCTGGCTTTATACTAGTCCCTAAATGAGAGTACATTTGGTACATTTTCTCAAAAATAAATAACAAATGGGTTAAAATTCCAACCACACTACACTGTCCTAGGTCTTTCATACTTCTCAGTAACACCAACATAAATTGTAAATACCTGAAGAATGTCCTGCTCATATACATCACAACTAGACTAATGATTCTCTGTTCTTAACCCAGCTCATATATTGCAGTTGATGCTACACAGGCTTGCTTCCAAGGAGCAGAAGAATGGGACAAGTCATACAGTATTTTTATTGCCTTATTCCCATTTTCATGTGAACCATACATTCAAAACATAACTTTTCCCACTGCGTAACAAACTGCAGATGAACAGGCGTCCAGCTGAAAAGCAGAACCCATTCGTACAATCTATGTTAACAATTGGTATTAGATAATGTCACTTACCCCACCTTAGGTGTTAGCAATGATCCTCTTCAACTTTCAAGACACCTGGTGAACAAATTATTGAAAACGCTTTTGAAGATGTTGTACAGAAACTGCCAAAACTGCATGCCTGATGATTTCTTGAAGTTCCTCCTCTGTGTGTGTGTGTGTGTGTGCAGATTGTTCTTGTTGCCTTCCAAACTTCCTTGCAGAAAACAGTCACATGGTGTCAGATTAGGTGAACAAGCAGACCATTAAGGACAAATAATTACCGGGTCCCCAGAAACATTAGGTTCAGCTAGCCACTTAATTACTGGCTGTATGGGTAGTTGCATCATCTTGCTAAAAGAACCTGTACTCACTCACTTCATCACTTAAATTTTGGAGGAAAAAAAAAAGGTGTCAGAATTTGTTCAATGTACATCTCTCAAATCATTCTTGTCACACTGATGGCACAGCATACTCCAACATTTTGAGGCCACATACCAACACACCGTGTATTAGTCTTAGAGTACGTACCAAACAGTACCTTTCCCTTTACATGACTGTTGAAATACTTTCATCTGTAACGCAAGTTAGTAAGGTTCAATTGCACCACTACACACTGTTTCACAGAAACAGTCACAAAAATATACCATCTCAAAAAAGATTGGAGTTTTTCTCTTATAACTATAAATTTACATAGTTTCAAACAAAGCAACTTCTGTGGCTACACAGACAGATTAGCTGGACAGAACTGTCTCCTGTGATGATCATCTTAAACCTTTAAACGTGGTACATTTCCATGTGCAAATGCATGAAAAAAAGAAACACCCCTACAAGTTCATACATGTATGTGGGCAACAAGGAAATTCACTGCATTTTTAAGATATGCTGCACAATCTCTGTTTTACTGTCCACCAAATGCCCTTTATTTCGCAATTTCATCTTTCTCTTGTCAAACAATACTGACATTTTTCACAAACCATGCATGAAAATTTAAGTAGCAACCCAGTCTTTTAAAGGTTAAAAAACTTCTGTGAAGTTGCTTCCAATCACACCCCAGTATCATTTAAAATTTCTTCTGAAAGAGAAAACTATGTACGCTATCACTTCTTTATAAATAAGGAACCTGCTGTTTGAAATTGAGAAGACTACATAACGAGGAACTTAATGATCTGTACTCATCACCAAATATTATTCGGGTGATCAAATTGAGAAGAATGAGATAGGTGGGGCATGTAGCACATATGGGGGAGAGGTGCATACAGGATTTTGGTAGGAAGACCTGAAGGAAGGAGACCACTTGGGAGACCCACGCATAGATGGGAGGATAATATTAAAATGGATCTTCAAGAAGTGGGATGGGGAAGCATGGACTGGATTGAGCTGGCTCACGATAGGGACAGGTGGCGGGCTCTTGTAAATGTGGTACTGAACCTTCAGGTTCCATAAAATGTGGGGAATTTCTTGAGTAGCTGTCGACCTGTTAACTTCTAAAGAAGGACTCTGCTCCATGGAACTAACTGCTTGAAATTTGTTCACCAGCCAATGTATCGTTGATTTTGAAGGTATTGAAACACTCAGAAACTGCCTTCTGAATCAGTTACAACTTCTCATAGGATTTCTTCTTTATATAGGTTTCCACACTAAAAATCCTCAGTATTACACTGTATTGCATAATGACAAACAAAACAAAACAATTCACATCACAATAAAAAGACACTGCACTGTGCTGTATTTACATTCATAAAACACAATTAACAGTTCACATCTGTTACACAGCCCACAAAATTGGACAGTCTTATCACACTCATATGATGCTGTGGTAGGCTCTTCTTGATCAGGCTCCAGTGGGCTTCAGTTCTGCTGTCAAATGAATTTCCTGTATTTAAATAAAGCCATCCTTTATTAAGCATGAAATTTGATAAGTTACAGTCACACTACACACATATTATCAATGTGTAAGTTTCGTTCATTCCAATTCGCTTCAAGAGCAACTTCACTTAGGCACAAAATAAACCTTCACATTTTTCTTGGAAGTCTTTTGACAGACTTTGATGGAACATTCACAAATATGAACATAGCAATGTCCAACTGTGAGTACTGCTTCAGACAGTCTACAACTGTGACAAATCACGAGTGTTAATTATTTATACAAGTAATATACATGCACTATAAACAATTTACGAATGGTATATACAATATAAACAGAAATAAAATTACTGCGAGTAGAGAGATGCATGAACCGCAACCATCAGCTCTATTTATTCAGAACTTTATGAAAACTTACAGACCATGGCATGCAGTACGACATTTTGTACAGTACGCGTTACCAGGTTAACCATCCTGTCCCGTCTGAAGCAACTTTAAGGCCTTCTGCAAGTTTGTTATAGCTGTTGGAATATCATCATAGTTAAGAGCACTTCCAGCCCACTTGCAGTACTTCTGGGCTTTCGTCATTTGTTCTGGATTCAGTTTAACTCCTCCTGGAATAACAAAACCAAGCAGCAGCATCACTGTCTGATTCACTCATTCAAGGAATACACCATTCTTTCAATGTTTCTCACGACTTTCTAATATTACTGAATTTACAGAGTACCTTCAGAACTTGAATTTCCATTTCCAGCACTGTTTGTACTGTAATTTCCAGTGCTAGGTAAGGAATTCATTCTGCCATCAGTTGGTGCTTGAAATGTTGCTGGAGAAGGATTAAATGGGCTATAGCCACCAGGAAGGCTAGGAGTATGACTTGGGGTGGTGGGTGGGACATATGTATTGGATATGGGTGGAATTGGTGCATCAAAATCACTTGGGGGCTTCTGCGGCTGAACAAAGCCTGAAAGAAAAATCACTTTCTGTGAGGTCCTCATAAACTGTAAACTGAAAATAAAACACTGAAAGCAAAATACAGTACTGCCCTGCCCAATGTGCTTTCACCCAGTGCGGTTCTCACTACACACAGCTGAAAATAATTAACTATATGGCAAAAAGACTTTGCCCAACCCTGAAAAACTTAAATACACATGCATAAACACAGGTGGTTAATCACCCAACCTCCATAGAAGCTGGCAGCATCAGCTAACCAGGCATTGTACAAATGTTTAGGGTCCAACTATGTATGTAATTTAAGCAAATGGGGAGGGTGTGGTGTCCATAAGCACCCATCCTCACATAACCTATTTTCCCACAAGAAGTTTGTGCAACATGGTTTTGCCCAACATGCTGTGATGACACCCACTAACCCCATGGTGGAAGTGGGACCACTGTACTTTACACTTATTTTTTCTACAGCTGCATTACTGGTTTCAAACTAATCAAACAAGACTAAAGTGATTCATATATGACAGTACCAAAAATATCCACAAAACAATTATGGGAAATGTGCCACATTCAGCTCCCACCTATACAAATTAATGAAACAGATATAATGTGCAGCAATAGTCAATAATTCAGACACTGTAAGAGCTCCTGGTTAATACACAAATCAGGTAAATTCTACTGTATTCATGAAACAGAACTGCTGCATATCAAGTTGCATAAAAAGTTACAAGCCTGAAACAATACACAAAAAACTTGATTTATGCCAAGCATTCAGTTTCAAAACAAGGCTCCAATAATCCAACTGGATAATTATTACTAACTGTATGAATTTTGTACTACAGCCAAAACAGGACAATTAAAGAACATTCAAAATAAATAACAAAAGAAATCTCTTACTAGAGTAATGTTTAAAGTTAATTTCTAAAAGCATGAACTAAGCACCATAATCCTTCTTGAGAAGGCGATTATCATTCATCTACTCAAGAAAGTCCTTGTCTACTATGCAAGGTGAAGGTTCATGTCTGTTTCCACAAAAGCATACCATCAGCCTTTATCTTAAGCCAAATAAATCCAGTCTACAATCTCCCTCCCCAGTAATTTAATTTAATTTTTATATTATATGCCTAGCTATTACTAGGATATACACTGGTAAGCTGTCTCTTGCCTTTGGATTTTACAACTAAAAGTTTGTATGCATTTCTCACATGCCTGAACAGAAAATTTAAACCAAAAGTAGGTTTAGAAATCTTCACGTTCCATACAGTGGGGCAATTTCTTGACCATCTGAGCAATTATCAGCTTCTCAAGAAGAATGCTCCATGGAGATAGCTGCTTGTACCTTTAAAACAGTTTCAAATATTCACTGTTTCTTTCATTATTCCTAACCTATTCCACTCGTTCCAGCATCTCTGTAGCCTCCTTGAAATCCAGAACTTCCAGGCACGGAATTGCCTTCTTCATTCAAAGAGCCATCATCCAGTTCACCTTCTTCTTCTTCTAGAGGACCTGGCACCGGAGTCTCACCATTTTTCAGACAATTGTGAATGTAAGCAGCTTTCCATTTGGCATATTTTCGATTCTGAACAAGATCTTCTGACAGCTCACCAAAAGTTGTGAGGACATCAAACAACATTCCAGCAGTGTAAAAGGATTTCACAACATTCCTAGGGCAAAAACAGAACATTAAATGACTCTGCATACACTTTCTCCTTCCATTTCTCCAAACTTGTATTACAATGTACTGTTATACCATGTGCACCATTTCAGAACAGAGACACAAGCATCTCATATCTGCAGCTGTTACCTGTGGAAGTGTCCTTCTGTATGAATGACCCCAAATGACATTACACTAAAAGCCTTTTTTCCTGTACGTAAATCAACCACATTATAAACATGGGCTAGGGCTGCCCTGTCAATAAACAACTAACTCCGAACCAGAAGACCCCAGTCCAATACTAAGCACAGACTGGATTTTTTTTCTTTGCCATACCCAGAATGGCTCTGAGGTTCATCCAGTCTCCTATCAAAAGGGTACCTGAGGCCTTTCCTTGGGGATAATGCACCTGATTCCGAAAGCAATTATTCACCTTCATCCACCGCCAAAAACAAAATTTAGTTGAGTTTTACTTTCACGCTGGTGCTCAGGCATGGAATACCTTTACTTCTGACATGAACTTAATGCTTAATTGAAGAACAAATACACTGATTAGCAACTCAGCATTGCCCAAGTTGCTGAGCAATGAAGTTACAAACACCTGTCTGACCTATTAGCTGTTCCAGATTAGAAATGCTTGAGACTCAACTGTTTTGTTAGGTTTACGATGGATGTCACATTTTTATGTATTAGGAAGTCTGTGCGCATAGTAACTGTCCAACATCACATCATGACTCCATCAACAGCCAATAAAGAATGAGCTAAATGAATATCTAACTAGTGAAATATAGGGTTAAATGCCAGCCACAGCAGACACTGAATGGCTAATACACGCATAGTATCATAACCCTTGTAATTATTTCGGTGATCAAAACTAGGAGTATGAGATGGGTAGGAGGTGGCATGTATAGCTGAAGCCACAGCAAATGAAACTAGGGCTGATCCCTGTTGTTGCCAGATCTACAACACCAAAGGCACATTCAACAAACTGAAGCAACAATAAACAGAACTTGACGAGACTATGAATAGAATAATAATATACGTAGATATGTCTGAACTTACACTACTACCAGGGTACAGAAGAAAATACTACTTACTTTCCAAAATTTGCAGCTCTGTCTTGGCTATCAGCATATACGAAAAGCTTTAAGGCATAATTTTCTATATGAGCTTGGGCTGCAACTTCATGTGTTATGGCTTCATTGTCTGCCAATGCCTTCTTCTGTGTTTCCAACCAATCCATAAGACTTGTTAAAAGAGCCTTTGCGTCATCTGACTTCCGATCAATCTTCAGTCCTGTCTGAAGAGCATAAAGGCGACCTGCAACAAGCAGAAGTATTCATCACCACAGACAATTCTTTCTCAACTGATTTTGTTAGCAGCAAACCCCCTCAAGTTTCACTAACCTTTCTCACTGACCTGGTGAGATGAAAAAAATGATTTCTGAAGTGGCAGTAGTTTCAGTAAAACCCATGACATTATACGGACGACAGTTCACAAAGGGACACACAACTTACTATGAAAGCTGATGCACGATGAGGACCCTTACACCCTACATATTCCAAACATCTGCCCAGACTAAGATGCTGACTATTTCCTACGTTAGGTAGTAATGTTGTTACTGGATGTCACAGCAATGGCCAGCTTATCTGGTTTGTACTCACACAGTCCCTGCCATAAACCCTGCGGGCTAATATTAATACTTTGTGCTCTGTTTCATGCAGTTTTAATCTTCAGTTCCAAAAAATAATTAATTTAATTATTCATTCACATTTTCATACAAAACATGGACACTGACTGGTCCAAAGAACTTTTAAATTTAAATTGGACACACAAGTTGTGAGAATGTTTATGGAACACTATTTTAGAAGACAAAAATCATAACAGAAAAGAAGAGGTATGGAGATAAATTTCAATGCATATGGATATTCAAGTGGAAGTGTTTAAAAGAAAATGAAATCCCTTCTCACTCAGCAACGCCATGAAAAAATAAAAGTGGCTGACTCCAAGAAATATGAAATATAGGTACAAAAATTCACCCTAGAAAAGACAATGCAGGCCCAGAGGGGAAACAGAGATATAGCACTACTACTATAATCTCAGTGCTAAATTTGGGTGGGTGGTCAACACCACCTCCCAGCCGATTTATCCCTGGAAAAGGGACCCAGTACCCACTGTAAGAAGTCTGAGGATGGTCATGAAACGTAAAAGAAACAGAATGAACCACAAGAAAGAGTACTGACAATTTCTTTATGTTCATACATTCAGAACTAATAATAAACACGTGACTATGTCATGGTAAAACTACTATCTCTGTTCCTAATGAACCTCTAATGCTCCTTATGTTACCCAAACAACACATCCGGCACAATTTGGTGGGATAGAATTTTAAACCTGAAGGAGACCATTTGGGAGATAAAGCAAATATGAGGGTATAACACTAAAATGGATATTAAAGAACAGGTTGTGAACATGTAAACTGGATTCCATCTTGACTGAGCTGGGTCAAACAGCCAGCTCTTCCAAGATGGTAATAAACTTTCAGGTTCTAAAGGGGTAAATTTCTTGACTGTGCGACTACCAGCTTCTCAGACAGGCCTCTGCTCCGTGTAGTTAATTTGATATTTTGGTTATTAGAACTAATTAAATGTACTATAAAACGTATCATCTGAGAACTTTAACTTACAACTTATACAATTAAACTTCTACTTCGAACCAAGTCTCAACAAAGAAGCACCTTTTGCAGTCTGCGGTAATGCATTCTGGAAGTCCAAGATGATTACACTATACGATGAAACAGTTAATACTATTCTGTGACAACAAATGGTTTAATACATGCAAGAAACGAGAAATATGCACATCGATGAATAAACAAATTTTTCATCACTCCAAAATACATCTCATCTTATCACCAACATCATTTACACCCTTACTAATAAGGCTTTCAATAAAATACTTACACCAGTAGCTGACAACTGGATCTCGTCGATCATGCTCAACTGCCGTGTTCAAGTAATGCTGGATTGCTTTTAGTGTCGCTGGACATGATGGCAATTGAACGGACATTTATAGGGACTATTACGCAAAGTCACGATTAGTGTTTCACTAAGTTTCCCTCGAATTAATGCCCAAGAATAACACCCAACTGCCCCCTACGGATTCCCCACGACCTGTACTTATACTGTCCTCTCGACCACAGATGTTATAGGTCATCACAGATTATTTTGATCAACTGCGATCTCCCAACCGCCTTTGCTATCAGGGATTGGCTCTACATCCTCTGGTACGCTTCTGTGTACCGCATATTCGGTACTTGTTGCACTGGGCTGGGCACAGATATTCTAGTATATTGGTTGGTGAGTCAATGATAAATGTTGGCTACGTGCATGCTGCCATCTCTGTGCTACGGACGTCCAACTAACACGACCGGATCGATGATAACGACACCTACTATCGGGGTCGGTACTAACGCGACATTCCCCACCTCCCAATCGATAATATAATCGACTACTATCCACCCTTCAGTATTCTCTTGTAATTACCAACAACCTGCACGTATATCCTATTTATTGGAAGAAATGTTTCGATGCATTATCCTCAGTGCCATCCTAACACACAGGCATATGTAGTGGTGGGTATTATTTGCACAGTTTCCATATTTTACACTCCTTTCTTCCTGTTGCACTTGAGATATGCATTTCCTTTCCATACACTACCTTCATTGTAACTCCCTCCTGTAAGATCGCCATTTTCACTTAATCGATGCGGTACTTATAATCACCAAAGGAAAACCAACATGCAAACAATTATGATAAAAGAAATGAAACACATATAAACAAGTAGCCTGTGAATGCAACAAGAAGAAACAACTGGGTGCAAACGTGTAAAACATCATCACAGGAAATGCAAATAATGCAACCACCTACAAATGGCAAGATACATAACTAGTGAAGATGATGCAACAGTCAACCCCAAAAGGCAGTCAATAAGCAGAACACATACAATTGTAGTGTGTCAGTAAATACAATATAGAATTATACTAACTAATAGTATGTAAATCATAATTTCACTGTTATACCCTCTCACTTTATCACAATCAGACTTCTCCATACGATAGACAAAAGTGTGTGCACGTAAAGAAACATTTCATTGACAGCAATGCAAACTCCCCCTACTACAATTGGACTATGGTACAGAAAAAAATTAATATTCATAATGCTTAAGCACAGGTGATAGGGGGATAACATCAATAACACATACCCTTGGATCACAGACATTTGTGTTCAAATTTCTAACTTATGTGTGTAAACACATACACATAATATGATTAATTTTTAAACATTAACAATTCAATTTTATATTATGCACACCCTGTATGTTGTATAACACCAGAAAAAGGACATAATAAATACATAAACAGCACGTATAAAAAACCCCTATATATGTTTTGACAGGTGTGTCCTCATCAGAAGGTGAAAGCAAAGGTGCACAAAAACTTTGCATCCATCTATACGTTAAAACATCACACGCCAGAAAATCAAAACACACACATTCACAGTCACAGTTCATAAAATAGAAAATTATGAGATTAAAATGTTACACTTCTGTTGTACTAGTGAATTATCACTTGTTAAAAGATCAGAGCACACTCCAAGCAAGTGATCTTGTGTGCTTGGAACTTGTAACAAGCGATGATCCACTATTAAAACAGAAGTGCAGCACTTTAATCTTTGTTCTCCTTCTATTTTATGATCTGCAACTGTGTGATGTTTTAACACGTGGACGGATGCAAAGGTCTTGTGCAACTCTGCTTGAAGGGCTGTGCAGTTGGTAATTCAATATATCGAATAATTAAAAATTTTTGTAATAAATGGTCATACTCATAAATTTTTAGATATATGGATCATATGTAAAAATGTCTATATGTCTGTCACAATTACAGTAATTAAAAATGTTATCACAAACATACCGCTTTGTATCCTTTGGAAATTCAAAGAGAACTCCTACTTTATTTGCGTAGGCGGACATGCACGCTGAGGCGTAACACTTCACCATTGTGCACTGCACATACAACACAACATTTGTATAGACAATTAAATATATAATAACGTGTTTCAGGTTACATTCAACACACCACGTGCCCTAGCTGGGTTATGCCATGGAAGAAACGCAACATTCATATATATATATAAATATAATTACACACATAATATGATTTAGGTTATGGTCAACACATGCGTAACAAACTTACGTTCGCAAAAAATTTGAAACTTCCACAACAAAACTGAAACGTTCCTTTCAAAACACACACTGCCCTTAACACACCACGTGGCCTTGCTGGGTTATGTCCTGGAAGGAACGTAACATGTGTATGTATGTATAGTAATCAATAAATCAATCAATCAATCAATCAATCAATCAATCGGTATTTATTAACGTGCAAGCTTAACAGCAAAAATGCCTATTATAAAGCCAGCACGAAAAGAAACACAAATACAAAAACAGCACAAATACACAAACACTAAACAAACAAACAAACAAACAGGCAATCAAAAGAATTCAATAGATATGTAAAATCACTGGGGCAAAACCCCTGCACTCTGAAGAAATACAAACAAGTTAATGTAAGAAATGTGAGAAATGTCCAGTTTCAGCACAAAAGCTGCTTTAAAGAAGTAACGGGCTTCCTAAAGATGTCGATGTCTTTGCACACTCAGTTTGCAGCCATTACACATCGCGCTGTCGGAGAGTTTGTACACGTAACAGTGAACAGAGAGGAGTTTCTGACATTGCGAGAAGGAACACGTATGCCAGTGGTGTCCAAGAGAGAGGGGCAGCATTTTAGGCCTCAATAAATAGAGATAAGGAATAGCACATCCAAAAGAAGTCTTCTATCATGAAGGGTATGGAGCTTCAGAGATTCAAGAAAAACCTCATAAGTAACATGGTTGTGAGTAGAGAAACGATTTTGACACAGAGCAACGAACTTCCGCTGGATGCGTTCAAGCTTTTTAGCATCAGTGGCCGTTACTGAGTTCCATACTGTGGAGGCATACTCAAGTTTGGGTCGGACTAGTGTTAGATACAAAATCAGTAGGCTATCAAGGGTAGAAAAGGAATACCCACCGGGGGGGCGCGCCGCCAAAAGAAACAGGAAATGTTCTCTGGAGGGTGGGCCCGTTGTAGTACATGCTTCCGCCGCTACATGCCTCTTGCGGGGACCCTTCTGCATCAGTCTGCCGACTAGCGTCGTCGAGTGAAGTCGTAGTGCCACGTGGTACATTTTTTGTTAAGCGCCTCTTGCTTGTTTGTCGATTTTTGTGATGGCTGAAAAGTGGGTACAACGTGCAGCTGTGAAATTTTGTTTTCTGTTAGGGAAAACAGTTGTAATGCTTTAAACAGCTTACAAGAAAGCTGCTATGGGGAGAACACAAGTTTATGAGAGGTTTCCCGCTTCAGGGATGGTGAATTGTCACTTGCCGACCAACCTCGCTCAGGGCGACCCTCGACCTCCTGAACGGATGAAAACATCGTGAGAATTCGTGAACTGATCTTGGAAGACCGTCGCAGAACAATTGACGAACTTGTGGATTTGTGTGGTGTGTCTTGGAGTTCCTGCCAACGGATTTTGAGCGAGGAATTGCAAATGAAAAGAGTTGCAGCAAAATTCGTGCCTCACGTGCTCACGGCTGATCAAAAGCAGTCCCCAGTGGATGCGTGTCGTGAATTGAAAGAACACTTGGACATCGACCCTGACCTTTTGTCGAAGGTTATTACTGGTGACGAAAGCTGGTGCTACGCCTACGACCCAGAGACGAAGCAGCAGTCAAGCCAATGGAAGAGTCCAACTTCACCACGTCCCAAAAAAGCGCGGCGAGTGAAGTCCAAAGTCAAGACGATGCTGATTTCTTTTTTTTTTATGCAAAGGCATTGTCCACTCAGAATTTTTTCCTAACAGTCAAACTGTTAACCAGGCGTTTTACCTAAAAGTTCTGAAACGTTTGCGTGACGTGGTGAGATGAAAACACCCCCAGTTGTGGCAAAGTGGGGAGTGGTGGCTTCACCACAACGCGCCAGCGCACAAAGCCTTGAGTGTGAAACAATTTTTGACCAAAAACGGCATGACCCAGCTTCTCTACCCGCCATATTCACCCAATCTCGCTACGTGCGACTTCTTTTTATTCCCCCGAATGAAAAAAGTCCTCAAAGGAAAACGTTTTGCGGACGTAGAAGAGGTGAAGACAAAAACGATGGAGGCATTAAAAGGCATCACTTCGGAAGAATTTCAGGACTGCTTCGAAAAGTGGAAAACACGTTTAGACTGGTGCATTGCATCAAATGGACAGTACTATTAAGGAGATTAAATTTGTAACACCTCAAAATAAATACACAATTTTTTATTACAAAATTCCGGTTTCTTTTTGGTCCCCCTATGTAGGTTACAGTTCGTATTAAGCCCAGCGTCCTTACAGATTGGGAGAAAATGTAGTCAACATGCGCGTGGAAATGTAATTTAGAATCAAGTAGTACCCCGAGGTCTTTTATAGTTTCAGTACGGCTTACAGACGAGTCACATATTTTATAATTGTAATAAAGAACATTTGTTTTTCTAGTGAAGGCAATAACCCTGGTTTTGCCTATGTTTAATTTCATACAGTTAGCAGAAACCCAATCTTGTATGCGATTTATGTCAGACTGCAGGAGAATGCAATCGTCAGCGGAATTTATTGCATGGAAGATTTTAATATCGTCAGCAAATAACAAGAAGTTAGAATACTCAATTGCCGTACAAAGGTCGTTGATGAATACACTAAAAAGTGAAGGGCCTAGAACGGATCCTTGAGGCATCCCTGAAAGAACCTTGAAAGGTAACGAAGAGGTATCTGAAATGCGTACAGATGATTGCCGATTAGTCAGGTAACTGCGAAACCAGTTTACGTAACCATCAGAAAGCCCATACACACAAAGTTTGTGAACTAAAACAGGATGCGGAACAGGTCAAATGCACTGCTGAGGTCGAAATAGATAGAATCAACCTGGCGGTGAGAGCTGACTAAAGGAGAAATAAAATCAAGATAAGTTACTAGATTAGTTGTAGTAGATTTATGTTTCAAAAACCCATGCTGGCTGGGAAGTAGTTTGTGTGTAAAATAATGTGACATGTGATCGTGTATGGCAAATTCAAAAACCTTGGAGAAGTTATTTAAGAGGGAAATTGGTCTGTAATTTCTTACGAAGGAAGTGTTTCCCTTTTTAAAAATGGGCACTATGATCGCTTTTTCCCACTGAGCTGGAAAATGTTCCTGTGACAAGCTAAGATTAAAGATATATTTAAGCAGCGGTGCAAATATTGTGGAACAGCCCTTTATGATAAAACTAGGTATACCGTCGGGTCCGACAGGCTTTGAAGGTCTAAGGCGTTTAATAGCCCTTAAAATGTTTATTTCATTGATGGGAGGCAAATGCAAAAAATCACTGGACAATGAACCAGAGTAGGGGCCAGCCAGTGCAGTATTATTGTAAACGGGTTGGAAGTGTTTTGCAAAAGCTTCGGCTACCTCAGCGGGATCAACTACATTGGTACCGTTTATGTCAAGATGAAAAGCATGTGAATTGTGTTTCCTAAAAGAGGATACGTATTTCCAAAATTTGGAAGGTTGAGTTTTTAGGTCATCGTCTATGCTCTTATACCAGTTACGTCTGTCAGTTTTAATCGTAGTTTTGACAAGCTGCTGGAAATGAGAAAATTTATTATAATGATACTCGTTTTTGCTTTTCTTGTATCGTCTATAAAAGTAATTCTTTTTCCGAATGTAATAGATTAAGGTGCGAGAAAACCAGTGAGGAAATCTGGAATTTCTACTGAGACCCTGGGGGATTGCTAAATCCATAGCTTGGAAAATAACATTGGTAAAGCTGTTGACTGCAGCTTCTACTGTGTTGTTACTGTACACACACGACCAGTCATAGTTGAAAAGAAAACGAAATAACAGGCTATAGTCACCTGATGCATATTTGCGGTAGGAATGCCCATAAGACGTGGAGTTATGTAAATCTAAAGGAATTTCAGTGACAATGGGCAGATGATAGGCATCAGGCTTGACAACACCTTTGTCGGCAAAGCATGTGCCTACACGATCAAAATGAGTGAAAACTAGGTCAAGAGAGCTATCAGTCAACAGGCGCTGAGTTAAACCCAAGACAGAGGCTGAGGTATATAAATAACAATTTGATAGGGGCAAACCTCTCTCCCAGTCAAAGTTAGGAACATTAAAACCCCCAATCAAAAGTACATAGTGGTTTCTAGTATCAAGGGTTTTCTCCAATGAACACAAATATTTAGGCATAAGTTCAGGTTTAATATCAGGGGGGAAATAATGATTGCCAATCAACAGACTATGGCCATTTTGGGTGGAGATTTCGACCCACACACATTCCTCATAAAACTGCAGATCATATCTACGTTTAAAGGAACGTACTCTAGACGAAACTGCTGTTAGGACACCACCATCTCTAGATTTACTACTACTGACCCTATCAGAATGGAAAATAGTATAGGAATCAGGGAATAGTTTGTGGTCGAAACACGTGTCATTTAACCATGTCTCAGTTAAAAAAATAATCTGGAAATCCATGGAGCACACATTATCAAACAGTTCAGTTTGTTTATTCCTAAGACCT
The DNA here is from genome assembly GCA_013340265.1 of Coptotermes formosanus. Taxonomy (NCBI): domain Eukaryota; kingdom Metazoa; phylum Arthropoda; class Insecta; order Blattodea; family Rhinotermitidae; genus Coptotermes; species Coptotermes formosanus. Next base: position 653,514 of record BLKM01000214.1, read on the forward strand.
CTGACATTTTGATAAAATATTTCTAAGCCAGTTTTAGATTGATTGTCAGTCATGGAAAAATCACGCATTTTATCGCCACAGTAGCCGGCCATTAGGCATGTGGTGTAGCACCTCCCCTGTGGGCCTCATCTCTTAGTACAAGATCAGATGTAGGGGCAGCCTCATTACTAGTTGCACCAGGTGACGTCGGCCTATATGAGGCACATGCATTCGAATTACAAATTTGATCAGGATTGAGACGACCATAAAACGGTGCCATTAAGCACCCATCAGGCCACACTCCTGTGTTGTGGATAAGAGGAAAGTCATCCTCTGTAACTGAAACGTGAAACGATGCGTATGAATTATATCTGGTTTTAAGTTTAGTACAGACACCCAAAGAAAGCTTCAGTTGCTCCTTTAGAGAGTTCTCGACGTCAGTCGCGGAAACTTCTGGGGAGAAACGCAAGACAAAGAGCTTTTGTTTTGCGCCTTTTTGAAACTACAGGAAGGGAGGAGGAATTTCGAACCCCGTCCATAGGTGTCCTGAGTTTTCTCCGTTTTGTTGTTTTCGCTAATATGATTCACTACACATACATCACCACTTTTCTTCTTTGTCACTATTGTATAGCCGTCGTCGGTGGGGTTTCCAGATGGTGTAGTTGATCCAGCGGAGTCACTTTTAGCTGTGGGGTGGACATCAGTCACTGCATTTGCGTCCGCAGGTTTATGGTTGGAAGCAATTGGAGTTTTGGAGCTCTTGGATGCAATTGTACTCTTTGCCTGCTGACGTTGATAATTATATAGTAACATATATATGTATAATATATGTAATTACACAACATATATAATTACACACATAACATGATTTAAGTTACAGTCAACACATGCGTAACAAACTTAAAATTCACAATAATTTTGAAGCTTACACACCGAAGTGCTGGTTCGCACCGAAAGAATATGGCCGTTGTGCGCGCGAACCTGTGTGTTGGACTCAAACCTGAGTACTGACACCTATTGGTGGGGTATGGAAATACATGCCGTTAGTTCGACGTCCGTCTGTGAGATGTTTCTGATGTACGTTTCCACGTTGCCTAGTGCTGAGGCTACGGGGTGGTGCTGGGTACCGTGGATCGGAGCACGGATGAGACCGACATAGGCTGTGGATCAGAGGACGTACAGAACATAAAGCAGTAGCAGTACGTCGTGCAATGACGTGTGTTCGGTTGAGAGAGGTGTCGTGTAAAACGTGGTTGATGCATGTGGAAGATTTAGGTTTCAAGTGTGATGTGTAACTTGTGTCTGTAAGGTAATAACATGGGTGAATGTATTAACGAAAATACATTTAGGGATTGGCATAGCGATCCGAAGAAACTGGGTGATCCTATAAAGCCGATTGAGGTTAGTTACCCATATATTGACCTCGCATTTTTTATACTGTCGTACGAGTTTCGTCTTGAAATGCTCGAGCAGTTTCTCTATGTCCTGGCTGAGGCGGGTAGTCACCGGTTGCTGACTGCAGAGGTCCGGGTTCGAATGTGACACTGTGACACCTAGAGTTCTTCTTGCCCTGTCAGTGTCATTTCATCAAATGATTCATATGCATTCGCTTATCTATCACCGATATTATATAATCTCAGTAGCTCACGCCATTAAATAATACCGAAAGTATCAAGAGTTTTCCCTCCTGTCAGTGAAACCATGTTGGTTGTAGGAGTGGGGTGAGAGTCATGTGGTACTGCGCCCATAAATGGCCCTGTTTTATACCTACTGGCCTGTGATGGTCAGTGAGTATGGAGCATTTGTGAAATAACTTGTAAGGGAAAACTGATGTCATCGAAAAGTTTGCACCAGTGTGACTTTGTCCATTACAAATTCCACTTGGATAACTTCATCCTTCAACCAGGACAGTGGTACAACCATGTATGCTACATGCCCTGCTCTTATTGCTTAGCTTGATATGATAATCCCAAGAACATCCCAGTAATAGTAAAAGTCATTAAGCTTCACATGCAGTTTTCTCCATCCTGCTATTAAGTTCCCTTTCAACACGTTTGGCTTCAGTTCCCTGCTATGAGAAAATCTCAGTCTTTGTTTCCCTTTAATATGAGAGAAAAAGGTTCACATCTATACAGAAGTCCCAGTACATGTAAAGTTTTGGTGACTGTTATTTTAATATATGTGTTCGTTGGGACTTCCGAGAACAGGGTGCATAGGAGAGACTATTTAGACCCAAGAGGGAGGAAATAATAAGAGGTTTGAGATAATTGCTTATTGAGCTTCATGATTTGTATGGCTTATCAACTCTAATAAGGGTGGTCAGGTCATGGAGGATGACATGGATGGAGTGTGTAGCACAGATGGGAGAGAAAAGAAATTAATTCCAGATCTTCATGGGAAGACCTGAAGGAAAGAACTACTTGGAAGATCTATACATTGAAGGGAAGATATTATTAAAGTGAATCATAAAGAAATAGGATGTAAGGATGTGGACTGTATCCATCTGGCTGAGCATAGGGACCATTGCTGGGTAGGCTGTTGTGAGGAAGGTGATGAGCCTTCATGTGCTATAAAATACAGGGGTTTGTTGACCAGTAATCTGTTAGCTTCTGGAAGGGGACTCTGCACTATGGTATTTTTTTGTTAGTTAGCTAGTTAGTTAGTTAGTTAGTTAGTTAGTTAGTTAGTTAATGTATTTGTTATGCACTTTGATAAAGCATGGGAGGAAAATGAACTTTGCATTGGATGATAGCAGGCTTTCATAAAATTTTATACTTTATTCATTTCTTTGTGAATGTGTCTTGTGTCTGTCACTGTTCCTTAAACATACTTTAACTTCTCCAAACTGGGACATGATTTTTCTCTACATCTATATCTATACCAGCCTTGTTATTAATTTTCCATATTTTTCTGTGTGGTATTTATGATTTATCCCAGTGCATTAACTTCATCACCTTAGAACAGAAATTGGTGTGGCTCATTCCACTTCAGTTCTTCTGTGTTCCTGAACCCTGTGATTAGCACATTCTAACGCTGTGGTAAAAGTGCCCTTCTTGTAACCAGTGTGCACTCCATTGTTTCTAAACTTGTATAATTTTTGCAGGAGAAATGGAAATTAGTTTCAGAATTTCTTAAAGTAAAAGGCTTAGTGAAGCAACATATAGATTCCTTCAACTACCTCATCAATGTTGAAATAAAGAAGATCGTTAGAACCAATGAAAAAGTTACCAGTGATGCTGATCCTCTGTTTTATGTGAAGTAAGTGGTGGCACTGTATACATTTAACTACACAAGTTTGCTGAGTATGAGATGAAAGATGTTACACATAGCATTTAGGGAATAAATTAGTAGTATTGGTGTTTAACTTAATGGGAGGATTAAAAATATGAAAGCACATGTGCACATGCCATGCAGAACTTCTGGCATAATCCCAACACACACACACACACACACAAAATAACGGACATGAGTATCATTTTATTTTTCGTGGATTTCCAACTGAGTGAAGTTGAGGTTAACCTCATTGGCATCTTGTTCTGAGTTAATTTTGTGATGCTGTGATGCATGCTTTAGGTAACAGTTTTATTCATCAATTCAGTATCTCTGCATTGTGAACGAAAACGTAACTTTTTAGTCACATTTGCACAAGTCATGAAAAACACTTAGCAGTGCTGTCCATCCTTCTGTTCGCTGTGCTCCAAATGGACCAACTTGGGTCAAATTTGATATTTGAGACTTTTATGAAAATCTGTGGAAAATTTCCAGATATGGTTAAAGTTGGACAAAATGTCTGGCACTTTACTTGAAGACCTAATTATGTTTATATTGTTAACAGCAGGACATGATATTTTATAGCTGGACAGCAATGCAAACTGAACCCCTGCTTTGTTTCCTTGGCAACGCTGAATTTTTGTATCGTTGACAACCCCACATGTTACATTATACATATGTTGCTATTCTTGTAGATGTTGAAAATTCTGCTGTATGTGACTTGTGTGTTGCATCTCAGCTACATGCGCAGGCCATTATATTCTTGCTTGTACTACACTAACTGTATTGGGTGACTTCTGTAAAAGTATTCCTGCTGAAAGAATTCAGTCTCTCTGGATATGAATTTTGAGAAGTATGGTTCTGTTGGTTTTCTGTGATTAAGAAAAGTTACAATCACAGAACTGCCAATCTGCAAAGTATCACATATTTTCAGTAGATGGACAGAGGATACTTTGCACCTTTGTGTACCTGCTTCTTATTTGTTACATTTTATGGTATATTTTGCCTTATTTTAGTAGCATATTGAGGGCATGTAGTTGTTATCTTGCTTTCTGCTGGAGTGAGTTACATGAAGACTTCTTATATTTAGGGTGAACTGTTTTTGCCAGACCCTTGCCTGTGGTGTAGATCATAATTCCAAGCTAAGAGAGTGAGATCTGAGGGTTTACAGCACTGGTGACTCTGAAAATTGTGCTCTTGTATTGTGGTGTTATGTACTTTGGTAGATGGGTACAGATGTTACGGATGAAAATACTGCCTCCAGAAGATGGAGAGAGCACGTTCTTTGAGACTGTTATGAGAAACAATAAAAAGGCACTCTTTGTATGTTTTGTTGGGCATATCAAATTTCTATACATGATTCACTGTAATTTTATTTCAGGTATCTGAATGTCAGTGTAGGAACACCAGATGTTGAAGAAGCGTATAATATTTCTAAGCCTACAACCCCACATGAATGTAGGCTTCGTGACTTGACATACTCAGCTCCTATCACAGTAGATATAGAGTACACACGTGGAAACCAACGAGTTGTGAGAAATAATCTCCTGGTTGGCAGGTGGGAGTAGTTTACACAAAATATTTGGAACAGCATTAAATATCTTGTTTGTATATTTTGGAATTAATTTAGTGTTAAACACTGTTTTTTACAATGTTTTGTAGGTAACATTTATGCTACAGGGCCTGGTTGCAGATTTTTTGTAGTGTATTCAATTTATTATTTCCTAAAAAATGCATAAGTCTGAGTAGAGAGAGTGTTCCATTTGCTGTTTAGATAACATAGAAATAGTTCATGATTTTACGTTCTTATAGTGACGTTGCTGAAGATTCGGGTCTCTGGGATGTGATGCTGTGTTGTTGGGCAAGTAGTTCCTGTTGTTTTGAAGGCACCATGATCCTTCAAAACTTCAGGAATTACTGGCCCAATAACACAGTGTCACTTTCCAAAAGTCTTGGATCTTCAACATAGAAACAGTGCTACACATTTCATGCTACACATTTAGCATAGAATGTGAACATAGTGGGACAAAAGTAAAAACTTTATTTCAAATATTAAATTTAGAAGATTCTGACAATGTTATGTGGTTGTAATCATGACTTTTGGAACATTGTACATTCCCTCTGGGGATTCCACCTAAAGGCAAAGATAGATTCAGACTGTGAAACGTAGCGGGGTTTTTGCTGAGGAGGTTGACAGTATCCAAAATTTCAGTTATGGCTGTTTATTTTCAGTGTTTGCTACTTAAGATCATAAAAATTGTTTAAGATCAAGAAGACTTTTCTGATCTTGGAAGTTGGCAGTATTTATTTCCTGTACCAAACAGTTTTCTGTATTAGGCCATGTTTCAAAACTGTTAAATACCTTGATCTGTGTGTTTTAAGGTGAACTGAAATATACTGTTCTCTTAAGCCAGTACAATAAATTATGCACTCCTGAGTCTTCTGTAGGTACATATAAATTAAATATAAATTAAAAGTGTGCCTTATATTAGTATATTATCTGTTCTACAGAATGCCTATAATGTTACGCAGTTCCAATTGCGTTTTGTCTGGCAAATCTCAGTTTGAACTCGCAAAAATGAACGAGTGTCCACATGATCCAGGTGGTTACTTCATTGTTAAAGGACAAGAAAAGGTGAGACTCGTTTAATAATGTTGCAACCAATTGCATGAATACATACATCTTTTTTAATGCAGCTTTATCAAACAAAAGATACGAGCTTCTTACAGTGACAGTGCTGTAGTTTAAGTCTTCTGGGATATGATGCTGTGCCATTGGGTGAGTAGTTGCTGAGATTATTCTAAAGGCATTATGATCAATTTCTTGACCCAGAAGATGTAGGCATTACATTCCTTCAAAATGTCAGAAACCATTCACACAGTGATGTGACATTGTGTACCAGAGGACTTAAGTCTTTATTTATTAAATAGTTAAGTGCACTGATTTTCAAGTGCTGTGCTGGACTGAGAACTCATTTCTTATTTTGTATTATTGCTGTTTGGTTTTTAATCTGTAGTGTTTAAAGACCAAGAAACTTCCATTTTTTTGCTAAATAAATTTATGAAAACTTTTCTGTTAAAATATTGGAACATGACAGGTTGAATTCAATTCAATCAAATAGCTTCCTTCCTTTTTAGATCCTTTCCTGACGCTGTGGATGAGAAATATTTGAGTTTCTTGTGTTATTTTTGAAAAATATTGATTCAGTGTTGAATTAAGCAACTCTGTATGGGGTCTAATTATATTTAGAATACCGTGACATGGTTGTTTCAATACAGGTGATTCTCATTCAAGAACAGTTATCACGCAACAGGATGATAGTGGAGGAAGATCGTAAAGGAGGAATTCAGTGTCAGGTCACTAGTAGTACTCATGAGAAGAAGTCACGAACCAATTTGATTGTGAAGAATGGGAAGTACTACCTGAAACACAACACTCTGCAGGATGTATGTATGTTCAGGCTGTGTACTGATGGTTGAAAGTGATTAGAAAATGTTGGTTTTTAACTTCAGTAGCTTACTGAAACTTTATCAATGCACGTATAATGTTTACCTTCACTGAAATGAAGCCTGCCTATCCTGAAAGCGGTAGGGTTTTTTAATTTTAAATATTATCGTACCGAGGAATTGTGCATCTTGTAGTGAAATTTTCCTAGAGAATCTTTGTATCTTATAATGAAATATCTTCTGGAGAATGATTTATCTGGCAATCAAACTCTGTACATTGGTTATATTGACATTTGCAAGTTGGAAAGGCAGTCAGCTTTTCCTGTATCTGTACATGTAATGTGATTAATTATATAAGAAACTGCATTATCTACAGGACATACCAGTTGCAATAACATTTAAGGCCATGGGTGTGGTGTGTGATCAAGAGATTGTTCAGATGATTGGAACAGAAGAGCACATAATGCAGCGATTTGCCCCTTCGTTAGAGGAGTGTCGTAAAGCAAATGTTTTTACGCAGACTCAGGCGTTGAGGTAATCTGCTGCCATATATTTGTGATTCAGATCTGAATGTGCTTACTGGTTATGTATCACAATACAACTTAAACAACTGAAGTCACAGTGAATAAATGATAATCTTGCAAACTAAAGTTGAATTAAAATTTATAAACTTGGAGTTACAGACTAGAAAATCTAGAAAAATAGTTCCAATATTTCTTAAATGCTTCTTTCTGAATAAATTGTGCCCGCACAAATTAAGCACTTAAAATTAAATTTTGTGATTTCTGTTTGTGCATTTGCACTGGTGCAGTTGTGTAATAACTGGTGGTACCATGATGGTGCTTCTTATGGGATGGTAGGTATCGTATGAACACTGGAGACTCACACAGAAATGCATACAGTCCTTCATGCAAAGTGTCCATATTTTTTTCTAGTATCTGAAATTTAAATATCTTTCCACACTTTTTGTAAAATTCTCCAATATTAATGAAAATCCAGTCAGTAGTTCTCCAGTTTTTAAATGCATGTGGATGGATGAACTGACAGGTGGGCAGTGATTTGAATGGGCACTCTGCAGGGATGCTAATATGCCTGAAAAGAACTGGGATTTCTTGCCTGCATTAGTTATGGTGGCATGGGAAACTTGCATACAGAGGTGTATAGAATATTTTGTGATAAAACATTTTATATCTCAGGTATATGGGTTCAAGGACTAAACAAAAGAGGTTTTTCTCCCCGGCTCCAAAGAAGTCACCAGTTGATGAAGCAAGAGATCTCTTGGCTACAGTGATCCTTGCCCATGTTCCAGTAAGTTACCTTATATATCACTGTTTGGAAGGCTGCTATATAGTGTTGTTCCAAAACATGTGGAGCCTTATGCATTGTGCATTTTGTAACACACTTCTCTAGTGAATTTTGGAAAAGATGTCTAGAAGTCTGATTTTAGACACATGTCTCTGTAATTTGTCCATCATTCTGTTTAGCTGCGTTATTTGTAGAAATTTGTTACTGATGGATTTACTTCTTTGTGCACAAATATGTAACTTTCAGTTTCCCGTTTATAGTTGTGTGTGGTTTCCACAATTCTTTTTCAGCATTCAGGCTGTGCAGATATCAAGGCATTCAAACATTAACTTTTCCTTGGACTTGACTTCAAATTTCAAATCTAATACTGGAATTTTATTTATATCTGCAAAAACTGGGAAGTTGCCTAATCAAAGTATGTTCAGTTGCAAAAATAAAACATGTTAATTTCAGACTGTTGGTTGTAATTGTTTCTTGCAATGTTTGTAAAACTTCATTCTTCAAAGGGTGTTTTTTCAGTTTCACTTTTAGTAATGTATAGATGCTTAATGAAATGACACATTTTTATGACTTGATGGGCCCCTTTCAAATGATATCCCTATACATGCTACAGTCCCCTTACTTGGTTCAGGAATTTTAAATTATAGTTTTTCCTTCATTGGTAAAATTTTTAACCTTTTCATGCAAATTGAAACCAGGTTCCAATTTTTCATATTGTATTGGTATCATATGACAACCCAGATTGTTGTGGCTCAGTACAGGGACAGTCCTGAGCTCGTGTGAACATGATAATGAACCTTCGGGTTCCATAAAAGATGAGGAATTGTTTGACTAGCTGAATGCCCATAAGCTAGCTTTACAAGAAGAACGTTGCCTTATAGAGTTCATTTATAGTTAATTGAATTAGTTTTGTACACTTGGGTCAGAGAAAGAATGAACATGGTGGGCATTCAAGTCAGCTGCCTACATCCCCATCCTAGCTACATTGCACATCTCTCTGTCAGCACTAATAACAAACTGTGAAGTTGGTTGAGGTAGAACATGTTATTTCCCTGACTTAAATTCAGTTTAGTGTGTATTATGGATTTACTGTATTTTTTGTAGGTGGAGAATTTCAACTTCAAAATAAAAGCAACTTATACAGCTCTGATGGTGCGTAGAGTTATCCAAGCCCAAGGTGATACAAAAGTAATTGATGATCGAGACTATTATGGCAACAAGAGACTGGAACTTGCCGGCTCACTGCTTGCGCTCATGTTTGAAGATTTGTTTAAGAGATTCAATTGGGAAGTAAGAACAATATTTATCATCATCATCACATAGTCTCTCCTGTGAAAGGTCCATAGCCTCTTCCCAGAGCAAGTTCTCCAGAGAGTGTGATCTGGTGTTTCCTCTTTCAATTTCCAGTACCTTCTCATTTCCTTAAGGTCATCCAGTAGCTGCTTACATCTTCTTTCTCATCTTCCTGTTATGTCTGTCTTTTCTTCTGTCTTTCCTTCTGTAATGTGTTTTAGAAGACACTTCTCACATAGGTTATGATGAATGCAGTTAGCCTTTCTTTCTTTTATTGTATGTAGGTTGTTCCTTTCCTCGTTGATTCTTCATAATAGTTCTATTCTAGAAATGTTGATATCCTCTTCCCACATGATATTTTGCAGTGTCATGTATTGTGATGTGTCTATAAAGGAACTGCAATGGCATGAAGTAAAAAAAATTGGAAAGTCATGCCTGTCCTGGCCTCAATATGTACATTTTATCTCCAAAATTATTCAAATTCTTTTGATTAAATTTTGTATTCAGGTGGATTTTCAAACTAAAAGTGGCAGCAGTTATTTTTCCAGTGCACATACTAGCTCTAAATGTGCACTTTATCTGTGTGCACACATGGAGAAGAGTATTTCTGCAGATATTTGTGTTAATTTGTATATTATGGCAATAAGCATGTGCTAAACCTCTCATGAAATGTAATTCCTTTATTTATGATCATGGCATAACATTTCTTTAAACATTCTTTCTGCAGTTGAAAATGATAGCGGACAAGAACATACCAAAGATAAAGGCAGCCCAATTTGACATTGTTAAACACATGCGACAGGACCAGATCACCAATGGGCTTGTCCATGCTATATCCACAGTAAGTTGTTTAAAGGTGGCGTTCAAGACATATTCTCCCTTCTTCCTGAACAGTCGTGGCTTAAGTGTGTGAAAGCACCTCATTCTTAGCAGTTTTCAATCATCAACTGTCATTTCTTTGACAGCTGACTGAATGTTTGGTGCTGATACAGTTTAACATGTGTATCATGTCTCTCTTCCCTGTCACAAAGGAGGCTGTGACTGAGTCATAGAGTCAGATGGTGGCAACTGTGCTGCAGCAGAACACTGGTGTTCCTTTAGCTGGACCATGAAGTCCACTCCTGAAATTGGGTACTAGTCCTTTTCCAGTTCACAAAAGAGAAGAAAAAATCTCAATGTTACATTCTTCGTACAGTTTCATGTATAAAAGTCCATGTGATGATGCCTGTAATATGTTGTGACATATTTCCACTAGCGATATTGTCCAAGTTTGAATGATGGGTTAAATAAAATGTTAATTTTTTGTGATATTTCACAGACCATGTCCAGGTACAATACCCATCCAGTGACACAGTGTTATATCACAGAAGACCCAAGTCCTGTTTATATTCTTGCTAATATATAAATTAAGAATAGTGTGGGGTTTAACTGTTAAATAGTGAGCATCAGTCTCCTTACTTCATATGCTGAAGGATATATTCTGTGTTCACAGGGAAACTGGACTATCAAGAGATTCAGAATGGAGCGACATGGTGTGACACAAGTCCTGTCAAGACTTTCATACATCTCGGCTCTAGGGATGATGACGCGTGTCAATTCACAGTTTGAAAAGACAAGAAAAGTATCTGGTCCAAGATCTTTGCAGCCATCACAGTGGGGAATGCTATGTCCTTCTGACACTCCAGAAGGCGAAGTGAGCTGAGCTATCTACCGTTTGTGCCACTTACAGTCATTTCCTATACTGACAGAGTTGTAGGCATACATCTGGCATGATCACTCCTGTCATAATTCCTTGTATTTTTGCACAGTGGTGCCAGATTGACCATTTTCTTGTAACAGAGACCTGTCCTGAAAGACTTACAAACCCTTTATGCTATGGTGCTGGAAGGTTAAGATTGGGTACTTCAGAGTAGCCCGTTTTCTTCTACAGTTCTCATACCTGTAGAGATGTCTGTTTTATGATTTGGTTAGAGAGCTGTTTGGAAGAGAAAACTTAATTTGTTTTGTTTCAAAGTGTTAAAGACATGCTGTTGTGCTAAGGCAGTCCCGTATATGAGCGAAAGGTAGGACAAAATTGGTCACATTTATATGCCAAAAACAGTTCGCACTGGCACATGCCTATAGGCTTACACTGAAGTCTGCCATACCACCATATAGTTTGTTCGTACATAGCCTGTGGAGTTATTGCAGGGACAGTAAACAACATACAGATTAATCTATCAATCATTCACTTTCCTTTAATGTTGTTTTTTTACCTCATTTTTGGTTTCTTATCTCAGGGATGTGGGCTTGTAAAGAATTTGGCACTGATGACACATATCACAACAGAGGTGGAAGAAGCACCCATTATCCGTCTTGCCTTCAATGTTGGAGTGGAAGATGTCAACCTTCTAGGTGGTGAAGAAATCAATAGTTTGCAAGTGTATATGGTATTTCTCAATGGTAAGAAAGGAAGACCTAATTTTCATATCTGGAGGTGTATTAGAAGAGAAAATGTATTTACATTGTTTTTTTAATATGTGGTGAAGTTCACTTATTTAGGAATAGCAGTAACTAATCAAAATTACATTTATCATGAAGTTAAGAGCAATTTAAATGAATGTTGTAATCAGGTGGCTAGCAGTCCTGCATAGTCAGCAGGTCCCAAATTCAAATCTTCTTCAGTATACCAGCTGTCATGTCTGAGGATTTTCGTGAGTTTTACAGTCTCTGGAGGCAAATTTGGCCGTGAACATTTTTTAGGTACCCAGTTGTCTCGCCATTGTGTGCCATATAATATGAACTGCAGATACCATCATTAACACTTTCCCTCCGGCTGCCATTTAAACTTTTAAATCCCCTGTGCCGGGTGACTTTAAGGGCATTGAAAAAAAATTAAAAGTACGGCATTTTTTGTTGTAATAATATGAAATTTTTTCACGCCATCGCAGAAGATTTGCTGTATCTCGTGCACAAAAAATGGAATTCTTACGTGGATTTGGAGTCTGACACCACAGGCGGAAATTCTGAGGACGGAATCACGAATTTTATAAGCCACTAGAAGGCCACTTCAATTTACAAATCTCACAGAGATTAGGTTTTTGCGGCTCAACCCATGAAAATGAACGTTACTGTCACTCCCAGTAATGCAGGCTTGTGTGGTAAACTTCAAAACACTGCCCTATACAAAGTCCTACATCACATTTTCGACAGTACCTTGTCGTGCATTTTTTTACAGTCTTCTCGGTTTGGCGCTTGCTTCTCTCTGCACGCACACGACATGAGCACTGAGACTTTCCTTTCAGCTTAGTGCGTGTCGCAGGAATCCTATATAAAAAATGGTCTCTCCCTATGAGTCTGCCTGCTGGACTGCTGGTCTGACCTTGTACTTGAGGTTCTGTGCCAGCACCAGCGAGCAATCCTTCAGCAACTTTTTCATAGAAAAACAGGTCTGTGCTGAAGAATATTTCATGTATGTCCAAGGGAGTGCTGTCTTGAGTTATTTTGTAATTTTTATTTATCCCTGGTACTCCGGAAAATGCAGGTTTCTGAATCTTGCAAATTTTTTCTATCCATCCTAACTCCAAATCTGTATTTGCGTGTTTAGGAATGGCCCTGCATGTTCTGTTCCTGCCTCTGTCTGGCTCGGGCTTCAAAATTTATTCCTCTGCCTCTTCGCTGCTACTGCTGCTGAAGGGTGAATTTGCCTTGTACGTTTCACTGGTAGAAAGTTCACTAAAACTACCACCGTCTGAGTCTGAATCATTCACAATTTCATTTATTTTATCAGTTCCCATAAACTACTTTTTGTGAAGAATTTTCTGAAATAGAACTCAGTCCAGGATTTTCCATTTTGCTTGAGGCACGCTAAACTACAACCACAGCTAATTGATACTTTTCTGAACCACATGCTGGGAGAGGGGTACATGATTCATTGTGTCTGGTCTCACGTTTCAGCCGCGATAAAACAAAGGCGTGCTATCAGTCAAACGTCAAAAACAGTTTGTTGCGCAACTGTTCTGTCGCAAGAGTCCAGCATGCACACTACGGAGTGTTGCGGGAAGCGGCACATAGCCACTGAAACTACAGTCATGGAGGAGTCGAATAGTATACACGGGAAGCCAGTATCTCCAATAGCTTTTTTTAACGAATTTATGAAAGTCGGGAAGTACTAGTACTCTGGCTGGACAGGTGGCGTGTGAGGCCGCAGAGTACTAGTTCGCCGCGCGGACGGAAAGTGTTAAAAAAGTTAGAAAGTAAAGTTTTACCTGTCTGTGCTGTGAAGGCATATAGGCAGACTATAGCTATTGCTCCACTCATTCTTAACCTCAGCACTAAATGGGAGGTGAGTAGTCAAGTTCATTCTCTGACTACATGACCGCTGGAGAAGGATCCCTTTACCCATTTAATAGGAGGCTAGATGGGCCCCAGAGCCAGTCTTAATGTTCTGGAGAACAAACGAATCTGTTCATACATCTTGTTGGAACTTTATCTGTTGCACCAAAAGAAGAATGTGAATCAAGGGATTTGATTCTTCTTTGTGTCTGCTGAGTTTGGTGGATTTTGAGTTGGAGCTGCAGCATTTATTACCCTCCTTGCTGTGTTTTGGGAGATTAAATGTGTGCAGAAACAGAAGAAATTAAAAAAAGACATGACCCAAAACTTTAAAGCTGATATTATATGCTGACTGAGAATGTTTCAAGATGGTGCTGGGACGAATATTTGGACCTAAGAATAAGGAAGTAACAGGAGGATGAAGATATTATTGCTTCATAATTTGTACTGGTTGTTGGAAGATGTGTACTTGATGTGTACTTCTTACATTCTTAATTTTTGTTTCCTTATCCTCGAGAAGTCCATTTCGCCCTATTACATTCAACTTGGTTTTTGCATTCAGTTCAGTAGCTCCCAGAAGCAGTGTAAAGTATAGGTTTTACAGATGGCCAAAACATTGCAGCTGGGCATGTATATTTGATATGATGGAAGTTTATACATATATGCACATTTATTGGAAAGTGTCAACATTGTGTTAGCATTAATGTTATACTTCGTATTTTACATTATCAGCAAGGAGAACATGGTACAAATACTGATCTGGTTGTTTGAATTGTTACAGGTAACATATTGGGTGTTATCAGAGATTATCAGCGACTTGTACGAATATTTCGGATGATGAGGCGCAATGGTTTCATTAACGGATTTATTTCCATTTATTCACAGCACAAACACAGATGTGTCTATATCAGTTCAGATGGTGGCAGGCTTTGTAGGTGAGCATTGTTGAGTAAAAGTAATCACTGAAATACATGTAGTGTTTCCATATTTCCTTATTAGATTTGAAGTAAGTTTTCATAAGGCTTTTCCTTTCTGAAACAGTTTCTTGAGGACATACTGTGTACTGTGTACACAATTTATAGGCAGTTGGTATAGCGACTAGGCTATGGGCTGGATGATCCAGGGTTCAAATCCTAGCAGGGGCAAGAGATTTTTCTCTTCTCCAAATTTTCCAGACTGGCTGCAGGCCCCACCCAGCCTCCTATGTGACGGGTACCAGGGTTCTTTCCCAGGGGTAAAGCAGCCATGGCATGATGCTGACCACTTTCCATCTAGCACCTAGGTTAAGAATGACTAGAACTATAGTTGTCCTCCACTTCTATGCCTTCAAGGTGTGGACAGGGAAAATCTTAATCTTTTTTACTTTACTTTTCTTCTCACACAAGTGTTAATGTCATATCTAATTCTGTAGTCATAAATGGCAGTAAAGTTACATAATGCTGTGTAATGACTTTGGCTGAATTACATTCTGGAAAGCATTGTGAAGATAAATGTGTCTCCTCCCTCTCCTCAAAACTGGAACCTGTTTTTGTACAACAACTAAAGAGGAGTATGTAAATAGTGAAATTGAAGATGACCCTTGGTTGCAGACTCATTCACATCACTGTTGAGTGCCTACTAAAATCACCATGCATGCGTGTACCTATAAGAACTTGCCAACTGCAGAATGGATTTAAATGAAATTTAACAATGAAGACTTTTATGACTATTAAGCCATTTCAGTTTCAGTTACCATTAGACAGAAATAACATACTTTCACATGAAGACCTGTTTGCATTTCTGTGGATATCTGCACTATTATTTCAATGCAGATTCATCACCATTATCATAAAAGTTTACTGTTAGACCCTGTACTGAGCCATTGTGCTGTCTTTGTCATACTTGTGAATCATCTTATTTAAGCCTTGGTTGAGGGTTGAATAATTAATTTTCTAATCTTGATCATTCATGTTTGGAATTTGTGTGTGTCCAGTGTTGGCTACATATAATATTTGTCCTATTAACAGGCCTTACATCATAGTGGACAAAGGAAAGCCTTTGGTGAAGCAACATCACATCAGTGAGCTAATACTGGGTGTCAGGAACTTTCAGGACTTCCTTAATGAAGGTAGTGTAAATGACCATGTATGTACACTTGCTAGTAATGTTTACTGAACTGCATAGTTGTAATTTGTGTTTGCAGCATTGAAATCTTAATGGATGTTAAGATGGAGTTTGTGTCCTTTGTTTTGGAGAGTTTCTGTCTGCATTATGAGGGACGGTGATTTGTTGAGTCATGTGTCTGTCCTGGTGTTCTTGTCCAAGTGTGGAATGCAGAGGAAACACTGGGCAGGAGGGAGCTTGTGGTTGTTCACTGCCAACTGTTTCCTCAGTGGTTCGCACTCAGACAAGAACATTGGATTCCAAAATGCTTATATAAGCAATGGGCAGATAAGTAATTTGTCACATCAGCATGCTGATGAGAGGCATTCTCTGAAGTGTGAGGTACTAACTCCATCTTCACGTGGCTGACCATGCAGGGTGGCTTAATTCCACGTATTCAGTGTGAGGGCTCAAATCATTTTTGGCTGCAGCAGTGATGTCAGTTCATTCAAGGATATCTCTATGAATTCATGTGTACGCATAAGAGCAAAAAGTTAATGACCTTGTGTCCCTTAAACCATGATTATTTTTGTAGTTTTGTACCTTTCATCATCTCTACTGAATTCTGTTTAGGTTTAATTGAATATCTGGATGTGAATGAAGAGAATGACAGCCACATTGCTCTAAGTGAGTCATATATTGATCCTCGGTTGACAACACATCTTGAGATTGAGCCCTTCACTTTGCTGGGAGTGTGTGCAGGGTTGGTACCCTACCCCCACCATAACCAGAGTCCCAGGAACACATACCAATGTGCTATGGGGAAACAAGCTATGGGTATGTTTTAAAAGAATTCAGCCTTCATAATGTAGCCTGTCTCCACAAAATTTTCATGCATTTGCCATGTTTATTAGAAAAGTAAAACACAACGTGCAAAGTAATTTGTGGCAAGCCTCTCATCTTCCACTATACAAATTTTATGTTCAAGTCAATGGTTATTTGCCATGTCATAAATTCAGAGAGGAATTTTCATTGCATGCAACCATTTTAGTAATTTCTTTATTACACACATGCTTTCTTCAAATGTTAAAATGTACATTTCCACATTTTAGTGTTCTTGTCATCTGTAAGGCGTAGGTGGTTCCCATATTTAAATCTTGCGACAGTAAGGATTTGAAGGAAATACAGTATTGATACGAGCTGCATCCATATTTTGTGTGAAATATTTTTTGGTTTCTGCTGTCTCATGGTATGCATATGGATATAAAAGTCTTGATGAATAATGGCATAGAGAAAATATGAATATGAATTTAGGAAAGATGATTTTGGAGGATAAATTAATAAGAAGACTCAAGATTGGTAACCTACTTTACTTTTATACAGAAAAAGAGAGGGCTTAGTATTACCCCCCTGTCTGCCTTAGTTTGTGTGTACCCCTTCCAGCATTTTAACCAAGTGACCAATTTCCATGAAACTTCAGGAACAATTGGATATAACCAGAGAAATCGCATTGACACACTGATGTACAACATTGTATATCCTCAAGCACCAATGGTCAAGTCCCGCACCATAGAGCTGATTAATTTTGACAAGTTGCCGGCAGGCCAAAATGCAACAGTGGCTGTGATGAGTTACAGTGGTTATGACATTGAAGATGCACTGATATTGAACAAAGCTTCCGTTGACAGAGGTAAGTGCACTTTCAATTATTAAAAAAAACTCAACAAAACAAGAAAGTCATGCTATTAATCTACTGATAGGTTTCTATAACTTTGCCTATCGCTTTTATCAGTGTGTCTTGACCTCTCATTCTAAAAGAAAAAATGTTTGCAGATGCTTGGGACTGGTTATGGAGAATACATACTGCACAGTGAGGAGTATTGTACCTTGTTATCTTCACCAGAATTTACAATGGTATTAAAATTGTGGAGGATAAAATGGTCAGGACATGTTCTACATGTGGGAGAAGTGAAAAATGCACATGAAATATTTGTCAGAAAATGAGAAGGGCACGGAGAATTTTAGAGACCTAGGCATTATTGGTAAAATAATATTGAAATGGATTTTATAGAAATGGGTTATGGTGGTGCTGACTGGATCTGTCTCACTCAGCACAGGGGCCATTAGCAGGGAATTTATTAAGGAGCTGAGAAACTCTTAGCTACTGAAGGACTCTGCTTAGTGGATTTGGCTATGAAAACACAACAGTCACTGTAAATTAATTCATTGGCTGATGCACACATCGTGTGAACAATATGGCAAATGCACAGTGAGTCAGCTGTCATAATATGTATCGTGTGTAAGTTGTTGATTTTAAGGAGAAGCACACTGTCGATGGTAAGAACAATTGAACATTTCTTTCCTTGATATGGAGTCGATTTTCTTCTGTTAGTAACTTTTAACAGAGTATCAACAAATTTTGTTCTGTATGCAGGTTATGGACGTTGTTTGGTGTACCGCAATGCTAAGACCACATTAAAGAGATATGCGAATCAGACCTATGACCGCATACTTGGGCCGCTTATTGATGCAGATACCAAGAAACCCACATGGAAACATGATATTCTTGATGCAGATGGAATTGCAGCTCCCGGTGAAAAGGCAGAAAATCGACAAGTATGATCAGTGTAATTAGTGTACAATTTTTATGGTAGGGATGATTTTTGGGCTTCTTGTCGGAACAGGATCAGGTACTGGTGGAAGTTGTATCTGGAAAGAAGTTGTGGAAGGAATGGTTTCAGTTAGTAGTACATCCTTGGGACATTTTACAACCAGTTGGCTGTGTACCTGTTGGTAGTCATGACAATGTATATTAGACTAAATTTTTGTCTTTTGTCTTGTTGTACTTGTAGCCATAGAGTGTGTGGCGTGGCAGTGATCTGCCTAGTTTCATTTCCGCTGCTTTGATTCTTTCTCCTTTGCTACATTTTCACACGTACTAGAGACTGAGTCTGAAGTGAAAGTCAAATATGCCAATACTGGGGTAGCAGTTGTTTGATAGACTTTGAGGTCCATAATTTACCATTCATAATTCAATTCATTTTATTCTGCCTAAAAACTTCCGGAATCTGTCCATTTGCTTTTGACATTACTGGGTTGATTGTAATATATATTGCAGCCCAAATGATTAAATGTACTGACATGTTTGAGCATTCAGTTGTTTGCAGAGTACAGTCTTCTGTGGTGTGTCTCTATAATTTTTAAGGTAGGTACCAATGTTTTAGAGGAGCCTCATGCCTCTCAAGTAAGAGTAAGTCACGTGGAAGGGACAGTACAAATAAAAGGAATGGAGATGAAACAGGTTGCAAGGGACCAAATTGGAGGTGATAGCTTTGCTAGCTAGCTTAATCGTAATTTTTTATTAAAGGAAGGGTTGTTTGAGATTTATTTTTATTTTAGAAACACTCAGAGTAAGTATTCCTGCCTTTAACATGAAGATGGAAACAGATCTGTCTCCTGAAAAGGTGTATTATATCCAGGCAATGGACAGTGTCCAAAGAAAATCCTCTCATGAACCTGATTATGCTTCATACACCCACACACACACACACACAGATACACAAGGGGGGGCCCAAAAATTCCCAGAATTTGAATATCCCTCTCAAACTAGACGTAGTTCAGGGTTCTGCCACTAGGTGCTGAGAGCCCACAATATTTCTGAACTAGTCTGCCAAGTGACATTGTGCTACGCGCTTTGTATCATTTTTTCTGGCATTTTTCTAAGTGTTTGCAAGTGTGTTTGGCGATATTTTAAATGGCTGATCTTAAAGAACAATGAGTCTGTGTGAAATTTTGTTTCTTTTTGGGAAAAACTGCAGCTGAAACTGTCACAATGCTCAAGGAAGCTTTTAAGGATGAAGCCATGGGTCAAACACAAGTGTACGAGTGGTTTAATCGTTTCAAAAGAGGTGAAATGTCTGTTGAAGACCAACTGCATTATGGCCACACTTCCATGAGCAGAAGTGAAAAAAATGTTGGTAAACTTCACCACGCTGTCCTTGAAGATTGTTGTCAGGCCATTGATGAAATTTCTGAAATAAAAGGTGTGTCAGGGAGTTCATGCCAATGTGTTTTAATGGAAGATTTGATGATGAAACGGGTTGCTGCAAAATTTGTGCCCTGTCTGCTCACTGAGGAGCCTTAAGCGTCCAGCAGTTTTTGGCTAAAAACAAAATGGTGGTTGTGTCCCAGCCCCCTACTCACTCCACTTCGCTCCTTGGGACTTTTTTTTGTTCCTACAGATGAAGTAGGAATTGAAAGGGATGTGTGTTGCTGACGTTGCAGAGAATCGTTGGCAGCCCTTAACAGCATTCCTGTTGAAGATTTTAGAAAATGTTGCCAGCAGTGGGAGCGGCGCTGGTTTTACTGCAACCAGTCACAGGGGGAGTACTTTGAAAGGGACTAATGTTTCAGACTTTTATGAATATTTTAAATAATTTTTTTAACAGTTCCGGAAATTTTTGGGTCCCACCTCATGTGTGTGTGTGGTGAATGCCACTGACCAGTGCACTTGCTTCTGATGCCTGCTGGAATGCTATCCAACGTGTGCAACCCATCTGTTACCTGAGTGACAGGGTTGCTGTGTCCGTCAGCCAGTGGTGGAACAATAGTATGCACTAAGACATGAGCAAGCACACAAGCAAAGATGCAGACAGCTACACAAGTTGCATGCCAAGTCAACATAAACTGTAATATGTTAAGTATTGGGTGTGCATTAAATGTTGTTCATAGTAACACCCCATATGGATGAGTACTGCTTGTTAATACATGTGATAAGTATATCAGTTTCCACCTGTGTGTTGTGCTACAGGTGCTTGTAAACAAATCCATGCCAACTGTAACGCTGAACCCAATCAATCCTCTTCAAGCTCAGCCTGAGTACCGGGAGGTACCACTGCTGTACAAGGGGCCTGTACCTTCATATGTAGAGAAGGTGATGGTGTCGTCTAATGCCGAGGATTCATTTCTAATAAAGCTTCTACTGAGGCAGACACGTCGGCCAGAGATAGGGGACAAGTTTAGTAGCCGACATGGACAGAAAGGAGTCACAGGTAGGTCTTACCTTGACATCCAAGCCTCATTTTAAATTTCCTGTTAGCCGCTCTGTCCAGGTACTGTGGTCCTTTCAAACCCAGTTATGTCTTCCAGTTTGGTATCCAAGTGCAAAATCTGTGGAAGCTTCTACAAATGTTCTTTTGTAGACCATCCCAGTCATTACCACTGCAAACCCTTGTTAGGGTATAATCTTGGTTATTAAGGTTGTTCAAACTGTACAAAATGTGCTGTGGCAGAGGGTGACAGTCTTCTGAAGTTATGATACAAAGCATATGGCTCCATGTATCGTGTACTGTCAGTTCATTGTTCCTATTAAGTGACAGTAAATATCCTGCACTTTGCATTAAAGTTCCAAAGATTTGTTACGGAATCCATAATTGTACAGGCTTGTCACCATCTTCTAAGAGGAACTGTGAACTACATATTTGCTGTCTGGATAATATTGGTCATATTTGATGCCTGCAAACTTTGTTTTGCACTGCTTGAATTATTTAAGGCCTAGTGGAAAAACAGGACATATAGACTTGTGTCCATATTTGCCCCCCTCCCACCCACTCCAGTTGTGGTTCCTACTAGAATATTGCCCTAATTTTGCCATTTTTTCCATAGATATCTGATGATGGTCCATGCGTGCCTGTGCACACACAGGCTGCCAACATTGGTTGTGAGTGTTGGTTGTTTTTTTGCAGGCCTTATAGTTGAACAGGAAGACATGCCTTTCAATGACTTTGGAATTTGTCCTGATATGATTATGAACCCACATGGCTTTCCTTCACGTATGACAGTAGGGAAACTGATAGAGTTATTGGCTGGGAAGGCTGGTTTGATGGAGGGCAAATTTCATTATGGCACTGGTAAGTAATACCATTTATTATATATGCAGGAGACCATTCAGATTTAACTAGCTAAGTGTGTATGTTATTCACTGTCAGAGAGTCTAGTTATTGTCATCGTTGGACAGATGGGACTAATCTCTGCATAGGTTTAACACGTATGTGCTTTCACTTGTAAGAGAATTTTAGTTCCTGGTAAGTCGTGTTAATTAATATACAGCCTCTGCATATTCATGCTTTCACTTTTCAAACACTTCATGTGGCTGATGGTGGGTGTTAATTGTTACATGACATTGATGTTTACACCCAGAAGCAGATGCGTCAGCACAAGTGATGAAAATTTTTACTCTAAACAAGACATCACAGAAAATGTGGATGCTGAAACTATAGGTGTGATTACTGTTTGGATCAGGATAATAACAGTAAATGACAGCAATAGGCATGAGCTACAAATGCCTGAGCGAGGGCTCACAAGAGCTCTATCCATCACGTGCCTGGTTCCAAGAGAGGTGCTACACCTCACACTATTTCAGCTCATTTGCTGATCACGCTGACCTTAATAAATTATGAGTTGTATGGACATATACACTGATAAAACCAAAAGTAAGTGTCAACATGACAGATTCCAAATACAAGAATGCATTAGAAATCAGTGGCATGTAGGAATTATTTACCTTGCTGACATTCTGAAGTCTGTTGCATTAATGTAAATGGTATATGATATACAGCAGGCACAGTCATTGAGGCTGTAGGCCTATATGTAACTATATTGTATAACATTTTTAGTTCATTGAGCATTGTTTCTTACATTTTGATGAAATTCATCTTAGTTTCAAACAAAGGGAGACTGATAAAATTGTGAGCAGTGTGTAGCATTTTGCAATATCTGTGCAAAATTCTGAGCTTGCATATCCATTGAATATTTGGCCCATAACAATCAACAAGCCATATGTGGTGCTGCTATTTAGAGAAACATTTGTGTGTACATGAACGCTGCGGTGCTGATTTCCTTATATGTTCCACTGCTGCCTTCTGCTGTTTCTGTTCATGGCTGCTTGCAAACATAATGGCAATATAGCAAGCATTTGCTTCATATCTACAGTAAACATTTTTTTTTGTGTAGCTTTTGGTGGATCCAAAGTAGCTGACGTATGTGAAGAATTGTTTTGTCATGGCTTCAATTATCAAGGAAAAGATTTCTTCTACTCTGGAATCACTGGAGAGCCTTTACAAGCATACATCTTTTCTGGACCGGTAAGTTCAGGGTATGTCTCCATGTCTATGCAGAAACATATCAGTTGCGTGCAGCAAATTCAGTGTATCAGGTTGGTTGCTCAGCCCCCCCCACACACAGTGCTGACTCAACTCTTTCATATCTAAAGGAAAAAAGGGGGTATAATTCTAAGTAGAATGTTTTATATCTTACTAGTTATATTTATCTTCAGGTTTACTATCAGAAATTAAAACACATGGTCCAGGACAAAATGCATGCCAGACCACGTGGACCAAGAGCTGTTTTAACAAGACAACCGACAGAAGGCCGGAGCAGGGAAGGAGGTCTGCGCCTTGGTGAGATGGAACGCGATTGTCTGATTGGCTATGGAGCCAGGTAAGGGCTTCGTTTTTTGCCCTTCAGGCAAATGCCAGGTTAGTGCTGTAAATGAGGACACTGCTGTGTCCTTTCATGTCCTGATCATTATATAATTTGACACTGTATGATGTGAGCTGCCCCCCAGCCTGCTTACCAAAGGCGTAAAGATAAATAAAATAAACATTTATTCAGTGTGAGGAAACTGTTCACAACAACAAGTTTGGTGGTTCCCCATCCTGTAATACTTATGCTGTTTTGTTAGGCCCATTGTGTAATATTTTGTCACTTTGGTTTCCAAGTTTCCTTCAAATTTTATGTCAGTTTTGGTGGAACTGTATGAATATCATGCCCTACTATTAGTAGTACCCAGCACCAGGGCTATGTAAAACTCTGAATTTGGAGTGATACTAGTACCATATCATCAAATTCTGTGCAGTGATAAGGTAAGGTGGAAGTCCTTCTTTTGCGGGATATTTTTTACATGGTGACTGTTTGACATTCATAATTGACGAACCACTGAATGTAACACTTGGTGTGATGACAGGCCATGAAAATAACCACAGGTGTACCCAAAATAAAGTGTGAGGTAATGACTGCAAACATGGTCATAGCCAGATGGAAGGGATATAGAATTAATGCTGGAACTTGTATACAGAATTTGGATGTCTTCATGGGACCATTTTATTAATGTTTAGAACATGTTGCAGCATGATGCTTGTGGAAAGGCTGATGATATCCAGCGACGCATTTGATGTGGATGTGTGTAATCAGTGTGGACTACTGGCATATTCTGGCTGGTAAGTTGTATTGTGTTCATGGCAAACAGCTGGGCAGTTGGGATGTGTGCAACCTAGCATAGTTTTGCTGTAACTTCCTTGTTAGACAAGCAGACACTTTTGTGTATGTAAAAATGTGAACACAAGTTTTAAATATAATATGTAACATTAACGTATATTGGTCCAGTGTGCAACAAAAGTAGAACATGGAAACATTGTTAGGTGTCATTAACTCCATATTTTAAACTGTTTTGAGATTTTGAAAATTGAATTGAGCAAAAATCATATATATTCACTCCTGTTCCTATACACCTGAGGAAGGATAGAAACTGATATACTTCAGACAAACCTTCTCTTTTGTGATGATTTTAAACTGAAATTTCTAGCAGCTGAACTAAAAAGTAATTAGAAGCAAAATAACAGGCAGATACATGAAGAGATCCGTGTTTGCTGTCAAGTGAATGAATGAAGCTCAGTGTGATAAGGTGAGTGTTGGAAGCTGATCTCAAACTTCTCTAACCAAAAAAAATCCATGTATTCAACTTTACATTGGATCAAAGCCCAACGAGAAGGAAGGTTGTTCAATAAATGCTGACAAACCTCATGTAATCGCTAGAATTTATGCAAATACTGTTCTTGTAAAATTGAAAGTGTACATATATAGGCAGTCCTCAGACAGAGACATTTATGAGTTCTTAGAAAATGCATAACTGTTTGGTTTATATTTTCCATAGGGCTCATGTGAGGGTTACATTGATAGATATTGCATAACATACTTATGACCTATTATTTCCACTGCGTGAATAGTTTTATAACCTGAGGCTTACATACAGGATAAACGCAATTGATCAGAATTGTTTCAAGCATCTGTCTAACAAAAGGTAAACAGCGTACAGGAATGAAAATTACACCCCTGGAAGAAACTTTGAGAAGTGTTTTGTAGTATGTAGGAGAAGTGATGTATTTGCAGCAGTTGCCACTAGGACTGCAACTGTTGACATGGGAGTAAAGTGGTGACTCATACCAAGATAGATTTTGATTTAAAGGTAAAGCAATCCCTATGTAGGCCTGGACAGGCCCTTAGGGCTTCAGGAGATGAGGCTGCCAGAATTTCTAGGCAGTCTGCACATGAAGGTATCAAAGTTGTCAGCCCTATGCAGTGGCCATGTTTACCCCCAAGGCAATAACCCTGGCACTCATTTTTGCTCAAGGCTGAGTCAACAGCAGGGCCATAGTGAGGCTGGAAGGATTAAGTCAATGAAAAATCCCAATGACCCCTTCAGGAATCAAACCCATGATTTTCCAATTTGTAGCGCAGTGCCTCAACAAACTGTGCCACTGCATACCCCAGATTTTGATAGACATTTCAATTTGATTTAATGTGGAAGAAATTACTCTGATCTTCCTGATATCATTCCAGGTGTCACAGCTGCCGATCCAGTGGCTCTGTGTCAACCATCACCATACCATATGCTTGCAAATTGCTGTTCCAGGAACTGCAGTCCATGAATATTGTACCAAGACTGACATTGAAAAACTACTGTGATTGAATATGGCATGGATGGAACTTTCATGCCTTTATTTATCAGGTACTTTTTGTAATTCCTAATAAGACAGTTGCACTGTGGTATTTCAACCACAGTTTTCACTCCCACTTCCTTTCCTTTACAAATATTACAGCTTCCAAAATATCCATTGTTTTATCATGTGTTTAATGGCGAAGCCTTAATTCTGCTACAGAGTTATGTACAATGACATTGGAAAGAGTTGTAACCTTTTGAACATATTTCAGTCCGTATACTGTATCTACTCACGTAACTTCCTGCATTGTTTCACCCAGAAACTTGTGTATGAACGTTGTGGTGAATAAAATATGTAAGTAGTCCTTTCCAGAGAATGAATTTTACAGATTAGACTGAGATTGGGAAAATTACAACAATATTATATTGAAGAAAAAGTGAATTGTATGAGGAAAGGCACACTTTTCATTATTTTCAATGTAATGTGTAACTGTAATTTTCAGCCCCACTGTATAATTTGCATTTCCTTGTGTTTGACACCCAGAAATCCATATCATATTTGATGGTGGGAGTCCCACTGACAGTAACAGATTTTTCTCCGTCTCTTCCTGATTGCAGTTACCTAGTAGTGCCTCCTGCATTTGGTAGGATCATTCAGTCTGAGCAGAAGCACAATAATGAAAGGTTAGTCCTGTTCAGATAGGGAGGTGGTGTGGAAGGTTATAATGACCTGTGACACAGCACTGTGGTGCTTGTGTATTACTGGTGCATACTTTCGTCTTTGCAGCTGCTTACAAATAATGGAATGTGCTTTGTTGAAGATATGCTCTTTTATGATCCACCAGGCTATCTTGGGCATGTGCAGGTAAGAAATGAAATTGAAAAATGGGTGTATAGTACTGCAGTAACAGTGAAACAGTCTTTATCACACATGCGAAAGGGAAGGTCTATGTAACAGGAGCACCAGAGATTGCATAATTTAGGCCATCAGTATGGGAGGGTGGAATATCTGTGTTTTTTTCATTACCAAAGGATTGTGGGTTGCATAAAAGTAAGTATTGGCTTCGTGCTTACATGAAAATTAGACAACATACTTACTCACAATATTCTTTTGTTTTGTGCATAAAACATGCCATGTTTTTTATTACATGAATTGTGGTAATTAAATATGTTAAGAAATGGCCAATTTACTCAATTCGAGTCATTTACAAAACCATAAGTTAATGCATTTTGCATGGTCTGACATGTATTGTTGTCGCAGGTTTTATGTCATT
Organism: Coptotermes formosanus; assembly: GCA_013340265.1. Taxonomy (NCBI): domain Eukaryota; kingdom Metazoa; phylum Arthropoda; class Insecta; order Blattodea; family Rhinotermitidae; genus Coptotermes; species Coptotermes formosanus. The sequence goes on from BLKM01000214.1 coordinate 680,253, forward strand.
GAATTCTTTCAGAGAAACTTAACATGTTGCCAAACTAATGCATTCAGCAGAAAATTCTGTCAGTGTATGGTTAAAGTAAATCATAGGGGTTGATGCCCCATGTTGCAAGCCACAAGCTGCCAACAATATAAGATGTAAAAGGTGACTGAGACTCCAGTTTTTGAGGATTTTGTTCTCAAATATGATGCTGCATTGTGGGTGTTTGTGTACAGGACTTTTACACTTACATTCAATTGCAAAGGTCCAGCACATAAACAGTAACAGGCATAAGAACTGGCAACATACACATATTCATTATAAGGTGTTGGCTGGAAGGTGGCCAACACTGAGGGCCGAAACATGTCATAAATTGTGTAGGGTATAAAGAATTGAAGTTGTTTTAACTGCATGAATAAATGGCATTTGCAGACTCATAGGTATGACAGTGGAGTGTCTTGCTGATGGTGGTGTCAAATAGTAATATACATAGTTCCCTCCCATTACATGTAGGAGTGTGTGTGATGGCAGAGCAGCCTAAATATGATGTCAAGACATTCCCGAAATGTAGCACTGAATTACCAATCTGCACCTTGGGTCAGTTTCAGTGTTACATCTGAAATAACTCTTGCCATGGATTACACCCCAGCGGAGTGTTGGTTGTGCGAAATGGTACTCTGATAGTAGTTTTGGGAGTATGATATCCCATACCATATTCTACAGAAGTAACATTTCTTGTAGTCCTTAACACAACTGTAATTGTGTGTATACTGCACCTTCTGACAGCATTGGTGGCCATTTTCAGGTCAAGTTATTAAGGGCATGTAGAGTAATCAAAGTTACAATACCAATATACATCTGCATTTCATGTTAGCTGAGGGCCTGAGATCTCATTCCCTTTACAATTCTGTTCTATACATATTGTCTTACATTAAAATTGTATGCATGCTGTATGAATTTTTGTTATGGGATGTTGTACTGTTACTGTAGTGGACTTGTGGAATTAAATGTAATTGTCCACGCCCAACAAATAGACAGTAAGAAATATAATAACTCCTGACCAAGTAATGATGGATGTACACTCATGAAAACAATAAAATTTTCTGTATGGAATATTGCTGTGTAAGGGAAATGAGATCTTAATTCCTTATGTGAAATGAAATGTAAATTTATATTTATTATGTTCATGTATATTCCTTTACTTGTTACGAAGTGTGTAGTGTACAGGGAATTGAAGTTGTGTTAATGACTATACGAATTCTTTTTTTCTGTAGAATTGCAGGAATAGTCGGTACTGTGTTATCGAATGTGATGGGCCTCATTCGCATAGTTGCCGGAGGTACCGGTGGATGCGCGGTTAGACAACCTTCCAACTACGTCGCATCAATGGATGGCAGCACAGTTGGCCGCGTTTCCACTGATTAGCATTGACCTATTGGCCTTATCTCTGTTCTATGGTTCTGTGATTAGTGAACAGAGGGCAGCAGAAGTATCGCAAATGAAACAAGGAAGAGAGAGTTTGCGCGTACGCAGTTGTTCGTGTGTTTGCTAAGGAGGAGTGTTTGTAGTATACATACAGCCCTGAAAATATGAACGTGTGTGTGTAACGTAGTATAAGCAATTTGTATATGATTCAGTGACTGCAGCAGTTAATGTGTGATTCAGTGACTGCGGCAATTTATGAAGCAATGGTCGATATTTTCATTTAATTCGTACTCTACTGGGGGTCATCATCCGAACTGCTATAAAAACCGGTATTTGGTTGCGGTGAATGCCCGTAACCCATTTAGCACTTGACATTGGAACCAGTTGTTAAGCGTGCGTATCTCTTGTTTCAGTTTTATGTTACGTACGTTTGTTTTGTCGTTGTAAAGTCAGTTATGCAGAATATAAGATATTTTTGATCTGCAGGTTTGAATTATTTCTTGGGTTTTCGAAGGCGTTGACCTCTAAATTAATTTATTTTCTTCGTAGTCTTAATAAAAATAATATTAATTTGGAGTAATTTATAATATGTGCTGGTCAGGTAACTGTCGTCAAAGTGACCGTTTGCGTGTTGCTTCTGTGATGAATATGCATTAACGTCCGTGCATAAATATGAGTTTTGTACTTCCTGATCATCATGACCAGCAGTTTAGAACAGGTCTTCCACGTATAAGAAACGGTAAAGGGTTTTTTCTTTCTGTTAATGTAATCCCCATTACATTCGAAGGTATAGTGTAGCACACTTAGTGTTTCTTGCGACTCTTCATTCATCAGCATGACAGGTTATATTTAACGAAAACGCTCTTGGTAAGTGATTATGCAAATGTGATCGTAATACATGTTTCCTGTTTACAATGCCTTCATCCAGCATATTACACAATTTTCTGTATGTGTCACTTTGGCTAGTATACGTACATCAGACAGTTTGGTCCACTCAGGTGATCCATGTAATAGCCAAGTTTATGGTTTGGGTTTGTGTGTGTGTGCGTGCGTGCGCGCGCGCAGACCAAGGTGAGCCCTGAAAGTCTGGGTTTGTGTGCCTTAGGAAAAGGAATCCGTTAGTGTATTTCAGTGGAATAGGTAGGGCTGTGGTTCCAAGTGTGGTGTAAGTTTGTGTATTTGTGGATAGATCAAGGTGAGGCCATATGGTTAAAGTCTAGGCCTTTGTGTATGCATCAGGGTAAGGCCTTATAGCATTAACATGTCAGTTTGTGTATATGTAAAGTCTTGATATCATTATTCAACTGGCTGCTTTCCTGTAGCAGTTCTGCTCCTTTTTTGTAGTCTGTAAAAATGAGCAAGGAACATTTTTGTCTGTATTCCATCCTTCCCAACAAAGTTTCACACATGTGATTCATTACATGTGTGACTCCCACTGTGTTGTTTACCAACAAACTAATGAACCACAAGGTTAGGCATTGTGTGTGTTAGTTGACAACAGGGAAATTATATAATGTACACCATTACTACTGCAAGGGCAGTTATGTATCCTATCGTTATTCTGTTCACATGTTTACACTCAAATATTGCCTTCTTTATACATATAACTGTTCTTCAAAATGTTTGTGAGTAAAGCAGTATAGACATCTCATCAGTATTAACAAAATAACACATTACACTATTACACATTTGTTCCAGTAATGGGCAGTTCATTTCCTTTTTTTAAAATTTGGGGTTGTGTTGAGCATTTTTGAGCATTTGTCTGGGAAATAAGTGTACAGGTGATAAAGTTTATTTATGATTTGGTTATTGGTACAAGTGCTGACTGACTCATGTTCTGCCCACTGCCCATGCTTGTGACAAGAAATGATAGCAGTCTGAAATATGTTACCCCTGTCAGGGAGTGGCCAAGGCCTCTGATAAATGACACTTTTAAATAATCAGCAAACAGTGATATCCCTCAGTGCTGATTACAGCTGCCTTCTTGAAAGGAAGCCTTGGTGTGCTGCCACATACTTTGTGTCTTCATTGTTATCAGTGCTCATATTTGTGTTAACAAGTGTTGTGGAGTGGTTCACTTTGTGAGTAGTTCTGGGTGTGAAACTTGGTCTGTCACACTGAGGGAGGAACACAGACTGAGGGTGTTCGAGAACAGGGTGCTGAGGAGGCTATTTGGCCCTAAGAGGGATGAGGCTACAGGGGAGTAGAGAAGACTACATAACAAGGAACTTAATGACCTCTTCTCATCACCAAATATTATTTGGGTAATCAGATCAAGAAGAATGAGATGGGCAGGGCATGTAGCATATATGGGGGAAAAGAGAGGTGCATACAGGATTTTGGTGGGGAGACCTGAGGGAAGGCAACCACTTGGGAGACCCAGGCATTTATGGGAGGATAGCATTAAAATGGATCTTCAACAAGTGGGATGTGGGGGGGCATGGACTGGATTGAGCTGGCTCAGGATAGGGACAGGTGGCGGGCTCTTGTGAGTGCGGTAATGAACCTCTGGGTTCCATAAAATGCAGGGAATTTCTTGACTAGCTGAGAAACTCTTAGCTTCTCAAGAAGGCCTCTGCTGCATGTAGTTAGTTAGTTAGTTAGTTAGTTAGTTAGTTAGTTAGTTAGTTAGTTAGTTAGTTAGTTAGTTAGTTAGTTAGTTAGTTAGTTAGTTAGTTAGTCAGTCAGTCAGTCAGTCAGTCAGTCAGTCAGTCGGTCAGTTAGTACAATTAATATTTATTTTCTATTATTGCTTATTTGTTGAAACATTTAACCTTTAACAGATGAACAGGATGATGTTGTTCCGTTGAATGTACCTCCTTTTGTCTGAAAGGAAAAACGTCCCCCAGAGGACATTTAAGTCGAATAGTTCTTGGGCTGTAGCAGAAACCTGGCATTTAAAAGGCCACATGCTAAGGGTTGAATTACCTACCTTAGGTATGCTGGTTTACTGAAACCATTGGTTGTTAGCTGAGAGATGCTAACGCATCACAAAAGTTAGCAAGAAGGTTTTTATGCTACAGCTAGTGCCCCCTTGCAGGTTTTTCTATTTATCTTATGATGGTGTCAGACTGTATGGTATCAAGTGGTAAGATGATCCATAAATGATGAATTGGAAAGGATTTGGAAGAAGGCAACCATGGTCTAATTGAGGGGCAGGTGATGATTGTTTAACATTCCCTGGCCAACATTATGTCACTGTAGTGCAGTGTGAAAGTGTTAGTTGATGAGCTGCATATTGATAGTGATTTAGTCATTTGGTTTTCTTTATAAAAGGTAAATGATTATTGGTCACCAGTATAAAATTCAATCTCTGGTAACCCTATGTTTTATTCAGATGGTTAAGAATTCTGTAAATATACTGACCTCATGGAGTAAAGATCTTCTAGAGAAGCCACAACAAATTTGTTGTTTTTTTTATCATCTTCTCAAGAACCCACCACTGGTCATCATCCTGAGCCAGACAGAATCACTCCCCCCATCATTTTCAGTTTTTAAGTTACGCTTTGTATGCATTTCTCTTAGCACCCGTGCATACCAAATGCCCAACTCATCCAGTCTAGTTTTGTCACCCTAATCATATTTTGTCAAGAACAGAAATTATGAAATCTACATTTTCTGCAGCCTCCTGTTACTTCCTTATAAGTTAAATTATTCCTTTCTGCACCTTATTCTCAAACACAGTCTATCTATGTTCCTTGCTCATGGTGAGAGATCAAGTTTCACACCATACCAAACCATGGGTAAAATTTTAGTGTTTACATTTTTTAAGTAGATGGGACAATAAAAACTTCATCTTCTTAATTCCTTCATGAAGCAATTTTGATAAGTACCGTTTATGTGTAACTCATGCATGATGCTTTGCAGTGTAGACACACCAATCTGTGAAGCAGTTTTTATGATTTTTAGGCAGGCAGTTTGAAATTGAGATTCCTTATTCACTTTTCATTGAAAACAATTGTTGACTGAGTTTGAAAGGGTACGACAACCACTTAAACAAGAGAGGCAGTGTAGGTATAATATAACATTGATGTGAGTTCACATAACCTTTGTTGCTATGGAAAAGCAATAACTATTGAACATTATAAGTGCATGTCTGTATTCTTGCTTTAGTTACTCAGCATGCAAATTGCATCTCTTCTGCGCTGTATTATATTGTCATCTGTGGCCTGTCTGGCTGTACCATATTTCCACATTATCTCATAAATGGCACAATTTTCAGAAGAAACTTTTTGAACACAAAATGAATGTTTTGCTTTTCTCTATAAATTTTGTCTGAAACATTTCTCATCTAAGAAGGATTTAGTGAGGTATTATCATAAGCGTACATAAATCTTCATGTAAAGCACCCATTATTCTTGTCAGATTCTAAAAAAATTGAGTTTTCTTGGCAGATTTTTTAAAAATCCTCAGATATCAAATTATATGAAAATCTGTCCAGTGGGAACAGAGTTGTTCTGTGCAGACACATAGACAGACTGACAGACATGACGAAGCTAATATTCACTTTTCACAATTCTTGGAACACACCTAAAAATGTAGCAGATATCATATTGGTAACATAGTTTAATCTTAACATCTCTATAGCCTTTACATTTTATTATAATTATTGAGCGCCAGGCTTTAAATTGTTAACTGAAGTGCCAAGGTTCATATATGCATGCAGAATGGTAGAGGAACTCATAGCATGGTGAATGGTTACACAGACACCTGAGGTCCTAAAATCACCTACGTTCACTGAAATTTCAGCATTAAGTGTTTCCATTATTAAAATATTTTCGGATCAAAATATATCTGAATGGGGTCAGTAAAATTTTACTGTCGTGGGTAAAACAGTGTCAGTGACATAAAATCGTTCTGACAAACCTGATGGCTTGTGTTAACTTCATAAGCTTCTCTGCGCTGCTAAGTATTTCTCCATATTCTCCCACTTAAAAAATTTAATTTAATATTCGTCCTTAATACACAGATGTTTTCAGTTTCGTAAACTTATCAGTGAACGTGATGTAACAAAACAAAGTTCTAATGTATAAATAAGTTAAGTATTTGATTATACAGTGTTTCTGTGTACTTTGCCATTTTCATGTTACTCTTATGTGTACACAGATAAACTTCAGATAAAGGAGAGTGTGACATGAATTGTGACAGCATGTAAATAAATGGTAGCTGTGATAACATAGTCCGTACACAGTCCAGCCAATGGGCTGGACATCTGAAGAACCGTGGTTGCATTCCTGGTGGGGCAAAGAGACTTTCTTCAAAACATACAGACCAGCTGTAAGGCCAACTCCATCTCCCTATTCCATGGGTACAGGGGGCTATTTTCCCAGGGCCTGAAGCTGACCACTCATATCTATCTAGTGCAGGGGTAAGGATGAGTGAAACTGTACCTCCATGTCCCCTATATGCCTTCATGGCACACACAGGGACTTTACCTTTTGTTTTTATAGATGAATTATGTGGTCATTATTAATAATTTGCTATGTCCTGTGTAGTTTGTGTGCATGTGTGTGTCTGTTCATGTATGTGTGTGTGGATGTTAATTTACTGTTGTCTGAACAGTTAATGTGTTGGAGAATGGGGCAGAGTAAATAATCTGCAAGTAATTATTTGTGTTAGCTTTAAGATGTTCATATATCTTGATTTTTCTGTATGTCTGTGTTTAGGGGAGGTCAGAATGGCAGGCGTTGTTTCATATGTGAAACGTTCTTCAGTTTCCCATCTTCTGCTTGCCATCACTTTCTTTGTGTCAGGCTTGATCATCAATTTGACACAAGCTTTACTGTACTGTGGACTTCGACCATTCAGCAAATACTTGTATAGGAAGATCAACTATTATGTCTGCTATTCACTGTATTGCCGTAAGTAAATTTGCAGGTGGAAATTTGAGTGTTTGTATTTATTCTGTGGGTTTATTGAAACAGGGATGTCCAAAATGTATGTAGCCAGGTTATTGTGTATTATATGCATAAGTGCTGATAGAATTTGTATGGTGAGTAATTATAACTAATACTCACCAGTAAGTTCAGGTGTAAGTGGTTATGTAAATATTTAGTTTGTGTGTCTGTGTCAGAAATGTCTTTGCCTTTCAGGTCTCTTTTCATACAAAAATTCACAGTTTACAGCTCTGTTCTGGGAAAAACGTATGATGTCAGGTATGTAAGTGATTGGCATTTGGCCCCTATGCCATTTGTGGTGCTGGCTGTTAGTTGGGCTGATGTGCTGTTAAAAACAAAAGTCACTGCTGTTTTGTTTTCCCAGTCAGTTCTTTGTAATTAGATGTTTAGTGACCTGGTTGCGTACGAGTTCCACTCAGTTTTATATTGATTACACTTCTGTTTTTAAACATAGACAAAATAACATGTAAGTTAATAATTTTGCAACTTAATGATGTGTTTTAATGCTATATACTTTAACACTGCGTCCAGTATTAAGGATAGTTTATTCTGTTTCATTGGTTTTTACTTCCAGGTATTCTTTTCTGTTTTCATTTGGGCTTTCGTGAAACTGTGTTTCTTTCTAAGCTGGTGTTGAAAGCAGTTCATGGTTTTCTCATTGAGACAACTGTTCTGAATATAGTAGTAGTGGTAGTAGTGGTGGTGGTGGTGGTGGTGGTGGTGGTGGTGGTGGTGTTGGTGTCTGTAGCCACAGTGGATGTAAATTCTGTTGGTGTCTGTAGCTACAGTGGATGTAAATTCTGGTGGTGATAGTGGTGGCAGTGCACTAATTAATGAAAACTGTGAGGAGCTGCAGGTGTATATGGATGAGTGAACACCACATACACCTAGGAATACACTAACATCACATACACTTAGGAATACATTAACACCGCATACACTTAGGAATACACTGGCAGCATATTTTTTGTTGTAAATAAAAGTCATACAGATAGGTTATTTCATACTGTAAAAGTGGAGTACATTAGATCTTACTGAAAATATGCTGTATTTATGACTGCACACTCATGTTCTTCAAATGACATATGACGTGTTAAAGCAGTCAGTGGTAATATTAACCTACTAACAGAGATTTTATTTGGTGTACTGCATTTGTGAGAAATGTTACATTCAGTGACCTGTAGTAAATGAACACTAATTCCAAGAAATTGAAATGAAATTGTAGGTATTGGAAAGTGATGAATAGTGAACAATTGTTTTCTCTGTAGGATGTATGTTCTCTAATTTGTTTAATAAAATGTTAAAAATCTTAAAACAGAATCTTCTACAGTTTGTTAAATGACAAATTGTACTTGGTAGTCTTTTCTGAGGTAATTTAAAAGTAGAGCATAAATGTGTATTCGTATTTTGCGTGAACTATTTTTAAGTCATCTGTTACAAACAGGGCAACAGTGCAAATTTCCAGGATGTGTCCAGTAAACTGAACATAATTAAAATTTGCACTTAAGTAGTAAGTTCTTCCAAATGATGATCATGATGAGGGGACCATGAGATAAATTGAATTTGTTGTTGGATTACAGATTTGGGTTATCTAAAGACATTCACAGCACCATATCTGCAGTAGGGAGGTATGGTGTATGAGCTCTAGCCAGTGCTTCTTGTTTCTTTTGTGGTGTCTACTGTCATAAGATGATGTGAAGGTTATAATGAAATACAGTGTACTGAATTGAAGTTGGTACTTTATATGAGTTGTGCAAAAGGCCCTCATGATTTTAAGAATTGTTTACTTGAAATAACAATGGACTGTTTAATTAAATACAAAAACATTCTATCAGACCATCTGTGAGCTAATAAAAACAATATTCTGAGTGAGTGGTTGCCGATGAAATCATATACTGAGAATCCTGGCTGAAACAGAAGCATAAAATACAAGAAGGAGCTTATGTCAGCTTACCAAGACATAATGTATTCAGTTTAATTTTGAAGTAAGTTTTATTCCCATATTTCTTTATTAATGTTGATATTATATACCTGATTTTTATGACATTTAAGTGAGTTCAAATTGTCTTCTGTTTTGTTCAGTGACTATTTATTCTTGATAAATTGTGTTTTTATGCGCTTTAAATGGTGCAACTAAAATTGATTTTCTGTTTATTTCACAAAATAAGTATCAAAATCAAGGCTATTTTAGGTAAAAATTAACTTTATTCGATTGGGTAAATAATATTTTGCAGTCTTTTATGTGATCAGCCATTCTCAAAAATATTGTGTCAAAATTACTTGCAAAGAAATGTTACAGTATTTACTTTAGTGAAGATTATATGGGATAAAAGTGTCAGTCATCATTGTTTATGGCACGCTATATTATATATCTGTCTGTAATTTGTTTTAGGATAAAGAATGTCTGTGTGGATTCTCGTGGCATGCAGTTACCAAGCACAGTGTTGTTCCTTTTACAACTACATTCTCATTGTATGTGATTCAGCTTGGTATTTGTATTTTGTTCAGATTGATGGCTTACTGCCAGAATTAAACACATTTTGTTCTTGGTTGTGACTCAGTATGACTGAAGTACTCGACTAACTAGTTGTAATCATAATTTGCGCTGGAATCATATCTTGATACTACAAGCCTGATGTGATGTATGGTAGTTCACTTTTATTTAAAGTGTGGCTTATCTGCATTTTTAAATACATTCTGACTGTCTTGTAATTATAATTGTGATGGTGCAAAGAATGTACCATCTTGCATCCTAGAATTGCATGTTGGAATCTTTATGCTTACATTGCATGTAAAGCTTTTTGTCATGATGTAGCCTATATTTAAGTACCGCGCATCATGCTTTACTAATCTCAAGTTTGAACTCTGTTTGCTCACTGTCTTGTTACAATGGACATCCCTGGTTTCTAGAACTCATTAAAAATGAGTGATTGTGGTACTTATTCACTGTTGCATATAAGGTGGCAAGAGACATGTACGTAATGTATTCTGCTTACTGTGCACTGACTTGCTTTGTACTGTAATCCTGCTCGTCAGGTACGATACCAGGTGATACTTCACGTATATACTCGACTTACAGTTAAAAGCCCATTGCACAGCAGAGTTACATTATGTATACTGTTATTCTTTGATTGTTGGAAGTGTGGCTTGCAGTGTTATTATCTGATCATATTTTAAACAGATGGATCCCATGATGGAGTAACGATTGTTTAGTCATGTATGACTGCATAATGTTTAATATAGGAGTTAATTTTTAATAGTTCTGAATAACCGTCGACAGTGAATTTTAGTAGTAACAGTCTTGAGAGGACTTCACAAATTTGTATCTTTAAAACAGCTAAGATAGTTTCGGGTTATGTACAGGGTGTGCAGGGGAATATGCTGTACTTCAGGAGAACATTTCTTAGGTTCAATTACAGTAGAGTGATCAAAGACACCTATATGCAAAGTTGAGTTGTTATGGAGATAATGGGGATGTAAGTTTCAAAGAATAAGAGCTGTTATACATTTATTGATGATGATATGTGTATTAAAACGAGGAGGATTTTGTAGTTCTTGTAATGTTAATACCTGTAATTAATGTCTAATTAACATCTGAGTGACATAAGCACATTGATTAAGCACGAGAAACCTGCACTAGTGTCATGTAAATCATCATTGACTTTATGCAGCACACATGCTGCTGCTGGGCTTGGCTAGGCTATTGGCTGAAGGATGGACCTGTGCAGTGTACAGATGATGAATCGTGTTAAGCAGGTACAGTACATGGAACTGCAAGAAGACCACATTTTTCTTGTATCAGTATCTCTTTAACTATTCAGCTTCAGATATACCTAGGTGTTTTTGGTTATATCTGTGTAATTTAACCAAAGCAACATTTTCCCAAAATATGACAGACTTCCCCTGAAAGATCCTGTATTAGTCTTTGGGGTTTCAAACATTCCGGAGGAATGTACTGCCTCCATATACAGTGTTTTCTTGGACCCACTTCTTCAAACCTGAACATGGAGAGAGTATGTTCCTCTGAAGTGTTGGTGTTAACCTGCAGCACTGCAAAGTACCAAAATTTAGAATATTGTAATCCAAACACTCCCGACTATGAAAATCCAAAAGCTTAAACTGCAGAGTTTATATTCAGTCTCCGGTCTCAGTGTGGCAGCTGTTGTTAGAGCTTTATCACATACACAATCTTTGTATGCAATAATGCTTCTGCAGTAGCTGCTGTGCTGAGAACAGAGATTAAATATATGATCTTTGGAAGGGAATTAGGATTTTTTGCTGCATGTTTTATGGTTAGATGAATATTAAAGGATCTGAGGGGTTGATGGCTATGTAAGAATCCAGATACCTAAGTTTTATTAGACACTGAGTGGTATTTAATAATTTCCTCTTCATTAAAGAAGTAAGGAAGCAACAACTTGCAGATGTTAACTACCTTGCGTCTTCTGCTGTACATTTTAAGGATTTATTATTAATTAATGAATTAATGTATTTATTTATTGGGTTAGGGTGAGTTGGGTTATGTTGGGTTAAGTTAGAAATTTATTTATTGATTTGCTTGTTTATGCTTTTAATTGTTTCTTTCATTATTTATTTATGTGTGTAATTTCTTAGGTGAGGTTAGGTTAGGTTGGGTTGTATTAGAATAGGCGAGGTTAGGTTGAGTTGTGTTAAGTTACTAATATTAGTTTGTTGTTTGTTTGTTTGATTATATATGTTTTTTTGTTTCTTGGTGTGTTTGTGTATTTATATTTATTTTATGATTTTAAGTGACATGCTAGAAAGCAAGACTTTCATATGGCTCAAACAAAATGCCATGATTGTAAAAACTGAATACAAGTGGGAAGTGGGATGTATATAATGTCTTTGTTTGGAAGGGATTTTGTGTGCATTCTAAGGTTTCGTACACTAATTGTTTTCTTATGTCTATCGCCCTGTGCATGTGTTATCCATGTTACTAGTATGCGTTATATTTGTTCATAGTGCTCAACTCCCTTCTGCTTATAATCCTTTCTACATAACTACAATGATTAAAGACATGGAAGTTTTAATTTCAGACTTTTTCATGTGCACAATCAATCAATAGTGGTAATCAAAATATTCTGTATTTTCCATTAAGCACAATATCATATTTACCGTTGTTATCATGGTAGCTTCAGTTAGTATAGTGACTTTGCCATGGACTGATTGATGGGGTTTTGATTTCCAGCAAAATCAGGGATTTTTCTTTTTGCTTCCATGTATGGCCAAGCCTTCAAGTGGCTGGAATGTGAAGGTGACTGTTCACTTCACATTTGTTGGTGAGTTTAAAAATGTTTGGAACTCTGCCTTCAGTCTCGTGTACATTTTCACGGCATGGTGCTTCCTTAAGCACAGTGATAATTGGGCTGTTGGCCTCATTTTCACTCTAGTGTTTATTGCAGGGTGACAGCATTTTATCAGAGAGCGTGCACATAATTTTGGCCAGTCTTGTAAGCAGCAGGATTGGTTCATAAAGTCTTCCTACTTTAATGTCAATCCCTGTCAGCATATGGAACTTCCTGCTTTCACAAACAGAGCTGCGGTTGTTGGTTTATGGTGTCTGGTGTTGATGAAATTACAGTCATGAGTCAGATCCCTTTAATTTTAAATTGTCATTCATTTTCAGTTGGAGTTGTTTTTGTGTTGACAGTCACATACAACTGAATACGATCCATCAGATGTATTACTTCTCGCTAATGTCCTTGAGAAGAGGTACTGAACTGGAGTGCCTATATCCAGTCACCAACCCTTTAAGATCATCCCAAATTCCTTCACTCTTGTGTGCATTATATATAATGTATGTCATGTGCACTGGGCTATATAAGTGTGTCATTTCAGAGCTGGTATTCATGGCAGAATGGTGGGCATCCACAGATCTGATTATTTACATTGATAGAGAAGACCTTGAACGATATTATGGAAAAGAACATGGGTTCCTTGTAATGAATCATCGCTATGAAGTAGATTGGCTCATGGGATGGGTTCTCTGTGACCGAGTAAATATACTTGGAGTGAGTTGGTACCATTGCTTAATTGGTTTTTGTGTTGTTATATATCTTTTGCATGTATATTTTATTCATTCTGCAGGATTGTTCCTCTACACAATAAGAGGACCAGACTGAGGAACGTTTAGTAGTTAGTATTCCATTAACTTTTCTTTGCCATTTAAATGCACTGTATTCTGCTGCCAGCCAGTAGCTTAATATCATTGTCCCATGAATATCATATCGTTAGTCAGGAAGAAAAGTGACAACTCCAAAAATACATAATTGAACATGTGACACTGTTCTCCAGTCGCATGGTCATTATTCCACTCAGAGTAACAGTGACACTAGTGCTTCCTGATGGCTAAGGTTCTAATATTACTTGTGACACTGTTGGCAGTTTTGGCAAACTACTCCTGTACAGAGCTAACAAATTGCATATTTTGAGTTATGACACTTTTCTTCCAGACTGATGATATTTTAAAATATCTTGTGTCCCCTGATACATACAAGTCAATGAAACTGTTGCTTTGTGGCTCCCAGCAGGAACTTAATGACTCGCCACCAAAAGCTAAGGTGTTTCCCCAGTGTGAGTCACATACTGCTCTATAAACACAATAATATTAACTTTCCTGTATCATAAGAAGTTCTGAGAATGCTGTCCCTTTACATGCACACAATCTGTAACATTTAAATGGGTTAAAATTTACCTGAAGTTATTCCTAAGCAGCTTCCAAAATTTTGGTTTGTTTTATGGAACAGCTGAACTAGTATGTACATTTGAATGTTAGTCTGTATGTAATTAAGCCATTTAAGAAAAACTATGAATGAATTTATGTTGTAAAACACTGTAACATGCTTTGTTTCATTTGTTCTTTCTGTTGTTTTTAGAATTGCAAAACATTTGCTAAGAAGTCTATTCAGTATGTGCCAACAATGGGTTGGGCTTGGATGTTTGCAGAGAGTATTTTCCTAGAGAGGAACTGGGAAAAGGATAAGCAGACAATAGGGAGACAAATCAAAGAACTTGTAGACCATCCTGATCCTATTTGGGTAAGTTTTAGCATTGCTATCTTCCATTGTTTTACACTGACAGAAATATCCATTTTTCAAGTAATGCTGTTGGACTAAGACTTCTGTTGGTAGCATAAAGAGGTAATCTGCTTTTTTGTTCTGTTACAATAGCTGCTGTTAATGGCCGAAGGCACAAGATTTACAACAGAAAAGCATGAAGCAAGTAAAAATTTTGCAAAAGAAAAAGGTTTACCAATATTAAAGCACCATCTTACACCTCGCACTAAGGGATTTACAACCAGTTTGCCCTATCTTCATGGGAAGTTTGGTGCTATATACGATGTTCAGCTGTCCTTCAAAAAGTATGTTGATAACAGAATGAGGTTTTGTGTGTTCTTCATTTTATTGTGAAGTTTGAAATCCTGAATAAACATTTACTGTTTCAGTTACTATCAGATTGTTCTGTAGCATGCACATGTATGGCTGTTCATTGTAACATTTTGTATCATTTCTCTCTTCTGTGATCAGGTCCTTTTTCAGGTTTCCCACTAATGGAAGGAAAAATGATGGTGTATTTTGATAGTATTTGGGATGATTTTGTTTCCCACTTCTTGACCACTGATAAGGATATCCCTTATTACTGCCACTCTTTTTTATACCTATAACAGAGCTTTATGTGTATCTGACATTACCTTCTTACTTTTTAGAGGCATATGTGATAGTGCTATTGAAAACCTGTTAAATCAAATTAGGTATTGCCAAATTCTTCCTGGAAATTTCTGTTAGTGGCTAGGTTTTTCATTGCATAAATATTTGTGAGCGACAGATAATTTTTATAAAAATTATATTCACAAAGTAAACAAGAAGGATTTGATTGAACCCAGGGAGTGCTTATTACCATTGTGTTTAGGGTTTTTTCCCACTCTTATTTTTTATAGAAAGTGTAGAGGTAAAATATATGGAACTCGAATTGTTTTGTATGAATGTGAAACTTGAGTCATATTAAGCCCTTAAAGACCCAGTACATGTGAAATTGTTCATTGTAGTGGGGTGGACAATTTAATATCTGGTGTGGTCTAACTGGACAGATTAAAATGTCTAATTATGTATGTATGCACCTCCTTTTATTAAAGTGGTCATGTTTTAATAATTGTTAATAGATACTGCCTTGCAACAACAACAGTTTGGTGATTTATGAGCATGGTATTTTATGTGTATACATCCATTATTTTTTGCATCTTTTACAGTTTCAGATTTTAAAGGAAATTTTTGTCTACAGAAACTATGAAAATTTAATGCTGTAGTAATTGGGTTATGTAACAGAAGGTTTATCCTACCTCGTGACTAGGTCAGCTGGCAATACGCCATGCTTCCTAATGACAGTGTTACATCCAAAAGTGTGAACTTCACTTACCAGGCATTCAGTTTTTCCATTTCTGCTGGCAGACACAACTTGTAACATAATCTGTTGACTAAGTCACACCATAAGGGCTTGACCTCTGTTTCTGATTTCATTCAGACACATCACATGGGGTTTCAGCTTTTTCATGTCATTAATGCACAGCTGTAAGTCTGAGAAGCAGTAGAGTACATTCCAGATGTAATGGATTCAGACCATGTGCTCCAAAATCAAAGACTTTAGTAATATCGTACACTAACCACTCATCCCTTTAAGCACAAGTTTTCAGATGACAACCACAAGCCCTCATTAAAGCTGTGTACTTGTTTTCACTAAGGACATTACTAGTATGAAGAGTTACGGAGTTGAGGGAATAACACAGCTTGGGGGTGTGTGAAAACATCATACTGACGAGAATATATATAGGAAGCAATAGGAGGATGAATAAATATGCGTAATTTGTAGTTATAGCAAATGTTATTTGGGTAATAAAATCAGGGAGGGTGATATGGGTAGGGTATGTAGCATACAAGGGAAGGATGAATACATCTGCATAATTTGTAGTTCGTAGCAAATATTATTTGGGTAATAAAATCAGGGAGGGTGATATGGGTAGGGCATGTAGCATAAGAGGGAGAACAAGGGAGAACTCCATATGTAACTTTAGTGGAAAGAGTGAAAGAGTTGACACAACTTTAGAGACTTATGTATGCCGTAGATTAGTGACTGTGGACAGGAATCATTCAGCTGAGAACAGTGGCCAGTGGTGGGCTCTTACAAAGACGGTAATGAATGTTTTAGTTCCTTAAAAGATTAGTTTCTATATGAGCTGACTGGATGTTACCTTCTGAAGGAGTGCATTGGTTTTGATTTTTTGAAATGATCAAGCATATATTAATTTGTTGCATGGTAGAAGCATGCGTACCCAGAGTCTGCACTTCCATTTGATCAGTATATCTATGATGCAGGGATGAAAAACCAACAATGACAGACCTTCTACTGGGTAAGAGTGTTCAGGCACATCTTTATATTTCCCGCATTCCCCTGGACCAGGTTCCAGTAGAAGAAGAGGCATGTGCGCAGTGGCTGTACGAGCTGTATCAGAAAAAGGTAACCATGTCACGTATCATATACAAGGTGCAAACACTGTCCACACACTTCTCTATAGTAGTTCTTCTTTTGCATACATGTGATAAAGTACTGGTAACATAGCAGAACTTACTGAATAAGTTGTAACCAAATTTACTGGAAGTGATTTAATATTTACTGGGATGTTGGAAGTAAGGGGGTAATGGAAATTACATATAATTACATATCTAAAAATATATATATATTTTTTAATAATGTAATTGAACAAGGAAGTTTCTGCAGCTTAATTAAAAGTCTATGTATAAAGGAGTCTGACTGGTATTAAGAACAAATATTTTATTAACATATTGGAGCGTAATGTACCTTGTCCATACTGGCCATAAATTTGTTCTATTTTTAGTATAAAACACAGAAATTATGACCTATCTAGCATAGTAAAAGGTAAAGTTTTCCCTGTCCACGCCATGGAGGCAGGGGTATAGCTGCTCTCATTCTTAACATGAGCACTAGATTGAGGTAAGTGGTTAACTTTACGCCTTGGCCACTCTGGTACCCATTGAATAGGGGGCAGGGTGGTTCCCAGAGCTGGTCTGGATGTTTTAGAGAAGAGAACACTAGCATAGTGCCCTACACATTAATATTTCTCACCCTTTATCCACCTACCAGCAGCCTTAACACACCAGAAGCATCACTGAACAATGAAGAAATCGCTGCGAATGTTTTAAAATTCTTGTGGGCTCCAAAGGTGGCTGTAGGAATGCTATAGATGATTCCTGCAGTAGACACTGAGGATGACTCAGTAGAACTGAATTCCATGTGCTGTAGCAGCACAATCAGTGTGACTGAAAGTGTGGATGGAATGTGTTGCGACAGTGATAAGTATGTTAGTATTGTTAATATTTTCCTTACTTATAGGATCGCATGTCGGACAGCTTTTTCCATACAGGAGACTTCTTTGCAGAGAGTGGCGTGAAAAGGATTGAAGGGTACCATCTTCCCCGACGTTACTACAGTCTAATCAACACTGTAACGTGGGGATTTATGGTTGTGGTCCCTATGGTATATTATCTGCTACGATTACTTACCTCAGGGTCCACCATATACTTTTCTGTAGGAATTGGCATCATAGGTATCTGTAAGTATAATTTGTGTGTGTCAGCTTGAAGTGACCTTACCTGAATTTAAGTAATTTGTAGTCCTTAATCTGCTACAAAAAAAACCAATACACAGCTGGGCAGGAGAAGCAGAGACAGGACAAGGATTTATCATGTTCTTTTGCAAAAATTAATCAATAAACTTCCATTAACTTTATCATTCATACTTTCAAATGATCAAAATAGTTGCACTGGCCAAATTCATTTTGTGTATGGAATTTTAAATCTTGTCACAGCCAGATATACTAACAAAACGTAGGACTAATTATGTTACGGCATTCTAGTAAGAAAGGGAATTAAAAAAAAAAAGAACGTAACAAATCAGATACTGTGATCATGTCACTGTAACAGCACACCATATTCCTTATGTCAAGGTAGATCCTGGTAATATAAAACATTATTTATATTGCTCATTATAGATGTGTATATACCTATATATTGTGATAAATATTTGGTGTATGACTTGTCATTTGTGTAAAGATACACAGCACAAGTCTGTGTACAGACCAGCATTGTGCATCAAGCCGCAAATTTTTATGGTAGTTATTCTGATTGGGCAGTGCACATTCATATTATAAGCACAGCCATCTAGTTCATATGGTTTGTGTATTTGAAATGTTTGTATTTTGTACTGATAATAATGCCCCTAATGGCAAGATGGCTAGAACTCGGTGACAGGCATACAGACATGACAGTACCGTAAGCCATGGTATGATTTCCTACAAAACAAGCAAATAAAACTAGAAGCCACTACTGAAATTTTGCTGGAATGAACATAAAAACACCATACATGTTGGTTTGCGTTTCTATGTTAGTAACTCCATTTGACTCTGGTTTTGTTTTCAGTTTTCTTATTGTTGTCAAAAATGATTGGTATGACAAAAATTAGCAAAGCATCCTCATACGGAAAAACTGCCACAACCCCAACAGAAATGAAGGACTCCTCAAGTGCCACTAAGAAGACTGAATAAATTCCCTGCGTCTGCCGCATGTATATATACTTTGGATATGGGGTCTTAAAAACCTGCAGGTAATGCTCAAGTATTGTCACCTTTTGCACGCTTTTTACGTACCATGCTGCTCTGTCATGAAAGGGCTCTGGTCTGTCTACTCAGTTGATGTGTGGCAGTGTGTGGCATGTGTTTGGTGCTGCTGCATGCTACAGCTAACTGATATTATGAACAGTATTTTTCATCACTGACTGTCAGATTGGTCTGTCTACTCAGTTGATGTGTGGCAATGTTTGGCATGTGTTTGGTGCTGCTGCATGCTACAGCTAACTGATATTATGAACCGTATTATTCATCACTGACTGTCAGATATTCGTGACTGTCACATGTTGTATGGAAACTGTGTACTTCTTTTCTTCATTATTTATGCATGAATAAATATAAATGACAACTGAAGTAAGTTAGCTCCTCTAGATGTTTTGCTTCTGATAAAACATAGAAAACTTAGTCTTTTTATTTGGTAAAGGAATAAAATACATGTTACCTGAGTCATGCACGTGATGAATTTCGGTGCAGTATTAATGAAGTTATTTATTACAGTTTGTACTGTTTGAAGTTGTCAGAGTTGCAACATGAAAAGAGAATGGTGTTACTCTTGCACATAAGTTTATTATGCCGAAATATACAGGCCTTATCTCATATAGCAAGAACATTATAATAAAATTATTTTTCAGAGAAAGCATACATTGTGACCTCTTTGTTACTGTACCACCCACCCAACATACATAAGTGTTTAACATAGAATATTTTTGTGTTCAATACCAGCATTACATTTTGGGTCAGCATGTTCAGTGATGTTAAGCCAAAAGAAAGGATTGTGTGAACTGAGTTAACACGCCTGGTACAGGCATGTTTGTGGGGCCTGAGTGTGGGTTAAAACTTTTTGGGTACCTGTATACTACTGTACATTCCACCCGAAGCTAACCCTAAATACATGAGATGCACATTTTTTGTGGCTCTTATTGTTACATGAACATATGTAACAGGCAAGTGTTAGACTTGCATAAATTTTGAACAGTGAAAGGTTTTGTATAACCTTTAAGTCACCTTCCTACCATAGTTTCTTTCTTCTTTTCTCTTCTATTTTATTTCATTTTATGGGGTGCAATAATGCAGAGGAGAAAGTTGGACCACACATACGCACAGACATAAAAGAGCAGTTCTTGTTTGTGTGTTGGAATGATGTCATAAAATAGCAGAGTAGCAATTCTAGGCAGTTTTGAGTTGGGCATTACTGTGCAGAAAACATTCATTTGAAGTGTCATACAATTGCATAAACATGGAAAGCTTTTCTGCATAGCATGAGAAAAGAACAGGGTGAGACAGTTATTTTTTCATGAAGCAGACACACTTTTTGGCTTAACTGTGGTGTCTGTGTCATTCTATGTCTTCATCTTATGCTTGCGTATTGTCTTTTTGTTTTATCACTGCTGCATGAGTTGAATCAGTTGATTGGTGTGTGAGAATATGGGAAACTTCATGTGCATGGGGTCAGTAAATCAGGTAAAGAAAGTGCTTTACATTTGTGTTTTCCCTTTCATCCTCATACTGTGGTTGCAATTTGTGGTATGTTCTTGTCTTGCTGTAAAGCTTTGGCTCTGTTTTGTTATGTGTACAGTCATTCGGTAATTTGATGCAGTGCCAGGGAGTGCATGTGACACATCCTGCATCTGTGGTTGTTGGCTTGAATCTCAGTGGAGTTACCCGTCAAAGAGTTCAGTCCTAAAAACTGTGGGTTTGAGGGTGAGTACTGGGATCCAGTGCATGATCTCCAAGCACTGAGACTAAGTCTGCAGAACCTAAGACACCTTATCTGTAGAACTGGGATCTTGACCATATGCGGTTCTTCACAATAATGAAAATCTACAAACCTACATATAGCAGCACAATGACAATTGACACTGCCTGTTGTATGGTATCCTGTCCTGTGTTCATGTGTGAGTGCACACTGTCGAGTGGACAGTATCAGTTACTGCACAGTGAGAGATGCTTCCCCAGTCTGCAGTACTTTTCCCTGCATTTAAAAAAACTCTCTGTGTTTCAAAATCTAGTTCATTGCTGACATAAAACACACTCCATCTGCATTGCACAAACCAGCCAAAATTGTTGAGAGAAGTAATTAGTTTATTCTAACAGTCATGTGAAAAACACATGGTAAATACATTGTATGGGAAAAATTCAGTTTTTTTTTATGTTTAAGCAGGAGATGTGTATGGTAATTGGTGTACTTTAAAGGGTTAATCTCCTTTAATGTCAACTCATTCACTGAATACACACTTACCCACAGTTCATGCCAATGCTGAAGTACCTCTCCAACTGAAACTGTGGGAGCATCAATGACTGCTATGTTGTTTTGTGTTTGGTTATTTCCGTATCATCATATATTTGCCTTTTGAAGTTCAGAGAGCAGAGAATGCAGTTACAAAGAGCCATATTTGGTGAGCAAGGAGACTGTATCTGCTGTGGAATGCTGTGGTGTTGTAACAGCCTTATCAGAAGCATTTAGAAGCTTAGTACTGACATGTTGTGTGGTCTGTTGCAGGTATGTTGTTGCTGACCCCAGTCATCAGCCTTTTTTTTTCCCCATTCAGTCACAGGTTACATATTGTTATATGGAATATTTTCTATTCAAAACTTTTTTACATATGTGAGTGCCAAGTTGTTGAGAAAAATAATTTAGTATATAAAGTGTGTAAAATTTTAACCCTTACAGTGGGTGAAAGGTTTCTGTAATGGAAACAGTTTGCAATATGTATGTATGTAAAACTCATTCATGCTGCAAAATCTGTGCACATTGCTTACAAGAGATGTAAAAGTCCTAGGTCAGGGGCTGATGATAACTACTTAAACTCATGGGTCATAAAATGTGTCAGAAATCTTTCGAAGGATAAGAGTAACGAAAATAACAACATTTTCTGGTTACAGCTTTAACACTTTCCCTCCGGCTGCCATTTAAACTTTTATCCCCCGTGCTGGCTGATTTTAAGGGCATTGAAAAAAATTTAAAAGTACGGCATTTTTTGTTGTAATAATACAAAATTTTTTCACGCCATTGCAGAAGATTTGCTGTATCTCGTGCACAAAAAATGGAGTACTTACATGGGTTTGAAGTCTGACACCACAGGCGGAAATTCTGAGGCCGGGATCATGAATTTTATGTCACTAGAAGGCCACTTCAATTTACAAATCTCACAGAGATTAGGTTTTTGCGGCTCGACCGCTGAGAATGAACGTTACTGTCACTCCCAGTAATTCAGTCTTGTGTGGTAAACTTCAAAACACTGCCCTATACAAAGTCCTACATCACATTTTCGACAGTACATTGTCGTGCATTTTTTTACAGTCTTCCCGGTTTGGCGCTTGCTTCTTTCTGCACACACGCGACATGAGCGCTGAGACTTTCCTTCCAGCTTAGCGTGTGTCGCAGGAATCCTATATAAAAAAATGGTCTCTCCCTACGAGTCTGCCTGCTGGACTGCTGGTCTGACCTTGTACTTGAGGTTCTGTGCCGGCACTAGCGAGCAGTCCTTCAGCAACTTTTTTGTAGAAAATTTCCAGCGAAAGTTTTTTCTTGCTCGTTTTTGTGTGCAAGATGTGTGCGTTGACAATTGCTAGGTCGAATAGATGAAAGAAAAGTTTCTTCCATCATTTTATCGTCTTTCTTTCAAATGAATAATATGACAGCATCTGGTCTGATCTGTCCACACCAGTCTTATACTTACTGTAGTCCAAAACAGCGGTTGGTTTTATTTTATGTGTCCCCCTTGATGGTGCCTCAACAGTTTTATCTTCATGGGCACTGGTTAGGAAAAAACATCACGTGTGTCCTTCCACTTGATGGCCAATAGGTGATCCCGTTGGCGTGATATTTTTTCACCTTTTTTCAGTTGTACAGAAAATGCCTGTTTAGGCATTTCTTTTCTGTTCGACATTACTGTGCCTACAGCCTTTGTCTTACAAGCCCATAAATGGTCGAAAATTTTTGGACTGGAGAACCATCTGTCCATGTACACACTGTGGCCCTTCTCTTTTTTTGTATCACACAGTCTGTCAATAACACTGACCGCAGTGTTGTGTTCTGAGCTGGTGGGATGTGCCCTGGTGTACACTTCCAGATTGCAGACGTACCAGCTTTTGGCCTCACAAAGTTTGAATATTTTTATTCCATATTTGTGGGGCTTTCCTTTGATATAAACACAAAAGAATATGCGGCCTCGAAATGGGCATATTGCCTTGTCGACAGTCAGTTCTTCTTCTGGTGAGTAGACGTCCTGGAATTTGGCAATGAGTGTGTCAATAACTGGCCAAATTTTGAATAACGGGTCATAGTCTGGCTCCCCTCTAGCTGCCTTTGCATCATTGTTGTTCAGGTGTAACATTGTCAGTATCGCGAGGAACCTATCACGAGACATTCCAACCGAAGCTGCATATGGGGTCTGAATAATGGGATGCACACTCCAGTAATCCCGCAGAGATGACTTGCGTAACACACTCATGTGTATGACTACCGAAAAGAATTTTTTTATTTCTTGTAATGTCACTGGATTCCACTGTGCAAATACAGATTTGGATTTGAAAGGGCCCTCTTGCTTCTTTTTCTTTATTTGCTGTGCTGCATACTGGTTCATTTCATTCTGTATACGTATCAACAGGTCTGTGCTGAAGAATATTTCAAATATGTCCAGGGGAGAGCTGTCTTGAGTTATTTGGTAAATTTTATTTATCCCTGGTACTCCGGAAAACGCAGGTTTCTGAATCTTGCGAATTTTTTCCATCCATCCTAACTCCAAATCTGTATTTGCGCGTTTAGGAATGGCCCTGCGTGTTCTCTTCCTGCCTCTGTCTGGCTCGGGCTGCACAATTTCTTCCTCTGCCTCTTCGCTGCTACTGCTGCTAAAGGGTGAATTTGCTCCGTACGTTTCACTGTTAGAAAGTTCACTAAAACTACCATCGTCTGAGTCCAAATCATTCACAATTTCACTTATTTTATCAGTTCCGATGAATTTTTTTTGTGAAGAATTTTCTGAAATAGAACTCGGTCCAGGATTTTCCATTTTGCTTGAGGCGCGCTAAACATCAACTAACTACAACCACAGCTCATTGATACTTTTCCGAACCACATGCTGGGTGGGGGTACGTCATTCATTGCGTCTGGTCTCGCGTTTCAGCCGCGGTAAAACAAAGGCCTGCTGTCAGTCAGACGTCAAAACAGTTTGTTGCGCAACCGTTCTGTCGCAAGAGTCCAGTGTGCACACTACAGAGTGTTGCAGGAAGCTGCACATAGCCACTGAAACTACAAGCATGGAGGAGTCGAATGGTACACACGGGAAGCCAGTATCTCCAATAGTTTTTTTTAACGAATTTATGAAAGTCGGGAAGTACTAGTACTCCGGCCGGACAGGTGGCGTGTGAGGCTGCGGAGTACTAGTACGCCACGCGGACGGAAAGTGTTAAAAATGATGCGATATTTTGATTTTTTATGATGTTATTATGAGTGAATCATTGATCACATTTTGAGCTAATCCAAAACCTCAGGAGTCACAAGTGAAATGTGTGCTGTATTTTGCCTCCCCTCAACCCAAATTTTGCGTGTGTAATTAAGGCATTTGTGACATTAGTCACATTGGACTAAACTCGTTTTCCAGGAACTTACTGCAGGAAAAAGTGTACATAAAAACAGTGTTTGTTAGTCCCTTTTGTACATTCCAGTAGTCACAATTTTGAAGACTGTAAAATGCAGAATTGTAACCTTCAGGTTCTCCACATCAGTACCTTTCCCTCCCATTGTTGCATAAAGAAACAAGCATTGTGGCTGTGTTTAAGAAGTGCTCTGCAGAAAGCAAGTTTTATTGACCCATGAGTTTCAGTAAAGTGGAGTTAGTGCAAGGATTGCTTTAGGAAGTTTGGTATTTTTATGACCATAAAGATTTGGGTTCTATCTTCAATATGCAACTATAAAATAAAGTCGTGGTTGATACATTGTTGTAAAAGAACTGAATGTTGGTGCAAATTTATGATTATATGCTTCAGTTTAAGCATAATCAAATGCACTGTAGTTGATTTATTAAAGATGTCAGTGGTATATGCAGTGTGTCATGTAAAAGACCGCACTGAGGAACTTAGTACTATTTTAGTTATCCTTAGGCAATTTAGAATGTTGCCTTGTGGTTTATAGCATTGTTTACTATTGTTGGGTAGATTTCAAAGCAACTTACTGCATTCATCTTCAGGGCAGAAAACGTCTACATTATGTGTTATACTGCGTTCAAAGCTTCCAGTTCAAGCATGGGCATTTGTTTCATTCTGTCACAAAATTGTATGTACTAGAGCTTTAAAATGCAGTCACATGCTACAGCAAGGACCAAAATCTTCACTTCCATGACCTCAAATTCTTATACCCTGAAGATGGAGCCATCAGGTTCCTCCAAAACATTGGTAACTACCTACCAGGCTACCAGAATACATGGTGTCATAACCCAGAACACCACAATGTAAAGTATTACAAGATTATAACCAAAATACTAAGTTTTTTAGCACCTCTATTTGACATGGCATATAGCGTCAACACTGACGTGTTTAATAATAGAATATGTGTTATGTTGGATTTTACTTCACGTTTTCAGTATGGAATGACATATTTGCATGGACATTTAGTTTTCTTGTAACAGTGTGTATTCCAAGTCTCTACTGTAGGCATGTGTTGCATGTAGGACCTGATGTATTATTTTTACGTAATATGGGCTTAATCATCTGGTATACAATATATCATGTAGCAGTCATCATTTTGGTATATCAAGGTTAAAATTAAGATTATGGTGTTCTGGGATGTAATATTATGTAGACAGGTACCAACATTCGAGAGGAACATTGTTACCTATCTGCTGTACTACATATTGTCATATGTCAAAAAACCTGTGATCTTAATACGTACTCGCTACTGTGGGAATGTCAAATTGCGTATTAAAGTTATGCTTGGCAAATGTGTAACAGTCACCTGTAAGACAGCAGTTATGTTGCAGATTACCAATACATTTATATAAAAAATGTGATACTGTCCATACTTAAAGAAATATGATCTTCTAAAAAGGTTTTTTTAACCAGGTTCAGGCAAGATTATTTGAGTCCTATCACCACCACCACCACCACCACCACCACCACCACTTGTGTTGGTACTTTAATGAGTGCGACATAAGAATGTATGTTACAATGTTGGAATTAAGTGTGACTTTTGAATCCCATACAAATTGAAATAAATTATTATGTATCAGGTGAGGGTCTTGCACATGCATTGATGCTTTGAATGAAGAGTGCAGAGGATATGTAGCAACCATCAAGCATACCTAGTAACAGAGTTAGAAAAAATGAATAATTAGTGCAGATACTTTATTCTCTCATTTAAACATTACCAGTTAATAGCAACCATATAACAGCATGACAGGACTCTCGCCATTGCACATCACATCACACTGTATCAGTACTGCAGTTTGTAATGGTCACTTTGTGTGTAGGCCTGACAGTTTAGTCATATTTCTCGCTTCTTTCTCCTTAAAATTATTTGAGCTTTCAGGATTTTACTGCATCTGATTTTGACATTGCTAAACCTATGATCTTAGACCCTTGTATTACAAGGAAATTATTATTGGCTTCCTTTTTATGCTGAAACAGGGTCATTGATTGAGAACCCTATAAGCCTCATAGCTTATTGTGGGTTGATATTGGTGGCCACTTTTTCCATAATCCATGCATTATTCTCTTTTTTGAATTGGTATTTGACAGCACTTTGTTGGTCTGTCATTCCCAATTAACTCCCAGATACGTGTTCAGTTTCTGTGGTCATAGCTTGATTCACTTAGTTTCAGACCTCTCTGTGTAGATTTTTTATTACTAAGTTGTGGCAGCTAGATATTATTTAATCTATGTTGAATCTTGGCCAGAATCATTTGGTAGATAGAGGCTCTCGTTCTCCTGTCTCACACATCCACAGCCTCTTCGTAGCTTTCAATTCTTTCATCACATCATAGCATCATCTCCAAATTTTCTCATTAGATGTGCTGAATTGATCTCTTGTCTAGGCATCCTACTAACAGTTCTATTTTTGTGAATAGTTCTTAAGTGTAAACTTCAGGTCAAGGTTGGTGTCAGCTGTAGAAGGAATGTTTTGCTGGTTTTAAGACACACGCATGTTGTCCCCCCAAGAGTAGTTAATTGGGATTTTCTCATTGTGCTTTGCAGTAAATTTTATTTGTTTTTATCTCACCAAGATATAAATTTCAAGACACACTGTGTTTTAAAATGTGTATGTGTGTAACTATATTAAAACATGAGGCTTAATATGTATGTTCAAGTCATTTGTGTGGATGAGGAATATGTTGTACCCAATTCTGCAGCTGTAAGCATCAGTTCATGGTACACTTTATGTTTGTGCATATACAGGGGGTCCTTTGATCAGGAGCAGGACTATACAATGCCATCTGTAACTGAATGAGTGATGTAGATGTTGTCTGGGCAGATCACTTGCTGGTAGCAGAGATCGTTCATAGACCTATAAGACTATTTACATATTGGGAAAGTTTTAAGAAATTATTCAAGCATTTTCTATTGTGGTCATCTGGGTCCTTGGCACCATGTAGTCTGGTAAGTGGGCATCACCATTTCATCAGAATTTATTCTTACATCTTCAAAGTATAACTGTATGTTCCTCTGAAATAGTGATGCATATCTTTGAGACAACACATTGTCATAATGCTGAAGGTTACAATATGAATTTCCACTGCATTGAAAACGTTGTATCTTATAAACTCAAGTACTTATTTCAGATAATTTCTAAAAGGAGTCAAATCACAATTCTTTAAATGTAATATTGGACATCCTTGCTGGCACATGCACACAATGTACAAAATCCTCAAGTCCTTAAAGGAAATCAGTCATGACCAACTTTTATTTTCTTCTTTTTATTTTAAGATAACAAGATTAAAAAAAGATTAAAATAAAAAGAAGGAAATAAAATGGGTTTCATCTCCGTGCATTAGATCATAAAAACAATGGAAAAATTACCAACAAAATGCACATTAAGTTTTATTTCTCTATTTTATGCTAATTCACTCCTACATGTTTCGGCCCTTCTGGGCCATCCTCAGGGAGATTCTCAAGTAGTACACTGTATCACCGCGGTAAATGGTTGTCCTATTGTAGCTGGTTTTTTAGTTGTCCATAATCCATAAGTCACTGTTCAAGCACAGATGCACTTCTTCACTTTTTCTTGGTCCTGTTGAGGTAGAGTGGAAATTCCAGCCTTGAGAAGATGTTCTGAGATTCACGCTTGAATGTAGACAACCATCTACATAAGAATTGTAAAGTTTTTGTGGCAGTGTATGTGAGGTTTCCTTTCTTCTGGGGTATGGTGTGTCAATGGGTAACTGGATCCCAACATTTTGAGGCAACATATTATTCTCATCTTCAAGGGTCAAAATGTCCTAGACATTTCAACATTTCAGGTCCTGAAAATGATGTGAGAATTACCATAGTAGCTACACAGCCATTATCTTTTTAAAAAGCACTCTGTTCTTTGTAGTTAGTTGCGTATCTCAGGTAAATATAAAGGTTAATGTTGGACAAGTTAGTTTTGTGTGGCTGATAAAGGTGTAATTGAATAATTTTTATCTAATTTCTCGATAAGATCTGGGCATATTTTGATGTTGTAAATATTAAAATGCTTGAAGCCTGCAGTGTCTGATACAAATTAGTTTTATGTGTTCAATGAATGAAGCTTATGATACTGCAGAATTATTTCCTTTCCTGTGTTTTACTGCAGCATTAGCATTAACTCCATTAATAAAAGTAAAAAATTAATCTTGATGGTTTATACCAGTCCCATGTTGTTACTTACAATAGGTTAAGCATTTTCAACATTATGTGGTAATACATGTAACCTCTCCATGCTACATTTTGTATTCATAGTTGCAGTGATTTATCAAAATAAAATTAAATGTGATTTATGTTATTGCAACATCCATTTTCTGTTCTTGGTGAACATCTGTTTGTAGTTAAAGTTGTTGTTTTTTTTTAATACAGAATGTCATTACTCTATGCTGAATAGTGCTAATTTCCAGATTTTTTGTGTCTGTTATTTTGAGTCATTTCAATTCTGTTTAATGTAAAATGATGGTGGTGGGGTGGTCTCAAACATTTTGAAAATTTATCGGTTAGTTTAAGAGTTATTATAGAGCTCATGTGTACAGTAAAAACATAATTAAGTCATAAAGACATTTCTTTATACAATAAATAAGGCAGGCAAAAATGAGACAAATTGAAAAATAGAATTACATGGTACAAAGTCTCCAGGTTATCTGCAACTGATTAGGTAAGAGACTTGCATATCACTTTGACTGTGATCTGCAAGTATGACATTTATTTCGTGGTGTTTGAATATGACCACCAATCCCATTTACCATGTATCCATTTCTTTACATTTTATTTTATTTTATTTTAACCATTTCTCTGTCTTCCTTTCCAACTTTTCTTTGCAGTGACATATCTGTTACCTACACCCACATGTCTGTCTTTGGCATCTGCTACTTTTTCTGTTAGTATGCCTCGAAAATGTGATTTAATTCTTCCTTATCACATACCACATATACTAGTGTCTCTGTTGCAGTCCATATAGCTCGTACCTATGCCCATATTGATGTCCACCAAGGAATGCTGGCTGCGGTTTCATATTTATAGAATTTTGTAATGCATATTAATATCTTGACTGATGAGAGATGAAAGTAGGTAAATATCAAAGATGCACTCTTTGCATCTGTTGTACTGCTTTCTTTATATTTTTATCAAAGTTTCTCCAAATGCACCCATTTGATTTATTGTACCTTCATATATTCTGTACATCATCATTTATTTTAAACTCTGATATGCTGCATGTCAGACGTTCAAATTTTGAAATTGGCTGTGTTATGCTTCCATTTCTTATCTTTGTTTTTTCATGTCCTGCTGTCACCATTACATATATTAATTCACAAAACATTGTTTACTCCATTTACACTCTTAACAGCTGTGTGTTGTGCACCATTCTTGATTGTTTGACTGCTGGCAAAAACCAGTTTGACTAAGCTATTTCTAATGCTCCTGACTTGTTGCCTGGACAAAATAGTGTTGTTCCTTTTCATATTCATTCTTATTCTGTCTTTTCTTAACATTTACAGTGTCATGGCCATGACCATAGCCATGACACTGTGGTGGGTGGTGCTGGACAGCTGTCAGTGTTTTACATCATTATTACAATGAGGTTAATTTAGGAGTAATGGTAACTGTAAAAATTATTTGATACCCAAAATAATTCTCCAGTAACTGATTGCAGTGCACTGCAGTATTCACTTAACTTCATTTTACACAGAAGAGGTAGAGCAGTTGCCATAATCAGTGGACTGTAGAATGGAATAATGGCCTGTGACTGTGAGACACTGAAGTACTTTTATATTGGATGAAACTGTTCTGTTTTTCATTATAACTGAAAGGAGTAAGACACAAATATTTTTGTGCCATACAGCTTTTGTGAAATAAGAGGAAGGTATTTTTATATTCTTGTATGTATACCACAATCATTCATAGTATGAAATTAATTTTAGTAATTACGTCTCCTGTAGACTATTGTTAAGGCTTGCAACATACATATTCCCATTAGCATAAAATGTCAAATACTATAATGTATGGAGAACAAGGGGTGTTTTGATTTTTGGAAACTTCTGCATAATAGTGTGTATTCATAATATACGGATGTGTCTTATGCTTTGGTACATCTTACAGGTTCAGAAACTTATATTTATACTATATTTATATTTACATTCCTATTTCATTGATCCATCTTCCATCATACAACAGATTGAACATGAAATTGGTCATGGTGGATTTGTAGCTGTAAATCTGTGTCCAAGTGACAAAAAAAAAACCATACTATAAGCACAATACAATCAATATAACAAAGTGAAAGAAGTTAAGATAACAGTAGTAATGAGTGACACAATTATGGTGTATACTTATACAGTAAGTTTTTCAGTCATATAAAGAATAGCAAATTACTATCCATAACTGGTTGTAAGAACAGTATATCTGAAATTGGTTCAGGTATCATAAAATTTAAAAATACAATAAAATATGCTGTTAGTTAAGAATGTGTGAGGTAGACAAGAACTCACCAACAGAATAAGAAACATTCATTCTAAGATATTTCATTAGAGTAGACTGGAACCTGTTTGGATTATTTTGGAGTTCCACTATGTTGGAAGGTGGTTTATTGAATATTTTTATAGATCAATAAAGTACACCTTTCTGAATAGAAGAAAGCTTCACTGATGGTATGTGAAGTTTGTTTTTCTGCCTCATGTTTATGGCTAAGGTATGCCTTGCTTTGTCCCTTCATATTTTGTCAGTGACTGAGCCAGCTGTATTTACGTGGCCCTTGTCTGTGGTGCCATCATTAATTCTGAAACGTGCTATGTAGACACTCATTAGCAGCAGAAGCAAGTGCATATTGTAAAAAATTAATATGTAGAAGAAACACTGTGTTTATTAAAAAACAACCTGTTAATATAATTATGTCTTTAATTGTCATTTGCAATGTATACATGGAGGGCATTAAAATTAATGAGATGTAATGTGTAAGATACAGTAGTATTACAGATCAAGACGTAAGCGGAGACTGCTGAGTATTACTGTGTGGTGTTTATTCCTTTCAGTTATTTTCCCATTCAATTTTACGAGTATACAGTACAAATAATTTTATTTCAACTACAGCACAATTTTTGGTATGTCTGGTATATGACTGTGTTATTATTCATAATAAAAATTATACAGCAAGTGACAATGTCAGTGAATGCAAATTCTTGAAGTTATCAGAACGTTTCTATTATTTTTTTTAAGTAACACAATTTTACGCAAAGAACACTATAAGAAATTTGCTTAGTTTCATGTGTATTTTTTTAATATTCAACTCTTGATATTAAACATAAATGTAATTTTCCTGTCAAAATGAAGTAAGTAGAAAGAAATAATAACTGCATATTATCACAGGTTTGCAGCCATGGTGTTTCAGAGAATGTTTGGCCTTAGTGAAGTTTATTGTAATTGTTACTGAAAAACATGCCTCATTAATCTATTATTTACTTCTGTCACCTTAACTGTAGAGAGAGACTTCAGTATCACAGAATCATTAAAAAACCCTAAAATATAAATGTTGCAGATCAGCTGCACTGTAACCAAAGTTCATGGTAACAGGACGTTCTCCACTGAAATACTTTTGCACTCTCACAATAACCTGATACAATGTGCATTTACATTTATGTACAAATTTCTTCTTACCTATATCACATCACTAAGAGTTGTGTTGTTTTGGGTTTCAGTTAGTGAGCGTGAATCTGTGCAAATGGTATATCTGTTGAATGTGTTTGCTTTGTGTGTGAAATTAAATGGGTCATATATTAAAGTCATATTGAAATTGTACTAATGAAAGCACAACTAGTCCCATCCAAGGGGGCAAGTAAACTGTCCTTATGGTTTTATTTAATTGCAGCTTTCATACTCTTTTTATCAGTGGAGATTACTGTATTTTGGTATGTGATGCCTTGTAGTGTGGTAGACAGTTAACTGACATTCTGGAGGAACATGCTGCCGCAATCTTCAAGGTATAAGAGTTTGGAACATACTACCCTACCTGGAAGACAGAGGCAGTAGGTTCATTCAAAACATCAGTAACCACCTACCAGAGTACATGGTGTTACATCACAGAAGACATTAACGTACATAATCAGCGCCATGAGAACCTCAGATCTCACATCTGTCAATGGACATGTGGCCATTAAGATGTGATGGTTGTTTATTTAGTTGAGTATTTGTACAAAACATAAATATATTCAGTACGCTAGAATAATACACCTTTGTAAAAGAAAATACTTCTGTGGGTAAAGTGTGAAAACTAAAATTCTGTGTTATCTGCCTGTAGTCCTGCATCAGGTATTACTTTTACTATGATTGAGTAAAGCTTTAAAAATTGTGTTGATGAGGTAACAGTTTTTGTTTAACTTTTAGTTTTTGACTTGAGTGACCAAGGAATGAGAACTGAAGCGTGGAGATTCTTGTGTAATCAGCTTATGAGAATTGGACATAAATCAGGATACACAGTAAGTAATTATACTGCCTTATAAAACAGCAGTGTTTATTTATCTGTATTTACTGTTTCAAGACATACTAAACATGTCACTGTGTTGGTGAACTTTGTCTATAACACATCACATCCTATGTATGTACAGAGTGTATGGTTATTCTGTAGACATATTAATTATTATAGTCATTACAACAGTTAACCATATATATATGTTGAAGCAATGTGATAATATTGTTATATTTGGTGAATTATTAGTCGAAATGTTACAACATACATTAATTGTTACAGACACAGTGAGTCACAAGCATATTGATTATGGAATGTAAAAAAGACCGTCTGTCACAACTGCTTACATTACTAACAAATTTGTGATGCTGAATTGTACATGTTCATCCAAACTGTTTAAGAAATCACCACTTTTATGCAGTGTGAAGCTTTATCACCACAAAATTCCTCCATTGGGCCTTGTCCTGAGCCATCTCACATTCTCAAAAAATTTTGCCTGCAGTCCATCTCAGTATTATGCTGTAATCCACTTCTTGGTCTCATTAGTGATATCTTTTTGTTAGACTTTCTGACTAAAATTTTGAAAGTATTTCTTGTTTCTCATTCACATATTGTGATATCAAATACATAATAAATTTATTTTAATAAATTGTGATATAAGAGATTCTGTGATATTATTTTTGGGTTTGGTATCATGTCCTCTTTCAAAATCAGTCTTCTCATGTCATGTAGAATAGTTAGCTGAAATTTGGAAGTACAATAAGGGATTATAGAATATTCAGGACATAACATGCAGCAAGCTTAAATTAGCTGCATAAATCTCAGCAAATTTTCCTTAAGTGATTATTTTGAGACAAGTTTCTTGTCCGCGTGGAATGAAATGGCCAGTCTTACTGAACTTGAACTTAAGTTTGGTCTCTTCCAGAAGAATAGGTGAAGAGAGACAATTATTTATACTGTTATATGCTTTAAATGTAGTCTTTGAATCTCCTCCAAAATGTTTATGGAATGGTATGTGGAAACATTGTCCCATTTATTGTGTATTTAATTTACACTGCAGAGATGGAGAAGTGTATGGAATCAATTTCTGCTGCATACATTCCTGAAGGTACCAGTTTACAAAATTCTTTACTACTTCACAGTCTGTTGTAGAGTGTGAATAACAGTTGTACAATATGGATACAAGTGCAGAAGTTCTGTTGCCTCGCATGGCAATGCTCCACACATGTCTGTTGTGCTTGTTGGGCTAAAAGTTTCCTTTGGTGTGTCTCCAACCTAGCATGAAATTTCAGATTCTAATGGATATGAGTGAAGTGATACTCGTTAAACCAGGTCACACATACCCCCCTCCCCCGACAAATAGTATGGTACTTTGTAGACAGGTTTTGAAATTACAGACTGACACGAGAATAGAAAGTTAAGTGGAATAGTAGAGGGTATTTTTACCGACTGGGTGCAGGTGCTTGCTGCCATGGCTGTACGGTCAACTGTAGTATCGCCTGCGACAGCTGTGTTCGAGGACGATAGCACGGCACTACGTTCTCAGCCATGTTGTGCTGATCTATCTCTGGTCGTGTGTGGTCTACATGTAAGATCCGTGCTAGGTAGCACGGATAAGAGCTGAATGCGGGTTTAACTAGCTAGCTAACTCCATGGAGCAGAGGCGTTCTTGAGAAGCTAACAGTTTCTCAGCTAGTCAAGAAATTCCCCGCGTTGTGTGGAACCCGGAGGTTCATTACCGCATTCACAAGAGCCCGCCACTTGTCCCTATCCTGAGCCAGCTCAATCCAATCCATGCCCCTGTCCCACGTCTTGAAGATCCATTTTAATATTATCCTCCAATGTACGCCTGGGTCTCAGGTGGTCTGCTTCCCTCAGGTCTCCCCACCAAAATCCTGTAGCCACCTCTCTTTACCCCCGTACATGCTACATGCCCCGCTCATTTCATTCGTGATTCGATTACGCGAATAATATTTAGTGATGAGTACAGGTCATTAAGTGTATGCAGCTTTACCGCGGTAATATAGAATTCGTGATGTAAGTGGGCTTAAACTTGTGAAGGTCACATACGTCAGATGATTTCTGCGAGGAAGTATGCGTATTTACCCGGCACGCAAATTTGACTCTTGGCGGTCGGTGATTCATGGACTCTTGGCCTACTAATATGTAGTAGTTATTGCTTTCGAACGGTTGAAGCTTTGAGGTAAGATGCATGATCAATTTCATATTCAATCCGCTGTATGACGGAAGATGGAACTACGAAATATGAATGTAAATATGAATATAAACATGCGTTTTGCATGACGGTTAATTCACGCAAAATTGCAGATGCATAATGCGTGATACATACTGCTGTATGCTTTATTACACTTGGTCTCATGACATAAAAATCCTGTGCACTTATGATTACTTTTTGCCGTCTACTTGGTGCGCAATTACGGAACATGAAAACGTGCAATCATACTGTGTATTACATATATCTAAGCATATCACATTTTGTATGTCGAGTATGAATATACCTGTAAGCTATGTACGAAATGTTGTTTGCAAGTCAGAAATTATATTTCGCCCAATTGAAATTTTAAGGTTATGAATGGCCAATAAATTTAACAAAAACAAAATCACCGTAGACATGTAGTAACTTTTAAAAAGAAATATAGCAGCATACCCTAACAACAATAATAACATTCTTTAATATCAGATACAACACTTATCCAACCATGCACTGTTTTTAATGTCTTTACATTATAACACTTATAAAATTGTTACAACTTTGACACGTTTCAGTCCTACAGGATCATCATCAGGGACACTCGAAGTTAAAAGTTACACACACAGCTTTTTCAGTTGATATATGACCTTCAATGGTGCCACAGTAACATGTGGCCGAGCATACATCTGGACTACCTTAAACAACTTTACCCAGTACTGCTTCCACCTTCTGCCAGTTGTGGCCAACTCCAAACACGTGCATTGGTTGGGTAAGTGTTGTATTTGATTAATAATCATGCATGGAATGAGCAATATAAAATTCTCTAACATATGTACAATATGTGAACAGCAACAAAATGTGCAACGTCCCAGTGGATTATTAAGTGGTATGACCACATGAGAAGAGTTTAATATGCATAGATGCAAATGTGCTTCACTGTTACATTATATGTACATTTCCCATCCTGTTACTTTTCTGGTTTCTACCTTGCGAGAGTGAAAGAGTCCATTTCTGCAAAGTGAGTACCTGCAAGGCTGGATTCTGTTTATACCTGATGGCATGGTGAAGAGGGGGTGTGGGCATCAAATCGTGGTGCTGTTCCAATAATCCCAGCATTAACCAAGTTCCATCTTCTTAAGAAGTAAAATGTAAGACAGGCATTCAGAGAAGACCAGTAGATATAGATTTATCTTGATCCCAAGAGGTGAGTTGAGCCCATTGTCTGTATCTATACAACCCCATGTCAAAAGAAAGTACATATTTTCCTAACAGTAAATTCTCATTCATCTATTGGGGGTTGTGAGATCAGGTTTTTGTTGCCTGACTACTGATAACCCTTCAGCCAGTAAGCATTAAGCCATCTCAGTATACATTGATGTATGGGGAACAACCTTATTTTATTGGCTTGATGTATGGGAAACAACCTTATTTTATTTGCTCACTCCTACATGTTTCAACCAAGCTTGGTCTTCAGCAGAGGGTTTGAGGGGATTATCACAGTTTACATGAAAATTCTGCCATTTGAATATTGTAGGTTAAGAAATACAGTAATGCAATAATCTAGAACTTGTATTACATAGGATTTTGTATGTTTTAGCCTATGCTGAAATAGATATAAAACTAGGCTGTGATGTTTCATAATAAAGTTATGATTGCAGTATAATGACTGCATGTTGCTTGGCAAAGACACGTGAACATCCTGTTCAAAAATACTGCCCATATTCCATCAGTATGTAAACTCTTGGTTTTTATTTGCCAGTCTGTTCAAATGCGAAGGCACCATGGATGGGCGTATAGGACAGTTTCGTATTGGGTCTAATTGGGGGCGTAGCTAGTTGTGGGGTGAGTGGTGCAGCCATACTGGCAGCAGAGTTTGAAATGTTTGAAATTAAAAAATCTGATTTTCTGTGCTCAACAATTTTAATTTATTGGGACAGATAAAAGGAAATTTAATAAACAATTATGATTCGGTTAAAGTACTAAGTTCTGTCAGTGGTAGCCATTGTGACTGCTTGTGCCAGGCTTCAAAAAATGTTGCTGCACAACTGGGTCTCATGCTGTTGGTGTCCATCAGTAAACAGTGGTCTCTGCTGATGAGTTACTGTGTTTAAATATGTTTCAAAATGAGTCAGTCTTTTGTTGTCCATTTTGTGATCCCAAAATATAAACATTAAGATCTACAGAACTATAACTTTCCTGTTGCTTTACATGGGTGTGAAACTTGGTCTGTTACACTGAGGGAGGAACACAGGCTGAGGATGTTGGAGAATAGGATACTGAGGAAGATACTGGGCCTAAGAGGGATGAGGAAACGGGAGTGGAGACTACTATATGATGGGAAGCTTTATGATCTATACTCCTCACAAAATATTACTCAGGTGATTAAAAGAAGAATGAGATGGGTGGGGTATATGGCACATATGGGGGACAGGAGAGGGGAGTACAGGGTTTTGGTAGGGAGACCTGAGGGAAAGAGACGACTTGGAATACCCAGGCATAGATGGGAGGACAGATGATACATGACCCATACCATTGTGCATTATACACGTGTTGCAAAGAGGCACATATTTCAAAGATTAATGTGATTGTGGTCATTATCACTGTTATAATCCATGGTTATGATTACCACTACATAACAAGGATAATTGATCAAAGAATGAATGCTATATTGATTAGGACGGTATTTGAATTTGTCAAACCACTATGAGCGCACAGGAGCTTTTGTGGGCGGTTGTAGCAGCTATTAGCCGAGGGTGGTGTCAGTTTATAAAGCTGTTGGCCTTGACTTGCTAATGTGTCTCTAGTAATCTGATTACGTGAATGCATCATGTGAGCGAAAGAGGCACAATTGACTGATCATTTAAAAATATACATATTCATATATATATAACTTTGTCATTCCAGTTACATTACTTGGCATATTAAAATGTGAGTAAACAATTTAACATCTTGTAGTATATATGAATGAAAAGTTACAATGTTTACACGTTACAAACTTAGTACTGTATGCAGTTTTGATAACTGAAGTCATTTTCAATCAATGGGAGAATGTGATTGTAGTGTATTCCAATTATATTTTTAAAACGTATACCATTAAATTTATGTCGTTCTAATAATTTATTATTATTAGTGGGTCCACAGCATTCCAGGCACTGCCACAATTTGATCAGCCCTTGCATATTCTCCAGGTGCAGTTATGCACTTACCACACACACAACAGTTATACTAGGATCTTGGGAATGTCATGGATTATGCAGCCAATTTAGGTTTCAGGCTTTTTTTAGTTGTGTAATTGAGATATATGCAGCAATTCGATTGCTCTTGTATCCCACTGATTTCTTGGGCTGTTCTCCTATGAGTATGATAAACAGCAAGCGTCTTGTATTAGGCTTTAGGAATGCAGCTTATGATGGTACATAACTGCTTGGCCACTGTACATGGTAGCTCCTACAGACCAGAGAAGTGCTTGGATACTGACCTGCCTGAAGAAATGAAGAATGGATAAGTTTTCCACACTTCTTATTTTCAGGATTACAGTTGCAGATGTGTGGTTGCTGTTGTTTTGCAATGAACTGTGGCAGATGATGTTGCTTTAACATACACCTCTTGCATTATTATTGTAACATTCTGTGTCATTGTTATTAATTGAGAAATAAGTACTTTCCTAAGCTGGAAATTGAATAGATTTCTTTGCCAGTATGTGTACCACAGCCTCATTATGACATACTACTTGAAACCACCGAGAGGCACTGTTGCTTTACACACTTTACGTAAGTGTGTACAACAAAGGTTTGAGTATCTGGTATCACTTCAAAATGGAGAAATGATCGTACCAAGGAACTTTGAATATTTAATTGATGGAAGCTCAATGGACAGAACAGGACATTTTATGTTAAGGTATGTACTCCCATAATATTGAAACATTGTGTGTGTGTGTGTGCGCGCGCGCGCGTGCGTGCGTGCGTGCATCAAGTAACATTCAGCTTTGAATTTGGGAGTATATCTTTGTCAATTGTGTTGAGGGTAAATGTTGGAATAAAATTTTATAATATACTGTGGTCCCCATGTATCCTAACATTATTGATGGTTTATCTGCCGGTAGTTTTTACAAGATTTAAAGCAACTGAAATATGAGCTAATAAGCTTTACACATGGCAGTCCCACAGTCCTGATATATTTACCCTGTCTGCAGTGCTCAATTTTAACCAGTTGTTTCAAGCACAGCCTCTGCCTTTTCAAATCTGCAGTTACTAATTCATGTACACACACAAAGTTTGTGGCTTCTGCACCAAGAAGTTCCTATGTCCTGGGCAAAGGGA
The DNA here is from genome assembly GCA_013340265.1 of Coptotermes formosanus. Classification (NCBI taxonomy): domain Eukaryota; kingdom Metazoa; phylum Arthropoda; class Insecta; order Blattodea; family Rhinotermitidae; genus Coptotermes; species Coptotermes formosanus. Next base: position 719,914 of record BLKM01000214.1, read on the forward strand.
TGTAATGAGTTTAATGTGGGAATGATTTTGTACTTCTTGTGTTTCATGATTATACACATGATTTATGCTTTGAAGAGAATGGTTTTCCTAAGCTCCAGTTTCCTGTAATGCCTTGTTAACCACAAGTGTTTTTCAGGAATGTAACTCCTGTGTCTGGCAATAGATTACTGTAATTTGAATATCAATATATCAATATTTATTTCACATACTAGCCATCCCAGAGGGTACCTCATGCACACCGTGGGATATGGAACTTGTCACAACACATGTACATACTAGCAATTTCATATGCTATGTCAAAATATATAATAAAACACACATATAAGTGTAGAAATAATAAAACAATTATGAGAGAAAAATTTCCTTACAGGCATAAATAACGTATGATAAATTATCAATAATGTGTTACACTTTATTATAGTTAAAATAAATAGCATATGATAAATTATCAATAGTGTGTTACACTTTGTTATGGTTAGAATACTCTTCCAGTGTATAAAAGGTATTATGTGAAGAAGGTATTTTATGTTTTATGTTATTTTGGAAAACATGCACCATATGATTAACCCTTTAAAGATGAAGCGTATCTGTTTTCTATGAGGACTCAGTGCGTACCACGCTGTAAACACTCTCCACTTCGGTTATAAAAGCCAGTCTCTTGATGTTTTATAAGGCAAAAGTGGCTGTTTGTTCTGAGATCCGTACAAAACACATAAACGCAATGTGGGCACCATGTAGAATTTTTTAGTGTTAAACCTGGTGGTATGTAAAGTTACCACTAGGCTTTAAAAGGTTAATGTTTGGAACTCTTATCTGAGTGTCAGTAATATTATCATGAATTAATATCAGGGTTGTAATAAGTTATAAGTAGAATTTAGACATCTATTTCCCTGTACATCGTTTCAAACTTGTTTTCAGGTTGCTCTCACTCTCGTCTCCTAGCTTCAAAATGTTTGTTTTGGAAGCAGAAACCAAGTTATTCATTAATCGTTTGAGTGCACTAAGTTGTAACAATGTTACAAGCATGCTGAAGATATTATACAGGCATGTGAAAGAAACTGTGCAGCAGTCACCAAATATATCACAAGACTTTATTGACTTCGTTGTAACAGTGAAACATGTTTGTAAAATTATGATAAAAATGGAAATAGCTGTCCATGCATTCAAGGAAACGCATCTAGAAAGCTGTTCATATTACAACATACATGGTGAGATAAATGTTTTATTACTTAAATGCTGTTCAGTGCAATGTGAATATATTTTTTTTCCTTTCTGCTGTTCATGGCACAGGCTGCTGCGTGTTCTTACTTAGTACTGTGCCAATATCCATATCCCTTTGGCTTGTATTTAAGAGTAAGCTGTATGTCATTCTTCATTCTGTCACTGTGATTTAGCCAGTTTACTCTATATTTATCTATTTCATTATTTGTTAAATAGATTTTTAATTCTTTCCAGGTAGATTCACCTTTAGTTCTATCTCATTTTGTACATTTGTTGACACGTCAAGTTTAATTTCAAACACTTAATTTTGCTACTACTTTTATTCCTCTTAATTCAAATTTCACTTGTAGGGACTGCCATTATACTTACTGCCCTGCATATTCTTTCAAATTGCTGCATTTAAACTTCAACATCCTAGTCTCTTTCATAAAGATGTCACATCCTAGGTACTTAAAGTATCATGTTCTGTAATTGAGTTTAAAGCAATCATTTTGCAGCACTCTGGTGTTTTTCCTTTGAAAGTGGTCACTCTTCTCTTCTGATTTCTGGGGAGGTAGTTCTGGGATTAACAGAACACTCTTCATTACTGATCCTAGGGCAAAGTGATGTGATTATGACTAGGAAAGTGTTATGAAGTGCAGTTGCTAGCATTAACCTTTTAGAGCCTAGCGGTAGCTTTATGTGCAGCTTCAACATTCACAAATTCTACGTGGTGCTGACATTGCATTTATGTGTTTTGTCCGGATCTCTGAACAAACAACGATTAGTTCCCTATACAATATTAATTGACTGATTTTTATAACAGAGGTGGAGAGTGTTTACTGCACAGTACGGACTGGGCCCTTCTATATAAAACAGATACGCTTCATCTTTATAGGGTTAATTTCACACTTATTTATATTACTGTGTGATGTGAATACATTTTGTGTGACTTTCAGTGGCTTGCCAATTTTGACTGAATTTTTTTATTCCAGTACCTTTCAGGATGTGCTTGCCATTAGTTAAAAAACGTGAAGTAGAATTAAAATCAGGAAAATGTATTGTTCCCTGTGGCAAATGGAAGCATCTGCTTGCAATTCTGTTTTACTTGCATCTGGAATTAGGTATGAAACACCTAAAAACCTCAGGATGTGTACATGAAGCGCTGAATGATCCTCGAATATACCAGCTTGCACAAGATTTGGGAACAAGGTGGGTGTGTTATCACTAGAATTTGATGGAGACTAATTATTTTTCCAGTAATCATTATAAGCGCTAATATATTGTCATTGTTCAATATATTGATTAATTAATTTCTGGAATTTATGGTTCTTCTAGAACCTTAATTGAATCACATCTTTATAGACGTAAATTGTCATTTTTCATAAGCCGTACATTGTGGAAATGACATAAGAGGGTGGAGGTAACTTTTGACAAACACTGATAACTGAGTCAAAAATTTTCTGTTCAATTTTATGCATTCTTTGTGTGAATGCATTATGGAGTGGTTGTATCTGTCATTCCCCTGGTCCTCTTCAAAACTACCGAACAGATTTCAGGTTAATTTACACTGTTTTCCAACAATCCGTATAACCCCAACTTCATGAGGTAAAGTTGTCCCTCTGCACACTGTGAAAGGCATATGGAAAAGTGAAGATATAGCTGCATTCTTTCTACATATATGCTATGTGGATGTAAGGTGTGCACTATTGAATATGTCACTGATTCAAAGTGTTGTGTCTTGCAGAGAAGGGCTGTAATATAAAGAGCAAACATTTTAAAGTTTACTTGAATAAGTGCATCTGCAATTTGAAGTAATAATCATAATTGCAAATTAAAAGTGTTTATCATATTAACTGTTTTCTGTGGACGTCCTAAACAGCCCTTTACTGTAGACCAGGTTTTTGTGAAATTGCACTTCAAAATTTCTGATCTACAGGATAATTTGCTATTGTTACCAGATTCAACAATAACACAGCCCAAGTGACTGGAGGCAGAATTACAGCTCAAAATGTGAATGCACAAAGTGTTTTCTTTCCACCCTGCATGGTTCATCTTTATAAAACACTCCAGTTTAGACATCGCCTGACACATGAGTCTCGCAGACAGCTTACCCTGTTTCTCAAAGATGTTGGTATGCCTATTGAAGAAGCTCTTGACTTCTGGAGAACTGAATATTCTCAGCCTAGGTCAGAATGTGGCTCAGGGTGTACCCATTCCTGGCAGAAGGATGCCCGTCGTTATCAGTACAGCATTAGGCACATGTATGGACTGGAAGGAGGCAGATACACATATAGGGTGCCAAGCTGCAGATCCATTCAGGTAATACAATATTTGCTTTAAACTTTAATCTGCTGTTTCTAGATTGTGAGATGGAATTTCCATGTTTAGGATGGTAGTAGGAGTAAAAATAAAGGTAAAGTTCACCATGGAACAGGCCGTGAAGGCCCAGCAGGGGATTAGAAGTACAACTGTACTCTTTCTTGAACTTTGGCGCTATGTTGGGGTGGGCAGTCAGTGCCATGGCCTGGCCGCTTAACCCCCCCCCCCCCCCCCGGAAAAACACTTAGTGCACGTTGTACAGGAGTCTGTGAGAGTCACAAGGCCAGTCTGGACGGGTGCAGAAAATCTCCTTCCCACTGGGATTGACTGTCCAGGCCATAGTGAATCAGTATGCTGACTACGCTATTCCAGCCCACTGGTAGGAGGAGCTTTTGTTTAATTATTATTATTATACAACTTCTGGTATGAGAGTCAAGCAAGAAAATGGACTAATGCTTTCTCCACATATTCTGAGTTTGAGTCACCTGATAACTTCACTCAGTTTCTTGAATAGTGGCTGACTTTGTACATGAAATTTCAACCATCTCAGAAAATTTATGACATAGAAAGTCTCCGGTAGTTAAGTTACATACAAATTATTGATTTTGTATATTTGTGGAGGGTCCTCTTCAGTGTAACTGGATTTTCAGGATTTGAAATTTAGTGGAACTTACTACTTCGCAATAACTTGAATTTTTATGGTCTAAAAGGAGGTATACATCATTAGAGCTATGTTTATTTCAGAGATAATAAATTTAAATCGATATGTTGGACTACAGGCATATCTCTGTGTTTGTAAGGGATAAGATAATTAAGGACAGGAGAATTCTTGAATAAGGGAATGCACTCAGATCATTTGAATTGAATGCGTAAATAATTACATTTTCCCCCTCCACTTACACTGCTGACATCATTTATCCTTGGTTTGGGAGGCTCTGGTGCATGAAAAACACATGAGGAACACAATGCTAAACATTGTACAATGTTGCTGTTATATTATTATCTATTTGGACTGCAAATGGGTTTGTACCTGGTGGCAGTGGCACTGACTGAGGCAAACCATGATATAGTGCACAAGCATTAGGCCTACATGCTGAGAAAATGCACGAGAGGACAGTTTTCCAAAAAGAAGAAAATAAAAAGTTTCATAATTCTGTTCTGTTGGAAGCTTAATTGTTATTAAATCATTACTTTGTGAATCCATGGAGATGACACTGCATCACATCCCAGATGATTTATGCTCTGCAGCATTGCTGGGAGAACCTCAGATGTTGCAAGTGTTATGTCATTATTTTGTGTAATGGGATTTCGTAAAGCACACGAATAAAATAAAATGTCTATTCAGTTTCACCCTTAAATTTCAGGTATTCCTTAAACTGCTAGTTTCTGTTGCATCTTTCATTTAAAATTTCAACAATTCTAAATTGCAGCCTAACGTAGGGCACTGGAAGTCTATTACTGACCTTTAATGGATTTTTAGAGGGCACCATCACCACTGGCTTGAGCAATGTAAAAGAGTTTGTAAGAGAAAGGAAATTGCAAACATCATATTATAGTATAGCCAGTCAAATTGAAACTTGAAGCATATACATATGGTTGCATATATATATATATATATATACACACATACATACATATGTACAACCGTATGCATATGCTTCAAGTTTCAATTTGACTGGCTATACTGTGTGTGTGTGTGTGTGTGTGTGTGTGTAGGGTAAAATACTGTGTCACACGTCTCCCAGTTCAATTGCTGGAGTGAGGGTGCAACATATCTGCTGACTACAGTGCATTTTACAGAAATACCTGAAACCATCATGTGGTGGTTCTCATATTTGTTAGAGAATATGAGATCTGCGCTCTTTAGGGATTTTACACAGCGTAGAATGGTAGCTTCTTACCGATGTTTTGGGACAACCTATCAGTCCCATATTAAAATGTCAAGCAGTCTGGACTGCTTGACCCTTGAAGATGGGACTGGTAGGTTGTCCCGAAACTTTAGTAAGAAGCTACCATTATATGATGTGTAAAATCCAAAAAGAGTGCAGATCTCATTTACGCTGTGGCAGAAACCTGAAATAGCGTATTTGTTACAGAAATCAAACTTGACTCCTCTGGCTGAAGGTGGATGTCCATTCCAGCATTTTGATTACACAAGTATGATATCTACTTTTCCTTCTCAGCTTCTGAATGATAAGACTACCCTGAACAAAATATTGCATCTGAAAGCAAGTGGTAAGCCACATGAAGCATGCCACTTGTTCCATGCATTTCATAGGGACATAATTTATGCAACAAGGACTTCAGGTATTTCCCAGAATCTAGTGATTTCTGGTGACCTCTTCAGTAAAAAAAGCACTTCTTCAGTCAGTTTTGTAAATCCTGTACAGTATTATCTGGTCCTTACATCACAGCAAGATGTGGATAGTAGAAATGAAAAAAGTAATTAAATTACTAATTATATTTACTAAATTGATTAATATTCCATATAGGCTGCAAGTAATCTCATGATCTTGAGGTAACATATGAGATTCAGGGAGTTCCATAGCAGATGATGCAGACCTATCTGTACACAGACCAAGTTTTCACATCTGCCAATATTTGAGAGTTTTTGGATATAGAAGATACCAGGAAAAGCTTGAACATTCGTTCAGTTGGCCATCATATTCATGTGTGGAAGCCTCTCTGGTGTAGGTTTTAAGGTAACAGATTTGAAGCGAGAAGGCTGTGAGTTCAGGTCCATGTTCACAATTTTTAGCGTTCAGAGGAAATTAACAAGAAGCAGCAAATATTAGACTTTGCAATGCTGAGCAAAGTGCAAAGAAAAGAGAATAAGCTATGTGGGGAAAGGAGAGCACAAAAGTGGTAATGTCAACAGTACAGCAGGGAGGAGGAAGCATTGTCAACACTACATCACATACAAGACAAGACCCTTTATAAGGGGAGGCAGTTAATGTGGACGTACTGAAGTGTTGCAGTCACATAGAACATGACATTATCTGACAGACGTCAGGAAATATTCCTTTGTAAATAGGACCATCAAACTCTGGAACCAACTACCTGCAGAGGCACTAGCAACTTTCCCCATAAACCACATTTTTAAATAGAGGGTTAAGAAAGTAATCACAAGTGAGGTGAAGTGAAGGGAATTGAAGTTTGCTGATGAAACATCTAAAAGTGGAGTGAAGTGAAGTAAAATGGGAGTGAAGTGAAGTGATGTGATGTGAAGGTCTGTAGTGAAATGTGTGTATATCATCAATTTGTAGTTATGTAGTTCATATGTGGGTTACTGTATATTATGTCTCACTGTTTTGTATATCTGACTTGTGTTTTGTACACTAGATTATTTGCTTTAGGTCTTTTCATTCTTTGTTATGTTTTAATTACTCGTTTTATGTTTTTTATTCATCTTATGTTTGTTTGAATTGTTTTGTATCATTTGTTCTCTATTTTGTGTTTTCTGTGGTTTTATGTTGTTTTGTGTATTTTCTCTTTAAGTATGTAGTTGTTTCTTTTCTATTTGTGTACAAGTGTATGGATCACAGTCACCGGGTGGAAACCTGATTGCAGTTAAATATCATGTCATATCGTCTCTTCAACTGTTGGTTTGATAGTTGCAGTGCAAACACAGCAGTGTACCCAAAGGAGAACATCAGATATTAACATGAAGATTTTAGACAATGTTCATGAGACAGTATGTGAGTCAAGATTGATGTATGGGAAATAAGTATGGGGTTTGGGGTGGGAGGAGAAATTTATGGGATTGAGGGGATATTCTGTAAGTAAATATTGAAAATACCAAGATCAGCAGCAAATACAGCCACAGAACTGGAGCTAGGTAGATACTGTAGGAGAACCAGGATATTACATTTGGCCTTGCAACACAGGCTCTGGATTTTGTAGCTGGGCAGGGATGAATTAGTAAGGCACTGTTGTGAATGGCCGATAGGTAATATGAATTACTTTAAGGCTGCCCATTCCATGCATTTTTTAGATCAATGTATTCGCTTTATTGTACCAACTAAATGCACAGTTTCCCTTGCATTTAATTGGTACAACAAAACTGAATACATTGAGGTAATATGAAATTTGGAAATTGGTCAAAGCTGCCGAGGAATGAATTAAACAAAATCAGATTTGTATACACTTGACAAAATCATCTGTAGAGGAACACAGATATAATATGCAGAATAATTAAGCAAAGGGGGGAATATTATGTAACAGAATTCCTTCATGAATGCAAGAGGAAAAGAGGTCATTAATATGTTACTATAAAATGAAGTTAGTATGAAGGAGAGAAGACCATGCAGTGTGCAGGTCAAGAATGTAGAGAAGTAAAGTAGCATGGTTTAGACTGGGGATTTGGAAACGGGAAGGGAGAGGATTGAAGGAGGCAAGATCACCTCTATATAGACATGAACAAAATGCTGCTCACATATGTTTGAAGTGTTCAGAAACAGAGACGTGGAGAGACAATACTTTAGTAATAAATGGCATAATATTAATGAAGAGATAGCATACAAGAGTTTAGTGATGTGTCCTAATGCTACATATTTGAGAAGTTAGGAAGAGTTTTGTGGTAAGGTAAATGTTAAAGGGAAAATAAGATTATATACGTATGTAATATTTGGAGGAGGAGGGGTTATAATTATTGTAATAAGAATAGGTAGTCTGTCTGGTGGAGGATATTGTTATTAAAATTAGAGACACAAGAGCTCCTTATGGCAAAAACCTGGTGTTAGAAACACAGTTGTTGTAAGATTTGATTCAACTAATAAACACTTCATTCCACTCGACATTTGTGGAATACAGATGCGTACAGATGATTATTGGCTCCAAAGGTTCATTTTATCAGGTGGGCCAAGGCTGGAGTGTTTGACCATGCTTTTGCTGGAAGTACTGCTACAAACTGTGTTATTTTGTAAGAAAAATAAATGCCATGGAGCAGAGTTCTGCAGAAACTACTAGTCACTCAACTAGTCAAGAAATTTCCCTCCTTTTGTTGCTTCATTACTGCATTAACCTCCTTCTCTAGTGAAGTCCAGGTCTGCCCAGCATGAAAGACAATTGTCCATATCCTACAGAAACAAAAATGATGCTACAGCCTAACACAACGCACAGGCCATGCTTCAATTCCTGAGACATCACCACCAGTGCTTGAGATTCTGTTCAGTCCTTGTAGGGCCTAATTTCCTCTTGCTCCTTGTTTTCCATTTCATACTCCCATAAGCCAGGAAGCATAGCTGGTATAATGACAAGGCTACAGGCTGAGCGATCTGGGATTCAAATCCTGGCAGGGGCATGTTATTTTTTTCCATACTATCCAGACTAGCTGTGGGGCCCATCCATCCCCATAGTCAAGGGGTTCCAGGATCTCTTTCTCCAGGGAAAAAGCAACTGTGACATTAGGCTGACCACCTCCATCCAGTACCGACATTAAGAATAAGTCGAGCTATACCTCCACTCTCCCTGTATGCCTTCACGGCATGTACAAGGACTTGCCGTTACGTTTACCGCTTTCATATTCCCATCCCCACTGGCCCACACCGTCCATATTGACTTACCACCAGCCCAGACATTCTGCCCCAGAACCTGCAGAATGAGATATTCTAGGATGTTATGCTTTGGAGAAGCAGACAGCCTGGATCTCCAAATCACTGGCAATGCAGCACACTTCTACACTGTGCAAGCACCTAGTTTTTAGACTGGCAGATAGCCCCACTATAGGAGTCAAAATTTATTACATATAAAAAAACCGAACCAACAGTAGTTGCTGGAAGACAAACAATACCACTGGCATGACAATCACTAGGTACAGTGGAACTTAAACTTGGCACTTCAGGTTTTTTTACCCCAAATTTGTCTCACATTTTGAGAACTGACAGTGGAAATGTACCCGATTTAATGTTTACAACACTCTGGTTTGGCTTATGTTCAGCAATTGTCTTAGTAAAATATGCATACACATATTTTTGCATGTGAAAAGTGTTTGGTGCGCAATGTGAGAGAACTCAGCAAGTTGCAGATGTAACACACATGCTCAACATTATGTTTGGGTAGCTGCCACCACTTGTTCCAGGAGGTTGCTGACAGTATCTACTTGACACAAGGCATTGTATCATCTATGAATTCATATTTTGGGGTATAAAATATATGTAACAGCACAGAAAGGACAGTGTTTATGACATATAATTACTATTACAGTTCAAGTTTCTGCACATAGTGGAATGTATGTTGAACTGACATTGTGGATAGGACTTACTGTGTTCACACTAAACACAACCGTGAACTAATTTCCTTGCAGTCAGTCATTGAAAGATGTTTTGTCCATTATGGACCCTTGTACAAGCAGTAGAAATCTCTGAACATTTTGCCAATTTGGGAATTGTAATCAGCTCATGTTGCATGGTTCTGAATAGGTTCCCAAACTCATAGTATAAACCAGCCTATATTTTTCTTCAAGTTACACCATTTACATTACCCCGACTTTAAAATTTACTCAATTTTACATTTATTTTAGGTGGCCTCTTCAAAAGCGTAAAATGTTTTGCTGTACCTGTGTTAACAGATAAACTATTGAAAAGGAAAGTTCAAGTAGTGTCCTATGATTATGTTGTGGCTTCATAAGCAGCTGCATCTTGAGTTTTGAGATTCTCACAGTGGTGTGACCAAGGGCTGTGGTCTTCTGGAGGGTGATCCCGCATCACTGGGTAAATGCTTCCTGATGTTTCACACTAACATTTTGCCTTCACCTTCAAGCAGGGCTGTGGAGTCGGTACACCAAACATCTGACTCTGACTCCTCAATTTTTAAAACTCCAACTCCTTTGTCAAATCTCAATATGTATTAATATTTGTAAACCTACAAGACATTTCATCACCACCACATGAATCATCGGGGTACTTTTTAGACTTATAACCTATCTTCACGTATAAGTCTAATGGTTATTGTAGCTATCAGGGCTCTGAATTTGGAGTACCTAGTTAAGATTTTAAATTGAGGTTGGAGTCAGGGGCAGTACATTTTACCAACTCCAACTCCACCTAAAATTCCTTCCGACTCCGTGACTCCGAAACCACAACCCTGCCTTCAAGGGTTCAAGGTCTATTTCTTCATGGACCATTTACCCAGTGACACAGCATCACCTCCCAGAAGACCAGACTCAGCATTTTAATTGTTAAAAATGGTTTAGAGTTCCCTAGTAAAAAGAGTGTCTATTGATGGAAATTGCCTTTTCCAAAGTCTGGCACTAGTAACAGGGTGAAAAATTCAACACACTATGTCGATGAAAAGAGCCATGAGGTATGCACAGAAATCGGAAACAATGTGTACATTTACGAAGGATTGCCCAGACACAGCTTCGACAGACATTACACTGGTACAATAAAAATACATCATTCTAAAATATCTTTACTTTTCATGAAACGTTACACTGCAGTAATTATAGTATAATGCCAATTACTTCAGTCTGCCTTATCCTTCAATCTGTTTTCTTTAGAAAGTTCAAGCTCTTTTAACTGTTTGAGGGCTTGTTCAATGTCTTTTTCAGTTACAGTTGGCTTTACACCACATTCTTCTTCCTCCTTACGGATCCACTGCAATTTTTGCACTTTTGTTCGCAGGAAGTCTACTTGTTGTGCTTCTAAACTAGCCCTGTAGGCATGTAGCCTCTGCTGTTTTACTTCTTCACAGTGCTTGTCTGTTAGTTTCCTCAGCGAATCCTTCCGTGTTATCCAATGGAATTTACTGGAAAAATTCATATATTTCATTAAGACAACCCTGTATCTACCAAAATAGCATATCTAAAGTAAATGTTTCTTACCACCAAATCAGATTACATTTATGCATCCTAGTCACAAGAATACAAACTCAGCTACAATAAACACTATAGACTTAATAAAATAAAACTCTGGAACATGTCAAATATGGTATAATAAAAGGAAGCATTTGCAACAATTCGGGGCACGTGGTGGCACAGTTGGTTGAGGCACTGTACTACAAGCTGGAAGGTCATGGGTTTGAATCCCTATGGTGTCACCAGGATTTTTCATTGACTTAATCCTTCTGGCCACACTATGGCCCTGGGGTGCACTCAGCCTCTAAAAGAAATGAGTACTGAGAATATTTCCTTGGGGGTCAAGGTGGCCAGTGCATAGGGCTGACAACCCTACCACCTTCATGTGCCGACTGTCTTGAGATCTGGGAGCCTCAACCCCCTGGAACCTTCATGGCCTGTCCAAGCCTGTACAGGGATAGCTTTACTTATTTGCAACAATTCAAGGTGCACTACATGTAAATATATTCTATAAGCAACACTGGTCATGCTTACAGAACAGAATGAAAAAGAAAAAAGAAACACACTAACTTTACACCATGCACTGACACTCTAATGCCATGAGGCACAGTCCTTGACATGCTAATGCCTAATAAGCTGAGGCAGGGTAAGGTGGTTTTTTGATCCTTATACTTATGCAATAATGAATATTAAGTTCGTAGGGCTAGGAGTTAACTGGTTTTATTGTATGCCTTACCTGGGTGGTGGTTTATAGACCAAACCAAGCTCCTCCAACAACCACTCAAAACGTCTGTAATCCCAAATTCTCAGATATTTTAGCCATTTCTTACGACGCTCAATGAGCTCCTTGAGTTTCACTTTGCGGCGCTTGTCCTTTGGAAACTGTTCCATTATCTGCTGCATATTTCTTATATCAGCAGTCATTTGTGCAACTGTGAAAACCAAATGCTGCTTTGTGTTTTACATCTTTTAGCATATGTTTGTCTCATGAATACAATGTCTACGGCACATATCCAGGAGACACAAAATCAAACCAGTCCTTAATAATATAAAATACCAACTATTACAGTAATCTAACCCAATGCTTACTGCCCAGCTATAACTATAAAATAAATCTCAGAAAATGAGAAAAACTATTGAAAAATATATATGTGCCCCCACTACAAGAAAAATTGTATGGTAATTTAGAAGAAACAGGAACTACTAGCATTTATGAACTTCTGTGTGTTTTATGTACGAAGTGGCTGACTTTCATACTCACTTACAAATATTACTGTTTTATTAACATAAAATGTATCAGAATACATGTCATAAGACAATATTTCTACTTGGCCATACTGGCCCGGAGACCTACCCAGCCTGCTATACAATGGGTACTGGGTCTCCTTCCTGGGGGTAAAGTGGCTGGGGCATGGCATTGACCACCCACCCCTGTCTAGAGCCGAGGTTATAGAATGAGTAAAGTTATACCTCTACTCCCCCTCTGGGCTTCATGTTCTGTTCTAGGGTGAACTTACCTTTACCTCAGTAGCTGCTGTCAGAAATAGGTTACCAAAAATTAAAATTCTAAATGGCCTTCATGTGCAAAAAACCTACACCAGCCCCTACTATAATACCATGTAATTCCAGACGCTACATAACCTTAGCATAATTAAATAAGACAGTTAAAAACCATGTCTAAATCCATGAAATTTTACGTAGGATTAATTTTCTGTTAGTATGCAACACTGCACAGTACGATCTGTTACAAATCACAGAAAGAAACACATTTAAAAAAGTTGTTGCAGCTGCAGCATATTCACTCACGATTCAACATGTATCATTCTTGTTCTTTTCGCTCTCAATGTAGTTAATTACATACACAATTACTTGTGTTCTGATTCCAGTCGCCAGCAACAAATACATTTGAGCGACAGTGTCACGAAAAATACACATTGAAGATTCAAGTCCTCTGTGATCTAATGTCATGCCAATTCAAAAATAGTTACCAATATTTCCGCGGAGCTTGCTGGTCTATCATCAGGGTAATCAAGTCCAACATACAGACAATTATTTACCAACTGACAATGCATCATGTCCCAAAAGATTTGAATCTTCATCAACAACACTGTGAAAACGTCAACTCAAGCACAATGTAGCTTGTTACATTTCCTAAGCAGCTTAAAGAACATTATAATTACAAAGTACCTACTCCTGGATAATAAAGTTTTATGAAACAACACTTTAAAAACTAAGAAAAAAACTGCTATGCGTAATAAAACAATAAAACAGTGCTGAGGATAACATAAGAATATACCAACCATAAGCCACCTCTAACTCACTTTTGCTTTCTGAAGATCCCATATCTAATGCATGTCGTCTGACACTGTTCATCATGTTACACTTCACAATTCTGAATGAATGTCTTCTTGGAAAGAATTCAAGAGTAAACACTCTTTTCACAAGTTCATCGGCTCTGAAATACATCAGTCCAAACATTAAACCAAGCAGTTTGGAATATGGCACACCACTGTTTCAGCTGACTTAACAAGCATGTAAATTTGGGACACTATCAAAAGCTGGTATCAGATTGACTTACACAAAAGCTGAACAGGATAGATTCAAATAATTCATCTGCCTTTAATGTATTATTCTATTCATGTAACTGCTGTACACTTAATTTCCTATGTTGATGTGGAACGGTAAAATATTACAGTATCATTCGCGCTACTTTTGTTATACCAACGATTTCAAGTCAGTTTTACTTACGTTTTCAATTCCTCTGAATTCTGGAATTCCAGTGGATACTGTTTCTTATCGACAGGCGGAAGCGGTACCAAATCTCCGCTCTTTTCTGGTTTAATACTGGGAATCTTAGGTGGGCGAACCCATTTGATTTTAAGGTCTGACTTGAAAGCATAATTACGAATTACTTGATAAATATACGGATTATTACAGAGTTCTTTGCATGTACCCCCGCTGTTAGCATACACATCACATACTGCAACTGCACTTGGTATTAGTCTGGCATTCCCAAACAAAACTTTCATCAACCCCACACCATGCATCCTTCCAACCACAGCCCATCTAGCCTCGACCCCATCCGTGCTTGTTCACACACGCATCACAGAACTTAAATGAGCACTGGATTTTGAGTACCTAGATTAGATGATCTGTGGCAAGTACCATGTATCGCAGCCATCGTGGTTTGCTATATGAACTGTATTTATCATGCGTCCGTTGATCCATGCGTAGCGCTAGACCAGAAAGCTTGTAACCTTGGCCAGTACCGGTAGCGGGGTGTCCAACACGGTGAAGCACTAACTCTCCGCTGTCGTAGCACAAATTAGAGTTGGTGTCCTGGCTTTGGTAATCCGTGGAAATGTTGATGTGTGTTTGAATGAGGTTGGAAGTTTGTTGACAATTTGTAGTGGTAACAGTAATTTAGAACAAGAAACCTGGTAGTTTTGAATAGCAAATAATTTATACGATTAAAACAATGTTGTAAAGTGAACCTATTTTCAAAGGACGTAGTTCTGTGAGATAGGGCATGAGTGTGAGCTGCAGGGAAGATGCACTAAACGGTTGCAAGATTCAGAGGAACTTAAAGTGACATACACTTTAAGGTAGGCCCACCGATACTGCTTTGTGTGAATAATGCCTGTTTGGAGGTAAATCAATATTGTCGACAACCAGAATTAGCTAGAGTTGAATTTCGCCGCTAGCTACGTACATCAGATGTCTTGAGATTAGGGACATAGACTTCGTAAACGAGTGTGGTTTTAAGACATTCGGGCCGTTAGATGTGCCTTCCGTCTGGTTTATTTCTGTCTCGGCATTAAGTGAAAAGTGTGTTTTTGCATAGATTATAACCGTGTATACGTAAAATGTAAACGTGTAATTTATACTACAAGTTGCATTTCCTTAGTGATCCCAGGTAGTCGTTTCATCTCTTCGTACCGTTCCATCCAAATCCATTTCTGAAACGGGAAATTGGAAGTCAAATGTAATTCGTGTGATTAAGTGAACAAACAGCACTAGTTTTTTTACAGTGGTGTCATATAAATGTGTTCTTTTCTGTATTCCATTGACATATAGGAGGTAATAGTCCACAGTTTTTATGCCCCAGCACTGATGCAATACAGTTTTACAAAACCACAGCAGTTCCACATGTTCCATCTTCTTTTCTCAATGGAATGTAATCTGTAGCAAATAGTCTCATATTTCCTGCCCTGGCTTCTAACTTATTAACTGTTTTAATATGACCTATGACCATTCTAAACAAACCTCTCTTTTTTTGCAGGAAATCTCACCAGTTGGCCAAAATGGGCAGAGTCTTAGTGTGATGGAATGGGAGATGCCAGTTCTGCATGTGTGCTTAAATATATACCTGTAGCCAGCCACTCACAAATGCACCAGTATTGCATATATAATCTGTATCTAAACTGAAAACAGGTAGTCATGTGCATGTTTTTGTTTGCACTCAGATTGCCTATTGCAAGGTACTGAGCAGTGCATGACATTGCTTCTGTGTTTTGAATTTGCATCTGTATACCACACTCTTGTGTATTCTTGGGGTTTACCTGTTATGCTTATTTTCACATTTTGTTCAATTTGATCATCCAACGGTGTAACATTATTTCGGTCAATATTACAACAGCGTTTACTATTTTGTCATTAGTGACATACTGTTTGCTGCCTGTCTAGGTCAGAGTGCCACCACACTTTGCGTAGTTATATGTGTCTGGCAAATACTGATGGCACTTTGCCAGACATGGATGTCCTTTTTTGTTAGTTACTTGTAATGTTACCAAAACATGAATGGTTGCTGGTAATTATGTTATCATGAAATTGATTTAGATATTTGCTAATTGTGTGTTGGATATAACCACCAAACACAGAGCTACCTACACAATGGCTGAAGAGGAGATGGAGGCAGAGTTTTCTGTGAAGAGTGCGGTATCTCCAGCCTGGAAACGTCCAGATGAAGTTATGAAACTTCATCGCTTAAAGCAGAAAAAAAGAGCATTACAAGCTCGAATGAACAAGACTGATACACCACAAGTGGAGGGAAAATTCTTCTTCAATACTGGAAGCAAAGCAGTGTCTCAGAAGAGGAAAAACCCTTTCATGTAAATTCATTATAATTATAGTGTACATACTGTGCTATATTTTTCTTCTCATGTTGAATTAGCTGTTTGTTGTCATTACAAAAACTAATTGTGCATTACTTTCGCTAGTGTCTCCCTAAAGTTCTGGGATGATGCTTCACACAAATACCAAATTTATGTTGAACACTCTCCATTGTTTGATTGATAGATTGATTGATTGATTGATTGATTGATTGATTGATTGATTGATTGATTGATTTTGAAGTACATGGACATTATTTTATCTAACAATTTTTACTGGTCATTTCCTGTCAGCTCACTTAACTTATGGAACATCAACACGCATTGCACAATGTATATATTAGTTGTGTTATGTGTCTGCAAGCAGAAGGAAAACATTGACAGCACTTTCTTTTATGTATGATGAGTAAACACATAGAATTAACTGCAATATGTTGAACTAAAACACGTGCATTCCAACTTTTGGCAAATTGGGATAGTGGCGAGCACTGCCATTCTTACTGTCATGCAAAATGATCTGAATGAAGATTAATGTGAGTTGTCAGATAAAGCTATGTTCCTGTATATTGGATATGCATGAAGTTTTGGGAGTTAGTGTCCCATACAAATGATGGAGAACATGCATAAGCAAGGCAGGAAGACCATTTAAAACTGAAATTGTCCAACAAAATGTAATTGAGAAGTGGGAAAAGTGTGACTGATTGATTGATACAGATATGCTAACTGTGAAATGACATTATGGAACACTGTCCTTCTTGAGAAGTTATTAGTTTCTCAGTTAATGAAGAAATTCCCTGCATTTTATGGAACCTGGAACTTTACTGAGTGCAGAAGAGTTTGCCAGTTGGCCCTGTACATATTAATTTGTTCCACACCATCCCATCATATTTATTTGAGATCTGCTTTGATGCTGTCTTCATGTCGCTGCCTTAGACTGGCAATTTGTTTCTTTTCTTCACGTTTTCCGACCAAAACTGTGTATGGATTTCTCTTCTCATCGGTGTTCATTTCACCCTTGATTTGCTCATCCTAATCACATGTTTGTTTTTGTATTACAAGGTTTATAGCTTGTATGTGCCACTGTTGTGGCTTTTAATGGATGAAGCAAAAGCAATGGAAAAATAAATTCATACCTGCAGTTAATGGACATAAATACCACAGGTGAATGCATGTTTGCAAAAGTAAACATGTTTTGTGTTGCAGGGTGTCTTCCCACTCTTGTTTTACTTACAGTTTCATAGTTTAGTTTTTGCAGGTCAAATGAAATCTGAGAATTGCAAATTTGAAAAATAGTATGTATTATCCGTTTTAGCTGCCAGCAGGAGAAGAGATCAAGAGGCAATGAAGTGCAAGCTCTTAGATCCAACAATCTGGACTTGTCATGTGATAACACACTGTTCCAGTTGCTCAATGTCACTGTCAAGTCACAAGCAAACATTGATCATTTACAGACTTCATTCACCAGTATTTTAAGTCAACTTTCTGGAAGTAGTAATGAGGTATTTCTTAAGTATTCATAAATTGCATATGATTAAGATTCAATTAAGTATGCTTAGAATGAAGTCATACATATTACAAAGAAAGTTTTGAATACAAATAGAATCAAGAGTCATACTTACCAGTATATCCACATGTAAACCATTCTATTTGAGTATGCAGTTTTACTGGAGGGAGATGTTCTAGTAGTCTGACATGATCTAAGGATGGAGGCATACTTTATTTATTAGTTCTTTGCAGAACATAAATCTAGTAACATGGCTGATTTTGTGTTTAAGAAAACCAAAGCTGCTGGTGTGGTCTATAGCACCAGAAAAAGAGATGATTTCATGAGTGTATAAAAATAACTGGCATATTCTTTAACTCTTGTCATGATTCATCTAAGTAACCTACTTATGTGGTGAGCTTTTGTGAACAAATTTTCTTATGTGTGTCACATTCCATTGTTTTTCTTTTTGTGATGGAGCTCAATCAAAATCACCTCCCTGATGATCTGGGATTTGGTGGACAGGATCGTGGTATCTTGGAGTTGGACACTGTGCACCCTGTTGAATGTATACGGTAAAAATTTCACCCTACAACAAGCCATGAAGGCCCAGAGAGGGTGTAGGGGTATAGCTCTACTCTTTCTTTAAACTCGCCTCTAGATGTGGGTGGGTGGTCATCACAACAGCCGCTTTACGCCTAGGGAAGGTATCCAGTACCCACTGTGCAAGCAGCTATGTGGGCCCAGGACCAGTCTGGACAGGTGCAGAAAATCTCGCCCTCACTTGGATTTGATCCCTGGACCGTCCAGCCCATAGTGTTGAAGGTATACATCCCATATACACCCACTCTATTTTCAGGGAGGGAATTTTGATTCAACTCCATTCAATAAATTTGAGCAGGGAAGGTAGCTTTGTCTTGAGGTCATGGCAACCTCTCATCACTCCCTGAAGGAATGTGGAAAACCTATCTCTTAGGATACACAAATCTAGCATTATGGAACTTCTCATGGCCAAAAGACCTCCATTCTTTCCTCCATGTGATCTTTATTTAGCTCTTTTCCTCCCACTTTTTTATTTTATGCTGTTTTCGCGTGGCCTGTTCTACCCATGGTTCTGCCTAATACACAATACCCCTTCCCCTTTTGGTTTGCTATGGCTGTTGCCTAATCCTTTTTTTCTCTGCATAATGCAACTGTTTCTTCCACACTACTAATTTGTCATGGCTTATCCTGACAATGAAGTTATCAAGCTCCTCAAAAATATCAGTAAGTAATTTTCAGTCAGCCTGTTGTCATGTCCAACAAGACATGAATTTTAAACATGAATACTGTGAAGACGTCATATCTTGCAATAACATTTGTGGTTTCAGTCTTATTTTCTTTTATTCCTTGCATTTATGTGATATCTCTTCATTTCCTTTTTGGTAATATCTTTTTCTCGCCTTAGGTTAGTCGCATTGAAAAGGATAACTGCCCAAAGGGTGAAACATACATCCCAATAGACTGGTCACTGAAAACAAAGGTGCGGTTTATATCCCCAAAACCCTTTGCTTGGAGCCAGAAGTTACGTACATGTGAAGAAGCTTCAGGAATTACAGGGTTGGTTATATTAAGAACTGTGTTTTTCTTTTTGCACTTGAAAAGGTATTGCATGTTCCATGTTGACACAGACTCATCCAGTGTAATTATTCTGGAGATGCTGAACAAAATGTCTGGCTTTTTTGAATAAGTAAACAGCCATGTGTTCCACCAAGTAGAAATAAACATGAAAGTGCAAATGTCACAGTGAATCTGTTTTGGACCATTATGATAATTTTGAAAGAAGCATGCCTTGTTCTGAGGTTGCAGATGAAGGACATGGCCACCACTTGTGGAGGGTCATGTGTTATTTCAATGACAAAATTTTGTATCATGTCGCCTTTAATATACGTGGTTTGGGAGTTCATACATCAAGCCCAATGACTATGCTGCTGTTTGAAGCATGTCTGAAACTTCTTTTGTAATGCCATTAAGTGCTTCCTGTGATGTTATCTGATTATGCAATACAATAATAAATATCTTTCCTTGGAGCTTCAATTTTGTCCTTCTATGTAAGAAGCTGTAAGGAGCAAGTTACAGACAGCAAGGTAACTGGAGAGTTGGAGACATGAGTTGTTGCGTGTAGAGGGTACTTTGAGTAGACACATAACCATGATGAAGTAACCAGTATCCATTAAGCTGTTTTCATGACTTTTTCAGGCACATTTATAAAACTGTCACAGGAAGCAGCTTTTGTTCTTGTTGTGTCTCTCCATTCATCTGTCCACTTGGAACAGTGTTACTCCCAGTGGATGTGTGTTCATGAAATTTCATATTTGCTGTGTTTATTAAAATTTGTTGACACATTTTGATTTTGGTTAGTATGAGACAAAAGTAATGGAACTTCAGGGGGAAGAACTATGTACATTTGAATAACTTGCCATTGTTCCATCAGTATAACTGAGACAGACTGTGTTGTTTGTGAGGTACACTGTGTTGTTTGTGAGGTACAAGCTGAGACCAAAGAAATGCTTTACAGTGTAAACATAACAACTGACCTTGATCAGTTGTAAATAAATTATGATTGACTATATGTCTGTTCCTAAGATCTGGAGAACTCTTCTAGTGTGAGTTCTGTAAAATGTGGAAAGGCTTATTTAAAGTAGAGCACTTGCATTTTTAATGTTTTTTGTGATATTATTTATAAATCAAAGTCTAAGTACAGTAACAGAGCAAATGTGGCAGGACTGTTGTGCTGTGTGGATATCTCCTAACTTGTTTGATCAAATTTTTTCTCTTAGACACCATAACACAAATGTATAATACTGCTGATAGACTCTTTTGCGTGGGGAGTATGCATTCATTATGTCCAACTCCAGTATAGTTGCAAAAATCAAATGTTATTCACTGCCATAATGTAAGACATCTGGTTGCTGCTGTAGGGGAACAAATCCATAATGCGTAACTCACATTCACATGAAACCTTTATAGGTCACAGTTAAGTGCATTTGTGACTTTATAGGAAAATTTTTATTTCTTATGTTATTTCTTGTGTTTATTCCTTTTTTGTTCCAGTTTTGTGCGTTGTTTAGATACAGGCCTGGATGCAAGCAAGTACCCTTGTGCATCTCATTCTCTTGACACAAGTCCTAATGCCCGTTTCCACCAGTGCTGTCTTGTATGGCAGCATCCAGCACTGCCTTGGTGTGAACTCTTTCCTCGTTCAGCAGCTCGTTTGAGTTCTGCAGCCAACAGTATTATAACCTCTTCTCAGAGCCTTAGAGACTGTTTACACCGAGAATGGGGAGAAAGTTTCCGTTCTCTGTTTCAAGTAAGAAACTTGCTGCTTGTCCATTTGTGTAATGTATTGCAACTCCAGTTTCTCATTTTCATGTACATTAATGACTTCACTCATGTTGATTTGGCTTTGCCTTTCTGTATGAAAGGGTGAAGTTGTCCTCATGCTTAATCAGGCACCATGCCAATGAAGGGATATGGGGAAGGGGAGGTGTACCTCCATGCATTCGTAGCCTTGGCACTAGATAGGGTATGTGGCCAGCTTCATGTCCCTGCCACTTTGCCCATGCATAAGAGGTCCTGGTTTTCAATGAATGTGAGGGTGGATGGGCTGTGGAGCTTGTCCTGTAGAGAACAGAAAAAATCTTACACCTGCTGGTGATTGTACCAAGGTATCTCAGTTATCCATCTTATAGCCTAGTCACTATACTGACTGTGCTATCATGGCTGTGCCTACTGTTGTTTTGTGCTAACATAAATCCATTATTAGCTGGCATGTGGAATAGTTTTGAAATTAATCAGTGTTATCAGACTTCCACTTTACAAGGAAGTGCACCTACTTTATACAGGACTTTAAAAAAATGTTTGTAATTTGTTATTAGATTAAATTTGCAGTTTTCACAGGGATTAAAATTAAGCTTCTAAAGTTTTTGGATATTGTGTAATTGTGTTAGTGGTTGCCAACATTTTGGAGGAATGTGCTGCCCTGTTCTTCAGGGTGTGAGGTAGAGGTGGCAGATTTCTCAGAAATGTTTGTACCTAGCTGTAAAAGTACACAGTGTCATAACGCTGAAGTCTACTGTCTTAATTTGAAATTGGTTTCACCACATATTTGAAGACGGTAATGAGTGAAAGTGTGTTTGCATAAATGGAAGCTGAGGTAGAGAATATTCGTGTATTCTATTTGGCTCACTTACATTGTAATTTAAATGTATAGGCATTTTCATAAAAAATTGAAGGTTATTATAACTTGTGTTGCAGTTAACACGTGCTCGGCAGTGTCCATATTTCTACGTATGTGCCAACAGTTTCACTTGTCTCTTCCGAGCTGCAGGGATTCTTGGTTTTGCAGATATCCATGCTATTCTGACTCCTACGACAAGAGGATTTCGGCACATGCTCAAGGAAGAAGGTTGATTTACATTTATGTTATGGTGCCTTAATTCTTAGGCAAAATGCTTTGCTTTGTCATTTTTGCAATGGGTTATGCATTTTTTACAGCTAACTAATCCTTGTTAGAGTTACAAGATTTAACCTTTAACACTTTCCCTCCAGCTGCCATTTAAACTTTTAAATCCCCCATGTCAGGTGATTTTAAGGGTATTGAAAAAAATTTAAAAGTACAGCATTTTTTGTTGTAATAATACGAAATTTTTTCACGCCATCGCAGAAGATTTGCTGTATCTTATGCACAAAAAATGGAGTACTTACGTGGATTTGGAGTCCGACACCACAGGCGGAAATTCTGAGGCTGGAATCACGAATTTTATAAGTCACTAGAAGGCCACTTCAATTTACAGATCTCACAGAGATTAGGTTTTTGCGATTTGACCCATGAAAATGAACGTTACTCTCACTCCAAGTAATTCAGGCTTGTGTGGTAAACTTCAAAACACTGCCCTATACAAAGTCCTACATCACATTTTCGACAGTACATTGTCGTGCATTTTTTTAGTCTTCCCGGTTTGGCGCTTGCTTCTCTCTGCACGCACGCGACATGAGCGCTGAGACTTTCCTTTCAGCTTAGCGTGTGTCGCAGGAATCCTATATAAAAAATGGTCTCTCCCTATGAGTCTGCCTGCTGGACTGCTGGTCTGACCTTGTACTTGAGGTTCTGTGCCAGCACCAGCGAGCAATCCTTCAGCAACTTTTTCATAGAAAAACAGGTCTGTGCTGAAGAATATTTCATGTATGTCCAAGGGAGTGCTGTCTTGAGTTATTTTGTAATTTTTATTTATCCCTGGTACTCCGGAAAACACAGGTTTCTGAATCTTGCAAATTTTTTCTATCCATCGTAACTCCAAATCTGTATTTGCGTGTTTAGGAATGGCCCTGCGTGTTCTCTTCCTGCCTCTGTCTGGCTTGCGCTCCACAATTTCTTCCTCTGCCTCTTCGCTGCTACTGCTGCTGAAGGGTGAATTTGCCTTGTACGTTTCACTGTTAGAAAGTTCACTAAAACTACCATCGTCTGAGTCCAAATCATTCACAATTTCACTTATTTTATCAGATCCGATAAACTTTTTTTGTGAAGAATGTTCTGAAATAGAACTCGGTCCAGGATTTTCCATTTTGCTTGAGGCGCGCTAAACTAACTACAACCACAGCTCATTGATACTTTTCCGAACCACATGCTGGGAGTTGGGTACATGATTCATTGCGTGTGGTCTCATGTTTCAGCCGTGATAAAACAAAGGCATGCTTTTAGTCCAACGTCAAAAACAGTTTGTTGCGCAACTGTCTGTCGCAAGAGTCCAGCATGCACACTATGGAGTGTTCCAGGAAGCAGCACATAGCCACTGAAACTACAGTCATGGAGGAGTCGAATAGTATACACGGGAAGCCAGTATCTCCAATAGTTTTTTTTTTAAACAAATTTATGAAAGTCGGGAAGTACTAGTACTCCGGCCAGACAGGTGGCGTGTGAGGCCGCGGAGTACTAATATGCCGCGCGGACGAAAGATGTTAAATTACCACGTTGTTGTTTAAATTTTAGTGCACGGTTTATGAAAACTGTATTATTTGAACAGAAAAAAGATGAAATTTTGAAATTAATGTGATTTTGTGGAAAATAAAACAGATTATGCAGCATGTCTTAAAAATGCAGCAAATTTCCTTGTTACCTAAATTTATAAAATGAATTTCTAGGTTTGTTTTAGGTTGTTTAAAGTTACTTTCATATGCCTGGATGATTGACTCTTAACCTGTGTTAAAATGCAGCTTACAACTGCATAGTACCTGAAGATTTAAAATCCCCTACCCCAGATTGTAAAGATAGGCTTATTTTGATTAAATTCCAGATATTTGGAATGTCATGATATTTTAACTCTTGCACCGAAAGTGTGAAGTGTGCTCAGGATTTATGTGCAAAACATAATAACAAAGTAAGTGATTACCATGAATACATGTGGCGTATTCTCAGTTATTTAAAACTCGGGTTCAGCATCCACACTGTATGCCGGCAACTGAATAAATTAGGCTGCACACATCACATGATGACATCTATAGTAAAAGCAGAGGAACTGTTAGCGTCCCAAGAAGGACTCTCTTCCATGAAATTAATTACTTAATGTTACATAATTAGTGATTTTGTTAGGTGTCAAATTTGTCTGTTGGCCTGTATTGATATTTCAAGTGGTGTTAAAACTTACGGTGCTTAATCTTTTGAAACTGCAAAAGCGCCATGCAAATGACGTGAAGTCTTAGCACTTCTTATTTTTTAGATGTTGTATACACAATGCCACTCAGAAAGGCCATGCAGTCCATGAAACGCCTGTCTTCCGAGACTGCAAGTGACACTGGCTATGAAACACTAGACTCTGTGACTGATGATCAGTCACAGATGCAGAGTTCAGGCACATCACAGCAGGTAGATGAACCAGTGGATGGAGATGTAGATGATGAGTCACCAGACGAGTGGTTGGAGAGCATGGGCATAGCAGCAGAAGAAATTCGTAGAATTAAATCTAAACAGGTATTGAAGGGTTGATAATTTTCTACTAATATTCTCAGATATATGTACATACACACACACACACACACACACACACACACACACACACACACACACATGTATGTAATATACAATGAAACTCATGTAAAACAATGCTGTCTTTCTTTTGAAGGTGAAGCGTGACCAGGACAAAGAGAAGGAGGTAGATCGGACTCCTGAATCCCTCATTTATGTTGAAGGTGTTGAGGCACAGGCACTTTTCAATTTCCTGATGAACTGCAAGTCTTCCATTGCCACTACTGGGCCACTGGCTGGAGTGCCTCCCACACTGCTTGCACCAGTTGCATTTCATGGTGCCACCCTCAAACCACTGAAGGTACTTAATGAAATGGATACATTCAGGCTTGCAGGTTCATACAATGAGGCTTCTTTTGGTTTTTGTAGGAATGATAAAAATATAGTAACAAGTTTCTAATTGTTTCACTGAATGGAGTTTTTACGTTTCTCCACTTGTGAGCCCTTATATTGTTGAGTGTAAAAGGCTGTGAAGACGAATTCGTGGCTTTTATGTGGAAACTAAATATTATCCAACAGTGAACTTAGTTAATTCTGAATACAGGCTAAGTATACATATAGCACATACAGAACAACTTGTGTCAGGTGGGTTAAGGCATATCATAGTTGGTGGTTGTGTCTGAATAACTTTTGAGTTAAAAGTCCACTACATAACATAGGGTAAAATGGAATACAGTTTTATCCAGCAGTCCTTGTTTTTGGGATAATGTTTCTGAAAATTGTAACATGAACTGAAGCAATGTGGGGTGGAGACACACTGAATATCTGAGCTGCTGAGTGTAGCCTTTGAATGTTTGTCAGCTGTTGGCAAAAGGAATATGAATCCAAATCTGTGATTATTGAAATTTGACAGTGTTAAAGTGAAACAGCATTGTTCAGGGCAATGTTAGGTGAGGACTGCCTGTATTTGTTAGATATGCAACGGCAATTGTCCTGAAGGCTGTTACATAACATGTCATGATGTTTAAATGTAAGATGTTCTTTCACATAATGTGGGCATTCCATAAGAAGACATAAATTGGTACCTAGACTGAAATATGTACAAATAGGTGCTGAGTTGCCTCTCAACAAATGTCTGTAACATGAATGTAAACAATGCTAAGGCATGTGAGGAGGACCTCTTACTTTCTGATATAATTGCAGGAGATTGACAACATGTGCTTGGATGTGTTCACCAATCACAGTTTGTTTTTCTGTGCCTGAGACCAAGTAATGTTTTGTATACATATGTAATTCAGTTGCACTTCATCCAGAAGGCCAGTTGTCTGCTCATCCTTATCTGGTGTCAGTAATGTGTACTGTACTGCAATGACTTCTAATGATTTTTCTTTTTAACACACGTATGTTTAAACTGATATTGTGTAATTAGTTGACATGTTCTGATTGTGCAGTTTCTGATAAAATCATCAATCCAGTTTTGATAATGAGTTGCCGAGTGCCTAACAAACATGAATCTACTTTTCTTTTATGAGTGAAAAGTGTTAATGTTCAAAGAATATAGATTGGATCCATGTGTTAAAAAACCAAAGATATTGTAGTCATTGTAGTTACTTGGCTGTAGGTTGGATGACCAGGGTATAATATCTAGCATCCAGAGCAGTGCTGGGGCCCATACAGCCTCCTGCCCAGTGGGTGCCACAAATTGTTTCCCTGGGGATGAAGTGACCAGATCATGAAGCTGCCCAAACCTCCACAAGGATTGGCAAGGTTATGAATGTGGGACATAGACCCTCACATTCCCAAACATATTGATTGCTTGTGTGCTTGATTAAGCACAGGAATATCTTCATGGCGTGGTGCTTTAATTAAGGATGGACAACTTTCCTTGATGTGTGTGAAATGATTTTGTATAAAAATTCATGGTCTTTCCAAAAACACACACTAATTTATGTGACGTGACTGATATTTTGGATATGGCCCATTGTCTGAGGCTAAAAGCTCAAAATTTCAGGAAGAATGGATCTGTCTCCATCTTCAGGTGGACAGGGCGAGGAGGAACTTGCTGTGATGGGTCCTTCAGAGAAATAGACAAGCTCTTGGTAGCAGGCCTGTCAGTGTGAGGATTGGTGAGGAAGCTGCAGGTAGAAATGAAGTCACAAAATGTGTGCTGGTAAAAACAGAAGGTCACCAACTGCAGGCTCAGTTGATGCTGACGACGTTCTTGTTTCCAAGTCATGGGATGGCTCACCTGTTTGCTGAGTTTGTACTACAGAAAACAAATATTAACTATAAAAATGTGCCATAATTTACACTGTTGATATTAAGCGTTCATTCATTCTGTTGTGTGTCCTACGACAGGTCCATAGTGTCTGCCAGAGTGAGTTCTCTTGAGTGCAATCTAGTGGCTCCGCTTTCAATTTCCAGCTGCTTATATCTTCTTCCTTGTCATACCATCACTTCTCTCCTTCCCTCTGTGTTTCCTTCAGTAATGTGTTTTAGAAGGCAGTTTCTATGCAAGATGTGACCAATCCAGTTATCCTTCCATCTTTTTATTGTTTGTAGGATATTTCTCTCCTCCTTGACTCTTTGTAATGTTTCTTCATTTCTCACATGATTGGTTCAACTGATCTTCTTGATCCTTCTCCAGCACCATATTTCAGAACATTCCAGGTATTTCTGATCTGCTTTCCAAAGTGTCTGAGTTTCAGCACCGTACAAAACAATACTCCAAGTGTAGCACTTTACCAGTTCCTTGCTGGTGAACAGGATCTTCCTGTTGAATGCTGCTTTTGCCACGGCAATCCTGGATTAATTTCATGTGTACATCTTGCATCTGTTGTTATAATACCACCCAAATAGTTGAAATATTCCACATCCTGCAGTTGTTTTTGATTTATCATAATCTGTATTAGATACGGTTGCCTTGAGATTCTCATCATCTTAGTTTTTTCCACATTCATTTCCATTCCATATCGTCTTCGATTTTCAATTAGTCTATCAATCATGCCCTGTATTGCTGCGTCTTCCTTAGCCAGTAGCACAAGTTCATCTGCATATTTCACAGTGTGAATTACTTGTCCTCCTATTTTCAAGTCTCCAAACCCTTCAAGAACTTGCTTGGTAAGGTATTCGCTGTACAAGTTGAATATAATTGGCAATAAACAGCATCCTTGTCTAATTCTCCTCCAGTCTTCACACTTCTTATCCCCCACTGGTCCAGTTTTAGTTTAACACTCTGATCCATGTACTGTTGTTGGTCATTCTTCTTTTGCCCCAGTTGATACCAATTTCCTTTATGATCTGCATTAATTTGTTCCACTTTACACAGTCAAATGCCTTCTGCCAGTCTATGATGCATGTACACAGTTCCTTGTCTATGTCCAAAATGAAGCATATTCTGATCTATATCACTAGCTGTATTTTAAGTTTGAAGAACAGAATGTATGAGCAGGTTTCACCTCCTGTCCCTCATTTTAATTGGTGTTATTGTCATTAGTCATCATCACCATCATTTATCACCATCATCTTATTTTCCTGCTTCGCTGGTTATTAGGTTCGGCAAAGTGTGGTGAAGGCTGACATGGAGAACTTTCATTCGGTGGAGATACGTGGCCCAATATTGCCTCATGCTGTTCAGAACCTGTGTAGCTTGCTAGAACAATCATTGGATGAGTTCACTGCAACATTTGCTGTTTTGGACTCCACTCGACCATTTTCACTTGTAACTGGCCTCACTGTGGATAATCTGGAAGTGAGTGAATGTGTCGGTAAGTTAATTACACACTTCCTTATTTTCATAATTTTTTCTTATTTCACATAACTGTAATATTGGTTGCATAGTATGTAAGGAATCATTTACAGTTTTAAGAGAAAGAATTCATAATACAAAATTTGCAAAGTAACCTTAATCTAGGAAATGATTTTTCCCCCAACTGAAAAACCAAGAGGTTGCTTGGAATTTTGTAAATGAAAATACAAAGTGTAGTGTTTTTGTTTTACCGTTCACCACAGTTTAACAATCCAGATTACTTGAACGTTCAGTGCTTTTGCATCATCAGATTTATGTAGTCATTGTTTTCATGCTGAGTAGTGCTATGGCATGGTATGAAAACAGTTCCATAACTTGAGGTGTGCACACTTCTGGGCTATTATGCAGCACTGAGTGATAGTTTTGTGCCAGCATTTCTGGACAACCTGTTGGTCCCATCATCAAGGGTCAATATGTCCAAGAAGAAAGCTAACTTATTTTCTGATAGCCAGTCAAGGCCAGAATACCTCAGTGAATATAGCTGGCAGGATGTGAGCTCAATAAATGTGGTTTGCTTCCTATCACATGCAAGGATGTTTTCCTTTAGCACTATAATGACAGTGGTTGTTGGTTGCACCCAGTCTTATATCCATTGTGTTCCATGGGCTCTTTCACTTTGTGTAAAATGACACGTACAGGAAGCTGATTCCTTATCATCACCTGATATCAAAATTATGATTAAGTGAAACTATATCTGCATTCTCCTACATGCTTTTGTGGTGTGGTGTGTAATAAGCACAGGGGCAACTTTAACTTTACATGTAACAGATCCTTTGGGACGGCATCTTATACAGCTACAGCTAGCAACATTTATTAAGACGATGAATTCAGTCCATCAAAGGTCAGAACACCAAATGCCATGCTTCTTTGTCAGTGGCCAGAAGTTACTGTGATATATGGTGTTATTAATTAAAATAACATTTTTCCCGAACTGTTGCTGTTCCTCGTGAAATAGTTTATCACTAGAGAGGATGTTCTGGAAGACAGCCACCTGTATCTATTCATTGCAGATATTGATGGGAATGTTATATAGGTGCAGAAGACATCTTGAATGTATAACAGGATTTGTATTTTGTGTTCTTCATATATGTTCTCATGGCATGTAATAGTAGTTGAAAGGGTTTATGTTGTTCTGAAGGGACATACTGCTGCCATCATTAGTGTAGAAGTCAAGCTCAGAGTAAAACACCATAGATCGCCATGAAAGCCTGATATTTTTCTGGGTTTGTTACATTACAGAATGCGTGAAGTCTCCTGAGAAGTCCAGTGGTTGTAGCAGTTCTGTATGGATGTCTGGTGGCAAGGCCTGTGTGCCAGCTGTTTTTGGAAAGGAGAATTTGAGTGACTGTGGACTGCAGTCATCTGTACTTGAGAGATTTTGTTGTTCAGATGCAAGTAGAGTGTGTACATTGGATAATCTCAAGTTAAATTTAGATTCTACATACTCATGGTCTTAGAGTTTACAGAGGGACCATATTTTAAATTTCAGATTACCAAATTTTACATGATGGACTTACTTGCTGGGTATGTAGTTGAGTAACACTGTGTAATAAATTCTGAATCAGCTGTATGAACATGCTTTTATGTAACAAATGTTGAAATTTAACTTATTTAAATCTTAAATAATATGCAGCAGAAGCCAAGCTGTGTGTACTCATCTTGTATAAATAGACGATTTTGTAATAAATGAGTCAACCTGGGAAAAAAAAAAGTTAAGGGACATGTTCAATGGATAACATATTAGTTTCATGACATTAAAATGGAAAACATATTAAGTGTGTTAAAAGTGCTTTGTGTCATAACAAAAGTCAGCAGAATATGCCAAGAGTACATTTTATGTGGATTCCTCTTTGTGGCTGTCTGTGTATATTCTCTTTTGTGCTGTTATCAGGGCAAAAATTAGTGCTGGACATGACTTATCTAGTAGGTGGGAGCTCAAAATCTGCAGAAGTCAGCGTGAGCATAATTGCTATGATGTGGATGTTTTCTGCAGTGACTAAATGATGGAGCATACATGTTCTTGTCATAGCACTTTAACTTATGGCAGGTCAAACAATCTTGACTGAAGGCAGTCACATATGCTTCACTCCTGCCAAGTGTCATGGCAGTGGAGTGGCCTTTGCTTCTCTGGGGCTGGGTGCTGGAATGTAGGCCAAGATGGTCTGTCTTCAGTAGGGTATCAGATTCTTAACCATTGTTTTAGCCATCCCATTGTGAAATATGTAAAGTGTATAGAAGTGTAAACCATCAGTCAAAACAAACTGTTTTTTTGTTTCAGAGATTTAGTGTACTTTAGAACATGTTTCAGCCATCTTGGTCATCTTCAGGTAATACAGCTATGTACAAAATACTTGAGAGGAAATTATCGGCATAAAGTATTATAAAAAGAAATGCAACCTCATTTTTTACATAAAGTAGAAGTAATATATGAGATTTTATTATAGGAATAAATCATGAAGTGGGAGATTTATTCCTACTCTTGTCTGAGCAGCTGAGACTCATGGTGAAGGTTGTGATGCGGACGTGGACTTAATGGGAGTAATCCTACTATACCGTTACTTGATTCCAAGTTGTAACTACCCATTTACAAACCACCACATACACTGGTATCTACGTAGAATGTCGACTACAGGAACCTAAAATGTGCTGTATTTAGTGGAATACAAGATGACTCCTTAATGTAACATGTCCCATGAGAGAATATATTTTATTATTGATTTCTTGTTGTTAATACACAAAACATGTCACATGTCATTTGCCTTTACCATTCAGTCTTACTGCCTCAACCTTTATTGTTTGCAGAACATTCATCACTACAGTCATTACCTTTATCTTCTTCACATTTGCTGCTGCTCCAGCCTCTGCACTGCTCTTCCACAACATATTTTCATCAGACCATTGAATGCAGTGGACGTACAGAACTTTTGAACCCTTTCACAGTCACTGCCACCATGTGATTTATTGACTAAGTCACGTTGGGTTTCTGATCCCATGTGGAATACGGCCTGCACCTCAGCACCCTTTGTGAAATAGTGTGCCACTTTACTGGTGTAAGGAATCAGTAACAGAAACTATAATATTACAAGATTCTAGTTTTTGTCTTTTGACTGTACTCATGACGATTTGGCAATGTGCGACTGATTCAGTTTTGCACTGTTTGGCTTGGCATATTCCAGGTTGGTGCTTCAGATTTGAATGACGATTTGGCAATGTGCGACTGATTCAGTTTTGCACTGTTTGGCTTGGCATATTCCAGGTTGGTGCTTCAGATTTGAATTCAAGGTGATCTCACATATATAAAGAACAAATTTAAGGAACAAATTTTGCCTTACACTTGGATGAATGTGGTATTCATCTTGATTTTATTCAGTTTTCTTCTCATATTTCCGCGTCTTGATTTAGTTAAGGTTTTTGTGGTTTTTCATGAAAATCTTTGAATTGGAATGCTGCGCGTTGGTAGTTCTTGTTTGAATTTTCCGCTCTTTATTACCCAGCTCTCTGTGTTGCATGCATGATATACTCTGATTGGTTGCAATTCGGCACGATGCGCAAGAAAAAACGGGTGACATCATGGAGGCCGTAGGTCGGCAAGGTATGTGTTGGAGCTATACTAGATGATCTGTGGTGCGATCTGTGCGTAGAAACATCTGTGACATGCGGTGTGCATAAGTCGACTTGAAAGATGTACGTCTTGTGAGGTGTAGCCTGTTCCCGATTTTGGCACATAACTTGTACATACTGTCGTCAGAATGAAAGTAGATTTTTATACCGTGTGGAATGTTGTGTTTTTAGTTTTTTTGTTATGTGTCTTCTTGTACTTGCTACTGGGGTATTTATTATTTGTGACCGCATTATAATCCCAATGCTCGTCCTTGTGTTGTGCGCATTGCTTTTTCAGTAATGTGGGTAACTAACTTTGCCTTCAGAATACGGTACGCACACCTACCCGTGGTTGCAAAAATTACTGTTTTTATTACGCGACATTGTAGTATGGCGCAACATAATTCACCAGTTGCTGATTGTATGGAATACGTTACTTTTCAGTTAACGTTCAGCATGTTACAATAAATTGAGCAATTATTGTATCGCTAATTATCAGAAGAAGAATGTCATACATGCTTATATCACTGTATTCTGACGGCGTTTGATAACAATGGTTTCTTGACAAAGCCTGCAGCATGTAAAATATCGTCTGCCTGCTCCAAATGTCTCATCAGTTCATAGAACATACCTGATGCAGTTCTTTTAAAATTGTATTATGTTGTCTTTTATGTTTAGTGAAGAGGGATATTGCATTTGGGACTATTTCTGTCCTTCATATCTGGCTAGCAGAACAGGTTTTGTGAAATCTCCCATTTTCATATAGTTCTGGATATGTTGGGCACTACTGTATGTGTATTTTTACAGTACTGCAATCTCTTCCGTTAGGTAAGTAAGAGTTTGTGGTAGTTCAAGTAACCTTATATACAGCCCCACTTGAGTGAGAGATTAAGGAAGCTGAGTATATTAACAATAGTTCATGTTCAGTCTTGTGGAATGAAGAAGCCACAAATCTAGTGATGCTGATACATGATCACCAGATTGTAACTTTGCTTCCAAGAGGGTGTCTGAGTTACATCACAAAATCACACTTTATTCGTATGTGGCACTGCCAGCACTGGGACCTCGCTTGAAGGCACAGTCAGACCTAAATAGTTGACAGTAGCCTACGAGTATGAGCTGCACAGAAAAGTTACACTTTGTAATGGGTCTTAGGTGTGGGTGGGTCAGTTTGCTGATGGCTTTGTGTAAGATAACTGAAGTTTGTTGTGTAGACTTGTTTTCTGAATTGGGAGTCCATGACTTGAGTAGTTGGCCTGCAATAAAACCTGAAGTGTTGTGAAGATGCTCGTCTTTGGATATTATACCATGTTGGCTGGTAAATAGTTACCAATGTTTCAGAGGAGTATAGTGCTTCCATCTTAAGCATTAACTTACATAACAGGTTAATATTAAAATGAGGCTTTGAGATTTTTTTAGCCACTTCATAATCAACCCAAAACTGCACTTGTGAGCAACACAGTAATGCCCCTTCATGTGGTATAAATGCCAGGAGTCCTTTGACTAGCCCAAATATCACAGCAACTCAAGAAATATCTTGTAGCATGCAGTTAATCCTAACAGAAACCATTGTACTTTGCTTAGTGTGACTTATTGCATTTTCTTTTGCAGATAAGTAAATTATGTTGTTACTCTGCATCAAAGTAACCTTGCTTTTGTATAGGAATGGGATTTTCATTTTTGGAGGATGAGCAAAATAAAGTAAGTTGCAGTGTCTGAACAAGTAAAAGCTTGTAATTTATTTATTATGACACATTCCAATTTTATGCTCCAAGTCAAGCATAAACAGTTATTGATTCCTGTACAGATGGGTAAGTGCGAAGAAGTATTCAGTGACACTGTATTTTAAGATTTCTGTTTGCAGACTTTATCCGATGAAGAAAACTGTGACCAACTGTATCATGTTGCAGTAGCAGGGAAGAGGAAGCCAGGAACATAGTCAATTCCATACTGATGAAGAATGATCCACTTCTTGATATGTAATGGTATTGGATTTGAGTAACAATAACCTGTATTTTATGAATATATATGGCTTTAAATAAGCATTGTCAACATTTTCTGCATCCATTCTGGAGAATATGTTGCATGCCTGTTCCACAGTGTATGAGTAGTCAGAGGATTGATAAGTAGCTCATACTGATCATGACCTATCACAGTACAATGTCAGGGATGAAGAGCCACCTGAAGAATGAATATAAGATGTTCTTTTAAGGGCTGCACATCTCAGAGGTGCAACAGATGAATGTCACACTTTGATGGGATGTCTGGCAAAACAAATGTGAAATACTTGGGAGCAGAAATGTGCTGCAGCATCCTAACAATGCTTTTTCCTAAGGTTCAAAGGAAGGCTACAAAAAGACGCAGCAATGACTGCTTTGCCATAAACTGCTTATTGAAGATGCAGAATGTAATGTCTGAAATGATTCTAGGCAAGAAAAGCTGCTAGAGCGAAAATTGGTTTCTATGGAACAGAAAAAAACCATATGAAATGAATATACATTTTTCTTAAAATTCTGATAACAAAATCAAATATTAAAGTATCCCAAGGAATCTCAAAATCTATACAGTGTTAAGGCATGTAATCCATTTACATAGCTGAGGATAGTGATGATTGGCAGGCTGTGGTGAACATGACAATGAAGCGTTGAGTTCCACACAGTTCATTATTTCTTGAGAAGGATCTGCTTCATTGAAACCCTGTGTAGAGGATGTGATGAACTCTCTTAACCCCCTTACTGCCTTGCCAAAGTCCTTGCAGGTTGTGTGCCATTTATACTCACCTATTCTCCCATGTACGTCTCCTCTTCCAGGCCTGGAGACCCCTTAGTCCTCTCAGTTTTAAGGGATTTATTCATAAATGCATTCTGGGATGTTCATTTGTAAAAAGTAATTCAAAACGTGTAATATAAAGAAATATAATGACGATATATTAAACACAACCATGTAAATTCGTTACTGTTGCATGGTATATGAAAAGTACAGGCAACAGTGCTTTTAAATATGTGTATAGAATTGTTTCTACATAACAGTACTTTAAAAGATCAATTATGAGTATGTTACAGTAATTCTCTAACCACAAGGCTAACTTGGGTTTTAAAAGCAAATACATCTGCACTGGATGAAAAGTCACACTATCTACACAGTCATGCTGAAGGAGACTACATGGAAGACAATGACCAGACATGATTATCCATGGAATTACCCGGTCATGAAAGCACCAAAATATTTGTAATGCCTCCTTTTACATAAGCGTAATTTAATTCCTAATACATCACAAAAGACAGCTGCAGGAGATACTATTACTGCAGTCAGAAAGTGCATACTTGAACCTGTGTCAGTGAAATATTATAACATATGGCTAGCTTCAGTGGTTGTCCAGATGAACCATACACAGTTCCTGACTGCCACTTCTGTGCCTTTATATCATTACATGCATACATATAGTACCTGTAATTGATTGGAATGCTGTTATTACAGTTACATGAAAAAAGTTACAAAGCTATGAAAATAAAAAGCCATTGTACAGGTAGAATGGTGCAAGCAACATAACAGTAAATGAGTGGTGACACCATATACTTGCATAACAAGAACTATAAATTAAAACATATTATTTGTAGAATGATACAAAAATTACGCAGGTACAAAGTGTGATTGAGTCACTTCTCATAAGTTGATGTCTGTTCTGAAATAATGCAATCAAACCTTATACCATTTCACAGACAAAGATATGGTACAACATATAAAGTGACATACTAACTTTCTTTGCCTCCTTAAAAGTAAAGGAAGAGACAAATAAGAAAGAGGCAATTTTTATAACAAGGAGTTTGCGACAGAACACCCACTCCTATAAATCTTGTGTTGTTAATGTTATATTTAGGGAATGTAAGTTTATAATCCAACAACAACAAGCATTTTATCTCATGTGTTAGGTTAATATGTTTAACCAGTGATTTTCAATATCTTATTGAGTGTTTCTGTTTTATTTTTGGTATGATGGTAGTGCTTAAGTGAGATTCTTTCTTACCCTCTAGTTATATGTGCGCAGTGTCTCAGGCAGTGTGATGAAAAGTTTATGATGCAATTTTTCTGTGCCATGTCTTTTCCTTAGTAGTTCTTGCTTTCCACTTTCCTTCTTACTGCCAGTGTTGCAAATGACATAGCAGTGGTTGCCTGTGTCTGCAAGTGTGAAGTTTAGTAGCTGTGCAGATCTACTTGTAGCCTCTGAGGCCACATCTCTGAGCAAGCATTTCTTTTTCAGATGGTGAGTAAAGCTGCCTTCATGATGAGTGTTGACAGATGACCCAACTTTTGATGAAACAGTGTGAGAGTACTGATGATAAAGACCTCATTGATGTTGAACTGAATTGCAGTCGACCAATTTGAATGAGTGCAACAGAAATTCATAATTGAGGTGTGGCTATGAAGTAACACAACTGATTGTGAAGACATACTTTACTAATGAAATTACGGTATCTAAGTGGTATCCCATTCAAGGTGCCTTTCACCAGAAGCTACACATCACCCCATGTCAGGCAGCCAACACATTGCAGTGTCCCCAGAAGTCATTGTATAGCTCATGTCACATATTGAACATTTTACCACCAGTTTTTTCAGCTTCATGAGAAATTTGATGTTTACTTGTTTCTCATTTTTTCATCAAGCACGATTTTCGCAGGTTAATAAAACTGTTTACAGAAATAATTTTATTACTTAACATTGCATAAGCATAATGGGCTGTGGTTTGGTACATGGCCGAGGAATGGTTCAGCAGCAACTAGTATGTACTTACTTTGGTGATCAGTGGTCAAGCTCAAGCGCTGTGTGCACAGCTTTGTTATTTAACAGCCACACCTTATATTCAACATTGATTTACACTGAAGGTCACAGCAAAGACAGTTTTTGTCAGCTGGAGGCAATTCATGTATGAAAGCATTTTACATTAAAAACAGATTCAAACAGGCAGCAAAATAATTTGTCAGCAAAGTGCAGCATGCCAAAACATGTCATTCCACTTCCTGACATGCAGCCGTCAGCCAGAATCAGAACACCAGTTCAGTCACTCCAGATGTGGAATTTACTGACAGAATGTTACAAAATTCTGTGCAGTGGATAAATGTAAGGCTTAGAAAAGAAGACACTTACAAGGATATGAATGCAACTGATTAGCATAATAATATCACTGAACTGAAGGCAGTTATTTTATATGGCACTTTTCAAGTAACACTGTAAGATCATTGCATATTTGCTACAGATGACACCAGAGTGAATATCTTTTATGAAGGGTAGAGGTGTCTCAGTGGATGACAAAATGTGCTAATTGTTGCACAGAATGTCAGACAATAGAGGATTTTGGAAGGAAGGGGTGTGCACCATGTCAGTATTTACAATTCCAATATGGATAACGGCCAGGTTTACTGGCTAGACTTATGAAAGCAGGAGGAAAGCAGCAAGTAAAGTGATAAGTGCAAAGAAGAGTGTTCAGCATTCATATAAGCTGTGAACTTTAAGGGGTAACGTATGGGGTGTCCTGGCATTCACAGAGTTATAGCCACACAATCCAAGGATTCGTTATAGTTTTTGAAAAGGAGGTGTTGAGATCTCAGTCCCCTTACCACTAAATGTAAAAGGACAGAGATCTCAACTTTCTAATATTCCTCTGCATGTTTTTTACAAGTGGCCTGATGATGGGTTGCATTTAAGCCAAAACATGTAGCTATGATACAAAACAATAATAATTTGTTTTATTAATAAAGATGTGTTAAATTGATGTGCAATGGAATCTGATCCTTATACTGTAAACACAGTGGGGTTCCTCTTATCAAGATTCATGCATATATATACAACCTTCGACTCTCAAAAATTGCCATGCTTTAAAGTGTTCAATTCTGGTGCACATATTTTATGAACTGTCTGGATTATGAACATAATATCCGTACAAGATGGCAACTTGTTAAGTAAAAATACTGACTGCAAGAAAATTCTGTTAGAGTCAATAGTGGCCTAAAAATACCTGTACTTTGTGTTAAGTGTGTGTTTCTGAAACAGAATAAAACCTGCCATACTGATCATACAGGCGTTCTGTTTCCCACAGTTCTTCCAACTGTGATTCTGAAAGGAACATAGCATCTCCTGCATCAGAGTCGTGATCCAGTCCTTGGTAGAACTTGTGAAATGCTCGAACTTCTTCACATGCTTTTTCCAAAATCTGAACTTGGCTTAAGTTTGCCCTGTCGACAGCAAGGCGAGCATCATCATATTCCTGGTGTACCCGTTCCATATCCTTAGAGGGGAGGGAAAAAACATTTTAATGACAAGTTGGTAAAGTGCATATTAGCTAGGCATATCAACAGACAGGACAGGCAGTGTATGCGGAACACTGGCATGTTCAAATAACCACTGTTGCAGTGGAAATGCATTAGTGTCAACAATATAATATACTGTGTGTTGGACAGTAATGCTTTTATGGCAAATTTATGTCACAGAAATCCATCCAGTAGGAGCCATGCTGATAAGTGAGGAGAGATGGACATGACAAAGCTAATAGGTGCTCCTTGTGACTACGTGTACGTGCCTAAGATACAACCAACAAGGTACACTGTATACACCTTCAATGATTATTTATTTAAACGCTCCAACATGTTTTGGACCATTGCCATCTTCAGGGATACCATAAAATACATTGAGAATATCTGCAATATAATTACTTACCCTGCTGACAATAAGAGAAATAAGGAGATAAATATAAGTATGAAATGTCCTGATGTGATTACAAACAATAAAATTTAAAATTCCTTATGTGGAATATTAAAATATGTCATTCAGTGTAATCTGAAGATTATTGTTTGTATTCACATCAGGACATTTTATATTTCTCTACTCATTCCTGTTACTGTTGGCAGCGTATGTAATGATATTGAGGATCTTCTTATTGTATTTAATGGTATTCCTGAACATGGCCAATAAACCGAAACATGTTGGAGTGTTTAAATAATCATTCTGTTTGTATAAAATGTATGTTGTTGGTTGCATTGTTTATTAAATTGGAGCACACAGTAATGATGTATTATAAAATTAGCTATTCATATTTCATTGCCTTACAAAACTTGGACCCCCCAACTGTTCCCATTATTTGTTATCACACGTAACAGGAAAATTTCACCTTCACATAATTTGTGTACCTATTCCATGATCAACATTGTTAATTCTTAAGTGGTGACAACTAATACACACAAGTAAATTGTTATGGTAAATTATCACTGCTTTGTTACCTCATCAGCTAGATCTGTCAAGTATTGTCAATATATGTTCTTCTCAACAGTTCTCATAACATGCTTAAAACATGATGCTTATTTGGTGTGACAGTACAGAATGTTAAGTGCCATATCACATCAAATATGTTTTATTTCAGAAATACCACTTCACAGTTGCATGCATGACTGCAGTTTCGCAGCAGCAATCCTTGTGAGACAATATGCGGTCTGATTTTCTTTATTTACTTTAAAGTCAGTTGTTTTCATTTTCCTGCATTTCATCCATTATTTCCAGAGATATAAATGTCATTATAAATACTTGCGCAAAATTTTTAAGGTTCAAAATTACACACCAGATCAGTTGCACCAACGTAATTAAATATGGCCCATGAGGGTCAAGTTACTGTATTTCAGCAGGTCGTGGTTTAATATATATTATAACTGAATGGTGTGAACAC
Organism: Coptotermes formosanus; assembly: GCA_013340265.1. Taxonomy (NCBI): domain Eukaryota; kingdom Metazoa; phylum Arthropoda; class Insecta; order Blattodea; family Rhinotermitidae; genus Coptotermes; species Coptotermes formosanus. The sequence goes on from BLKM01000214.1 coordinate 759,941, forward strand.
AGACCTACATTAAGCAAGGCTGAAAGATGTTAAATTTTTGTATGCAATACAGGATATATTTAAAAAAAGTTACGAAGGTTTATAACTTATATACTGCAGGTAAACTGAAATCTGCATTACAACTACAGTTACTTACTCCTTGTTGTTGGTAATACAACTGCAGCATCTGGCCTTGATTGTCATGACATTGATAATGTTTTCGCAAGTGATACCTCTCCATGATTTGTTTTATGTTTAGCTTCCTAAGGGCAAGCTGTTCCTGATTATAAATTCGCTGTTTCTCATAATGTATGTTCCTTCGAAGCTGCTCTAACTTGACGTCAAAAAGAGTTGTGCAAGACTGAGTTCGGGGACGTTTCACTGTGGGTTGACTCGTGATGCTTGCCTGTTGATCAGACAGGGATCTTTTATGGTGACCTTGAATGCTGGCAGGGACATCATTTCCACTTGCACATTGATCGATAACAGCCTCACTGTTTCTTGATGGAGCAGATGCTGTCACCTTACTAGCATTCTGACGAATTCTCCAGTTACGGCATGTCAAGTCTTCGTTTGGATCTGGAATAATAAGATTTCTCCAACGCTGCCTCACCGCACGATATCGTTCCTCATCTGTTTCTAATTTACGCAGTAGTTCCCACTCTGGATTGTTATTGTCAAAATTTTCTTGAGGATTGTTACTGATGTAATCATCGCTACTTCTTGAGATTATGTTTTGTTTCTGTTCCAGAGAATTTCGGTTCATACTTTCAGAAGGGAAATTTGAAGACTCAGAATCTGTGGTTTCCAAATTTACTGTGTCCATGTTTCTGTCTTCTATCACAGGTACAAAAATGTCTTTAATGCCATTACCCTGAATAGGAGTTGCATTTGCCAAGACTGGTGATTGCTCTGCAAAAACTGATGAAGCCTGTAAGCCATCATCACCTGCTTCATCACTCAACTGTAAAACAATTTTTATATCTCCAGCTTCATCAAATGCAACTACTGTTTGCTCATTATCATTATTCCTCATTTCCTTCATATCAGCTGTATTGCTATCTTCATTTACCTTAAAAGTCAAGTTATCACATGTAAGACTTTTATGTTTCGTGCTGTGGGTAGCACCAGCCTTCTGTACTGATTTATTTTGCATTGGTGAATTTACACAGCTATATACAGACTGTTCCTGCTCAGTCAAGTCTTCAAACTCATCTAAAATTAAAAAACTTTCCATACTGGGAGATAAAAATGTTGGTTTCCATCGTTTTAGGGTGTCAGCATTGGTTTTTAATGGTGTACTTGAAACCACAGATTCATAATGTTTGATCCCAGAAAAAGTGCAGGGAACATCATCATCATCATCATCATCATACAACAGGGCATCTTCAAATCCTGTTGCATCCAACTGCAAGTATGATTCTTGATTAGATTCATGAACCGCATCATCTGCATCCACAAGTAATGAACTCCTTGTTACACCACTGTCACTGTTCATATGAGAACTTGCTTCATTTCTCTTATCATTAGTGTCATGTTGTGGTGTGTATGTGGATGCTATATTAGATCTGTTAATGGAGGTTAAAGGTACCATAATATCATTTATACTGAGTTCAAAATCACGTCTCTTAAGGGACACTTCCTCACAATTATTTGAAATTATCACAGACTTGCTGGACTTAAATTTGTTTTCATTTGAAATTTTCATTGCTGGTTTGACTGGGATGCCTGTATAATGCCTTCCTTCGACTTTTGGGGTTTGTTTTGAACAGTTCTGATAAGACACTGTGTCAGGTTCTGGATAATATGTTGAATCATTAATTTGTAATGTTTTAGATTCTGAAGAATTTGTTAAATAAACAATAGAATTTGGTTTACTATCTTTCTCATGGTTTACAGTATTCACAGTGGTGTTAGGAACACCATCAGTTCCACTCAATTCAGATGTAACTGTATGTTTATCACCTTTATTATATTCTATATTTTGTGACTTTTCTTCAGTCTCAAGTATTCTGTCATCACCATTATCAAGAACAGCACATGTAATACATTTATCATTATTTGAACCACCATTATCTATGGCCAAATTTCTTTTAAATGTCCTAGAAGAGTCTGATTGCTTGTCTTCATAGAGGAAAGAATCCAATACTTCTCCCTCTTCTAAATCACTTGGACACATATCTATGTCTGGCAAGTCATTATCTGCTTCTAGGTCATTAATGGTTGTTTCCAGTTTACTTATTTCTGCTTCTAATGTGTCATCCATTGAATTACTGTGGTCACTGCCACTCTCAACTGAGGGATTCACAGAAGTGTTGTTAGAAATTATGTTGGACACGAGCATCTTAAAAGAGACAAAAAGGTAAGAAAGAATATATCAGTTACATTGAACTGTAAACAAACATGCAGTGCTCTGATCATGTGACAACTAATGTGTCAATAAATGGTTCAAGAATTAAAGCAGAACAGTGGAACTGTGCCACTTTTCATGGAAATACGTACCAAGTCCCTTTCATTTGAAAGTTCTGTTGCTACTTAGTGGATGTGCTTTGTTATACATTAAATGTGTGGTGTTACAATTACATGCAATACCAATTTTAAGGCCCACATCCTGGTATTATTCAGAAATATGATGCTGCTATTTTTTCTTAATCATTAATTATATTACAACCTTAATGTAATAACCCAATAATCATTTTATTCTATTATTATTTTACATTTCTGTCACTTTATAATGCTGTATAAACTTTGAGGGAGCCAAGATGGAATAGTCAGTATAGTGACTAAGCTGTCTGGAGTTTCAGTTTGTGGCATGGGCAAGAGATATTTCTCTTCTCCAAAAATGTACAGACAAGCTTAGGGTCCACCCAGCCCTCTGTTAAATGGGTACCGAGGTTCTTTCACCTGGTGTAAAGCAGCTGGGGCGTGAAGTTAACCACTCACTTCCATCTAGTGCCAGGGTTGAGAATGAGTGGAGCTACACCTCTACTTGTACATGTCTTCACATCACAGACAGGGACAACTTGACTTCTTTTTATCAACTACTGGAGGTATGTAGCAATATGTTAGGATAATTATGACTGATGGAATAAGAGGAATTAAGTCACTGCCTAAATAAGCAGCAGTCATGCCATTCATGGAGGTGGGGGCCTCAGGAAGGACTAAAAAAATGTAAAACATCATCGCCATCATCATTATCATCAGCCCTACACGTTGTAAAGATTCTTGGCCTCCTTGAAAAAGAACAAAAATATCTACTTTCCTCCCAGAATTTTACATGACTATCAGCAAGGTGTTACCTGCATAATAAAACTGGCTACAAATACATATATTGTAAGTGGTGGAAAAACCTTTTTCTGTGTTTTACATGTGCTGCAAAGGTATGTACTAATAAAAAAAGACCGTCTGAAATATATAATGCTCAGCTATGTTTTGACTTTGCAAACTGAAAAAAGGTGAACCTTGCCAGGAACTGATCTAATTTTAAACACCACAGTCTCAGATCCATAACAAGTTTTTAAAATTATTTGCCCCATGCATTTTGAATCAATATTTTCACTTAACATATCAACTAAATGTATTTAGTTGGTACACTAAATGAAAATATCCATAAAGTTCACATCTGTTTGGAATAATTACATGATTATATGGGCTAGTGAAATACACCTACCCAATACTCATGGAGAATTTAATGGAGAAAAGTGACAAGAACATGCTATTAGCACTCACTGGTATATACTGGGCAAGACATTTTATTCAGTGGTTAGCAGATGCAGACAGTATTTCTGGAGTACTGATTATCATGACTCCCCCACCACCACCACACAAATTTACATTTATCATTGCACCCTCCACATATTCATGGTGTGCACAGTGACAACTTTATTTTACTACAGTAGCAATCTCCAATGAATTTCAGTCATACAACTTACTATGTAACATCTTTTCACCAAAGGCTGAATTGTAACTTTGTGTGTAAATACAGTCACAGATGATCATCAGTACCTACTCCATTGCACCAGATGAGTCTCTCAATCTCAGTGAACTACACATGCTAAATCAGTGGTAACATGCCTGATCAATACATGTGAGGTGTTCACATCAATCTAGTCACAGAACTAATACACAGCCTTAAGTTTATTAAGTTTCTTCTTCCTATAGGTGAATGCCAGGACAGCACAAAAGGTTTCAGCAGTTTCCACTGTGATGCCAAAACCAATTTTCGTTTTCTCCCACAGACAGGGTGTATCTTTTAATACTAGCCTGACCACCATAATTCCCATGTAATGTCATGGTGGATGCAGGCTTTGTGTGCTATAAAGCTTGCTCTGGTGAGCAATATAACTTATGCTGCGTACCTATACCCTTCCTCTCAGAGGGTTCAAATGCTATCAATTGGTCATATCACCCTTTGAAATGATGCCCATAACTGTAGTAGAAACAAGGTAACATGGGTTATAGTTCTGTGCCTTCTGCTATGAACTGTACAGAGACCTGATTATGGCAAACTGTCAGGGCAAGTATGTCCAGAGTTCAGTGTTACCACACCATGGAGGAATGTCTGTTCCACTAATGCACATGGTTATTATACAGACCAATCAGACTGGTGGCTAAACATAAAATGACAAATGTCATAACAGAGCAGGTACTGGAAGCACAGACCCAACCCAAAATATGTTTACTAGCTTATACCTGCCACTCCTTTTGAAGCACATTAATGCTGTCCCTTTTAATGTGTATAATGACAAAAGCGTTATGAAACTTTCCTAACTTGAGACAGACAACTGATTTTTTAAAACATACACACCTCCAAATTCTATCAACAATTACATAACCTCTGTAGCTGACAAAGGGTCATTGAATAACACAGGAACTGGACAAGACTGGATGGATTAAAAAACCTGAGGTGGAACTAGTATGTACATGGGATAAAACTTGAAAAAGAAAAGCTACATTCTTGTAATCATAAATTTCTTAATTTTCACCTAATATTGTTATAATGTAAGCTGAGATTATGTGCAATTTCCAGGAGAAAAGAAATGAACAACATTTGGACTGAGAAACCTCAGGAACAGATGTCACTTAGTTCATTTCTTAGTCCTGGATGAAGCAAGAGAAACAAATGCATACAAAAATTGCGGTTAAGCACAGGAAGATGTCACTTGGGCGTTTATGCGTTAATGTGACGATAATACTGCAATGCATTTTGGAGAAATCTGTTGTGCAGATGTCACATTTATTCCTATACGTCAGAAGAGGGGTGCAATGGCGAGATTTTTGTGGTGACGGTTATATACTTTCGTGACCATAACAAGGAAATACTCTAGCAGCTGCTGAGGGGAAGGGCCGTGTACCAAGTGAGCACGTTACTCCAATGTATCACATTATAAAATGTAGGCCTATACTTTTGCAGCACAAACCTTATGTTACTGTCCAGCGTCGTCCACTTTCTCGTAAACAAATACAAAAATAATAAATTTCTGATCCTCTCAAATTAATTGGCCTATCCCTGATCTACAATGATTCTCACGCAGCGAATGTATATGAAATAAAAACTGCATATAAATGCCACAGTAATGAAACGAAACCTTTAAACTCAAAGTCTGTACGTGTCTCCATACACGCGCTCTCTGCTGAATTTAATTCCTTCTGCTCCGATCCACGCTTCTGCTTGCCGCTCGTGTGATGTTTCGATGTTGACAATCGATACCATGAACATGACTTTATAGTTCGATATCAGTACGCACAGGTCGTTTAAAACCCCAGGTTTCAAACAACTATCGATAGCGTAAGGGTAATGGCCGAATGTGTGGGGTAAATAATGCATCTTTGTCATGGCTTTTCTTTGTCCTGTACGAATACGAAGAGGAAAGAAGAAGAAAAGTAAGGATTTAATACAGTAGTAAATTGCAAAAGCAATAAATTAATCTTAAGGTGTTATCAGTGCCATCAAAAACTTAGTTTCATTTATTGATTGATGTATTCTGTTTGTAGTTTTGGTTAGCGAGTTGGCCCTGTCTCATGTTATTTTAATAGGTGAGAGGATGTATTACTTGTATTAAAGTTACAAAGTTTATAGGAGTTATAAGTAAAACGTACAATTACATGGTTACCAATATTACAGTGCACTCACAATTCTTTGCGTCCCCACTTTACGTTTATCCCAGTAGTTCTTTTGTATCATTGTAGTACCAAATCTTGACCAGCTTTGTGTATTAGTACATTACAGGTTATAACTGGTGAAGTACTTGTGCCAAACGCGGAATGCAGTACGTCCATTAGTTTAGTTTAGTTTAGTTTATTTATTAGTCACCCCATGTGATATTGGTCATGTCAAATTCAGTTATGATTTATATGTCATTAGATTATAGGCAAACCCTGGAATCTGATAGCTGGAACCGGTGGTTGTGAAATAAGTCAATATATAGTGAACACAGTGTGCTTTAAAAAATTTAATTTAGGAAGATATTGAAATGCAGCAAATTCAGTACTCTTGAAAATAGAACTTTCAAACAATTTAAGATACAATACACTTAAAATCATTGTCTATAATAAGCAGTCTTGCACTAGAAAAGGAGATTAAAATGACACACAAAATTATGACACTACAAATTATGTTGGTATGCCTGTGTTTTCCATTTTGTAAGCATTTAAAGTAATACAGACAGGATAGTAAAACAATGTTGTTACTGAAGTCAGTAGGGCTGAGGTTTCTGTCAGTGAGAATTATATTTATGCTGCCTTAAATTGTTTTGGGTTAGTGGACAGGCTTGTAATTTTATGTGGGAGATTACTTCACATCTTCATTCCTGCATAACAGACACTTAGACTGACATTACATCTGTTGGTGTTTATTTTTCGTGTTGATTTTATGAACGTTTGAGTTTGCTGGAACAGTCACACATTATTAGTAGCAATTGTCATTAGTTCAGATGTGTACTGTCAGGCATGTTGTATTATGTGGAACTTCTTAATTAAACCTTCCTGTGCTATGAGGCTACATGACATCGCATCCCAGAAGATGGTAATAGCCTATACATAATTTTGACTGTGAAAATCTGTTATCTCACTCTGAATAACATACTTCTGTATGTATCTGCCATAACTCTGATGGCATTCATTTGAAAGAGGTATTCCATTGCTATGAACTAAATTTCCCCCAAAAATTGTTCCATGTGATATGATTGTGTCAAAGTATGGAATGCACACTTCTCCTCTCTCTCCCTCATCCATTCCTTCTGGTCTCTGGCCACTGAATGCCACTTTCTTATTCCTGTTATTTGTTAAACCTCTTCAACCTTATTAGTCCATCTTTTCCTTGTTCCTTCCATTCTGGCCTGTCACTGAAGTTTTGACATTCTTTCAGTATGTCCATAACATCTTAATCTAAGTGATTTTATAAATTTTACAATGTCTGCACCTTGTAATATATTCTGTATCTCCTTGTTTGCTCTTATTCTGCAGCATTCCTAAACATCTGTGTGGTTGGGATTGAGATTGCATTGTTTTCTGAACAGATTTGTTTTTATGGGACTGGGGTGTCAACCTAATGCCCAACCCCCAACCTGGAGGACCAGGGTGTCTCTTTTTGTCCAGATCCTCATGCTTGACTTGTCCAGCTTGGGACACATTACCAGTGGCTATGCTACTGCTGGTGTAGCTCTTAATATCATTGGATCACACAAGCCCCTCCACCATGGCAAGGTGGAAACACCATCTGGGGGGGGGGGGGGGGGGGGGGGGCAGAGGACACTAATTGGTGAAATACACGAACACGTGTACACACATGTGCATATATAATATATATTTTACATATATATATATTTAAAGTAAGTGTACACACAATTGAAGAGTGTTTTATAAGTGTGTGTGTGTTTTTCAGCATCAGATGTAGACAAAGATTTGGTACGTGCACCAGGAATGGGCCGTATTACAGGGAGTGCTTCCATCGAGACTTTAGTAAGAGTTGGTATCGAAAAGGAAAATGGCCTTGCACCTGATAGCAAAATGGTCGTGTTACACGACTTTACTCCATGTGTTGATGATGAACTGGAGGTGAAAAGAGGACAGGTAGATAACATTCTTATGGTAACCTACAAATAGTACAGCACTTGACCCTTTAAAGCCCAGGGGTAAATACATGCAATTCTCGTTTTATGCAATTTCATTTCGCATGATTTCACTTTAATGCGACTTGAAAAGTTACATCAGTTTTCAAATTTATGGGATAATTTTTGGTTTAAAGCAATTTGGCATAGGTGATCCGTTGCCACATGTATCTTCTGTAGGAGGCTAGTAGAAAGTTTTGTCACTGTTATGCTATTAGTTGCATGTATGGATTGATTTTGTTGGTAATATAACCATGCGGCTCTTTAGTTTCCTCTTCAACAGCATTGGCTTTTCATGCTAATATGTATGAGAAATGTAAATCTGCATCATCTAGTGCAATCCAAGTGAAAAATCGGTGAAAGACAATCACTATTGAGGAGAAATTAGGCATAATAAGCTGACTTGGAAAAGGTGAATGAATTGTTGGACATATGGCATAATGTTAGACTTGCTCATAGTGGTGTACACACAATTTGTGATAATGCTGACAGAATTAAATAAAGTGATAAGTCAGGAACTAAAGTGTTTGTTTGAGCAGCAAGACTCCACAGTCCTATCCGAATGAACTGTACCAAAAACTGTGGATGTGAGTCTCTTATATTTTTGTTGCATTAGAAATAAATAAGTATATTGTATAGAAGTGTATGTATACTGTATAGAAATGTATATAGACTGTATGTACAATATGTACATACTCTACAGGTCCATACGCCCACAAGTGGTATAGTCATACACTGTATAGGATGTCAGTCTCCTATCCGCCAGGAAATATACTGCTTTAAATGGCAATTTTGTGTTCAATTTGTGCAGTTTCAATTTGCGGGATTTTTTTCAGGAACATAACCCTGGCATAGAACGAGAATTGCCTGTACATGGTGTGCCATGTGTAACATTAAAAAGCTTTGCATTTTGCTGACACAATGTGCTGTATGTGATTCTTAAAATAAACTGTAATTTCTTCTCTATGCAGCATCAGCCAGATGGTCCTTCTAATGGACACTTACTGTCTTCTCTGTTAGGTATAAATTATGTATAATGTAGATTAATGTTAGCCCTGTTTGACATGTCTTCAACAGAATGATGGCATCATATCTGGTTTCATTATTAAAGGTATGACCATTTTCTGGATTTAGCTTTGAGTATGAGGGTGAGATCTGGCATCAGTATATGCAGTCATTGGGAGCGGGGCTAGCATGCTTAGTATAGTGACCAGGCTACATGCTGGGTGACCAAGGACTTGTGGTTTGATTCGTGGCAGGGACAAGAAATGTATCATTTTGCTAGAATGTGCAGACTGACTCTGGGGTCTGCCATTCTCCTCTTCAGTGCGTACTGGGGTAGAAGAGAAATGCACAGGGTTTTGGTTGTGAAACCTGATGGAAAGAGACCACTTTGAAGACCTAGATATAGATTTGAGGGTAGTATTATAATGGATCTTAAAAATAGGCTGGGAGGACATGGACTGAATTAATCTGGCTCAGGATAGAGGCATGCCAGGTTCTTGTGAAAACAGTAATGAGCCTTCAGGTTCTATGAGTAATGTCCTTATCAGTGTTTGAAGAAGGACTTCCCTGCTCAGTGTAGTGAGGCAGTGCCATGGCTCAGGTGGGTAGTCATCGGACCATCAGAGCAGAGGCCCAGATTGGATCTTAGGGTAGTCATTGTGATATTTGTGGTGTCAAAGTGCCACTGGAACAGGTTTTCTCCACAATCTTCAATTTTCCTGTCACTTTTATTCACCCTATGCTTCCTCCTCATATTTCATTTATCTACCACTGATACTACATACTCTTAGCAACTGACACCATTATTAAATAAGATACTTCTGGCTTCTTCCGCTTGTCCTACAGGATCCCACATGAGTGCCAGTGTGAACCTTGCAAGTTAGTGACTGTAATAATACTGGCTGGAGAATACAAAGTGAAGTATATCAAGAGATAATTCCATACCTCTGTTAGTTCACTTCTCTTAGGTGTAGAGATTCTCCTTTGAATGCTAATAGTTGATAATGTGCAGTGAAAGAAATACATCTGGCTCGTTTCTAGGAGACAAGCTGCCAGAATGTGAACCTGATTGCATATCATTGCCTAATGCTGAAGTTAAGAATGTACAGACCTATACTTCTGCTTTCCTCTATAACTCATGTCATGATGCTTAACCACAGAATGTAGTATACCTGTACATTTACATTTACTGTTGAATGATTGCAGGTGGTGAATATTTTGTACCGTGAAAATGACTGGGTGTATGTGATAGCTGCTGACAGCAGGCAAGAAGGCTTCATACCTCACTCATACTGTACGCCTTATAACTCACATCTAGGGGAGCTAGCACTTAGCAATGTGAAGAAGAAGCTTCCAAGAGAACAGAGGAATGGAAATAATAATAGCAGTGGTAGCACAGTGGGTGCAGGCAGTGGCGAAGGGGTAGGAGAGACTGACTTGCAAGAAACCAGGACAAATGGAGGTACACTGTATTGAATTTTTAGTTGCTGATCATAAAATTGAAAGCTCCTTAACACTCCTGAGTTATTTCTTATTCTGTAGTTTATTGGTGAATGCTACATTTTTTACATTTAAAAATACATTAAAAATCCAGGTTGGGAAGCAAAAGACTCACATACAAGAGGCATGTGCTAGCAGGTAATGTTACATGTTTCATACACACTGATCTTTTCAAATGTAAGGGATGATAGGAGATTGAAGCCACAAGTCAATGTCTGAGGTAGCTTTGCCTTTCACTGTGGCCATGACTAGTGGTGGTGGTTGTTGTCAGTGCACAGGGGAATAATTTATTGTCCAGTTTGTCCAGGGAATATATTTTATGCTGTGTTCTCAAGGCAAGAAGTCTTTATTGTTTAAATTAATCATTTAAATAAGGCATTTAAAACATTTTTTTGTTCATTAAAATGTAAGAATAATTTAGGTTCTTGATTTGAATGATCTAAGTTTATATATAAAGTTCATTTTGGTAACTAAATTTGTAGTTGCAGATGTGTCTGATTGTGAGAGCTATGGTAACAAGAAAGTAACTGTGGCGACACAGCAGTTGAACATCACAAGTTCGCAAGCATCACTTCATAGTGTCTCATCTTCTCAACCTGATGTTCATCCTTTCTTTAAGGTATGTAATCAAGAACTCTTGAATCATATCCATACCTTCTCTGTCATAGTGACTGGCTATGGACCTGTTAGTTATAACACCACCCTATGTTGAAGTCTGCCAGGAGCAGATTGACCATTGCTTTCATGTATACCTCATAATCCAGTGTTGGCCATTCCAGGATTCATAATATTGCGACATTGTTTATACAAGTTCATTGCATGGAATGAGAATGATTGTGTGTGTGTGTGTGTGTGTGTGTGTGTGTGTGTGTGTGTGTGTGTGTGTGTGTGTGTACAGTGAGGTGATTTTGTGACTTTTAAGTGGGCTGCTATGGGATATTATAAAAATCTTCTCATGTTTCTACAGTTAGATTGAGAGTTCAAATAGATGTATCATCAGCCCATGGAATAATTTACCAGCCGTAAATTAACCATTGTTTTCATGTACACGTTACAGTTTGGTGCTTGCCTTTGCAGGATCCATCAGGTCGTTACATTGTTCTGTACACATTCATTGCCCGGGATGAGAATGATGTGAGTGTGGAGAGAGGTGAATTTGTGACTGTTCTCAATAGGGAGGATCCAGACTGGTACTGGATAGTTCGAAGTGATGGGCAGGAAGGTTTTGTTCCCAGTGGTTTTGTATATCCAGCCCATGTTATACAGGGTGAGCTGTAATAGATAATCTGATACATTCTATCACAAAATCAACACATTTCTCTTGTCCTGTCATATGAATTTTCCTGTTGACGTGTCTAAAGATGAAGAGCTGAAGTACATGCTTGACAGTATTTTAGTTATTCACTACAAGACAAATTGTGCATGAAACTCAGATTTGAAAACACAAAAATCAAAAAGTAATTTGGTGAGGCACAAACAAAAAAGGGTAGTTTTTTTATATTTTGTACACTGTGCATATTATTCATTTCTAATGTAAACCAAAAAATATGCAGACTTTCAAATGACTGTCGTAAAACACCCATTTTGTGTTGATGCTTTCATGATAATTTCTGTTGACAGTGACGGATATATTTCATGGTGAGATGTTCAGTTTTACATATCTTATTGAACCATATGGATGTATTAATCCTGTGCAGTTTCACTTTGATGTTTTTGTAGTTATGGACAACTTTTTCCTGTTGGGCATGTGCAAATTTCATATTTTGTATACCACGCATGTTATTCATTTGTAATGTAAACCAACAAATGCACAGACTTACAAATCACCGTATTAGAACACCCTGTTTTGTATTGATGCTTTTATGATCGTTTCCATTGACAGTGACATGGATATATTTCGGCATGAGATGTTCAGTTTTACATATTTTATTGAACAGTATGGATGCATTTATCCTGTGCAGTTTCACCTTGATGATCTTGTCGTTGTGGACAGCTTTTGCCGGTTGGGCATGTGCAAATTTTATATTTTGTGCACTGTTCATATTATTCATTTGTTGGTTTACATTAGAAAAAAAAGGGCAGTGTTATTTGTGGCATCGAGACATTGCACGTCTGCTCGTACTGGTTTCACCATGCCTGTGTGCCTCTCTGCACGTAACCAAAGAGTCACTGAAATGATTTTCATGAACTTGATCTTGCGGAGTTTTACTAAAATCTGTTGACATATTCAGGTTTTGGTTGAAACAAAATAACAGTAGTAGGCACTTGTGTAATAATCTGTATGCATTTCTGTGTGCATCTGGAGTGTGATTCACTAAATAGCTATTCGAATGAAATGTGTTTTGAAGAGAAGTTGTAGAGAAAACTTACACATACATTCTTCGTGAAGTACACTTTCTGTACTGCATTTTTTCATATAATTAAAAACAAAGCAGAGAAAATGTGACACCATTGTTATGCTGTGTATATATTTTCTGTCTTTGTTCTTTTGGTGTTTACTAGAGTGATTAAATTGAAGTAAAACCTTAAAGTTAATATACTCTGACTTGGTACTGTGTACCCACCAGTAGTACAGCACTATTTTTTAACGAGTGTTTGAATATGAATCATGATGTTGGTTGTGTGTGTGAGTATTGGCATCACATGGAGGCAGACTGTGCCTTAGATCCTCTCTCACTCCAATGGGTCCTAGGGACTGACTGCCTGCCTATATGACTTAAACACTAACTAACATTAATCACTTTTACTGTGAAGATGGAGGCACCGTGACCCTCCAAAACATGGGCAACACAGTCCACTTCCACACTGTGCCAACACCAAAAAGCAGGTCAAAGTTAATACTTGATGGTTGTGAAACCTTCAAATAAATAATACCACAAGTGCTCTTGTACTGCAGAAGAACATATATTACTCTGCTCTTGCTGTATTTTGCAGGACATCTAAACCAGAGCAACAGTCAGAATATAAGTAACAGTTTTGCATCTCCCAGTAATGCTCACCTCCTCAATTCTCCTTCCAGTGATGACCTGCGGTACCATGGCACAGAACTTGTCATGCTGTATGACTATAAGGTGAGGAGAATACTGTAAATTTCTGTTAACAGTGAGAATTCATAATATTAAAGAGAAGTTTTTTACTATGATGGATGCTCATTGTTCCTTGATATATTATATTTTACTTGGGATTTTCATCATGTTCTTGATTCTCCAAGTTGTCATTCTACTCATCTTCATTTTTTAAGTTCTCAAAAGAATCCTATTGTCTGTGGAATGCATGCCCATACCACACATTATTCTTAATTTTACCAGCCTTAATCTTTAGTACAATAAACGATATTGAAGAAGCTAAATTATAATGGCTGCCAATTTCACACTTGGTAAGGTTTGTCACTTTATTTCAGACTTCTTGATCATTTACAAATAGCACCTTGACACATAACATGTGCTAAGTTGTGTTACCAGACCATATTTTAAATGAAAGTATGCTACCTTTCAAAAAATTGTGTCCTTGTCTTTGGGGAGTTGGAAACCATTCAGATATGCTTGTTTTGCAAGTGAATGATCATGAACTCCTGTATTCAGCACTATACATGTGTTGGCATGAGAAAATGATGTTTTGTGCACTGTCTCTTGGGAAGTGTGTAGGAGATGTTTGCCTGTTCTTCAATTCACTGACATGTTTCATAGTGCATGTATGCACTTCTGGTGCACATAACATCCATTTTCAGCATCCGTTGTGGCACTTGTAGTTAACAAAATGAAAAGTACATTCATATTAACAGTAGATTTCACTCTTCTAAATATTATTCAGTTGGTCCAGGAAGAGGGGAATTTAATTGTCTGGTACTATTGGACTGATGGCTGGATTTTAACTCTATAGTAAGGATGTTTTGAAAATAATGCATTCCTTAGCAAGCTGGATCACATACATGCACCATTATACTAGTGAAATATATGGTCAGTAAAGATTAAAAGTGTTTGTAACAGTGGGTTGTAATTGTAATGTCAGACATTCAGTGCAAATTAGATTTTGAGCACAAGGAGTAGAAAGAAACTGATTTTTCAGGACATATGTTATAAAGCAATTAAAAATGGGAGCAAGGAAAATATCACAAAAGACAATGGAGAGAATAGCAAGTATTAGTGGCAAAACACAATTTGTTTTGTAAAGGCAGTTTTAACATTCTGCAAAACAGTGCAGTGTAATGGAAACTCTTCCAGCATTGTGTTTTGGTATCTAGTGTGAGTCACAAATATGCATTTGTCTGTCCTAAGTGAGATACCTGAGGTTTCTCATTTCTTCCAGCTAACTAACAGGATAGCTGGGAAAATAATTAAAATAGTCATGTAGGCTTCTTAACATCTCTGAATGTTTACACATTTATCCTGTTTGTCAGGTGCAATCACTGTGTGTGTTTCAGTTAGGAAATGTGAAGTGGTATGAATTGGCATAAAGGAAGACATTTGTATTAGCCTCAAAGGTTGACTTACAGTGTATTCTCATTTCTTTTGTGTTTGCATAGGCACAGGCTCCTGATGACCTGTCAGTTCGAAGAGGTGACTGGATCTATGCAGATCTCAACAATCAGACTGTAGATGGATGGTTGTGGGCATATGCTCCTAAGACTCGGAAATATGGCTTCATTCCCAAGGCATATGCACGCCCTCCAGCTATGACAAGTCTTTAGCATATGACAGTCTATTACAGTCACTGTTGAGGCACTAACAATGAATGTTGCCAAACACTGTTCCAAGAATGGAGAATTCTTATGTCATGTAGCAAACTCCTTTGACAAAGAAATTTAAGATCCTAAGCTAAAATGCTTTGTCTTTGTTTTCACTGTGGAAAGTACCTCACTGACTTTACAAAGGATGTTAACATGTCTTGCCGCTGTCATTACCAAGCTGAATGGACTTCTGTATTTTAGCACTGCCCTTATCTACACAAGCACAACTCACTGGTCTCGCATGAAACATTTGTATGGAAATTGTCACAAGAATAGAAACTTCTTGTTTTTGTTTTCACAATATGAGGGTGGGACAGTGGTGTAAGGGTGGGGAAAAAATATGTGCACCAGTTTTGTGTCTGGTTTTGTAAGATTTCTTCTTTTATTGGTCATCATATTTACATATGTTCTGTATATGCCTTCGTGTCATGATGTTTACAAATTACTGTTTTATATCTGCATCATTGAAGGCATCAAATCACATTTTCATGCTGTAACTGTACAAACCAATCTGAAAGATACAAATTGTGAGTGGTAATATTTAATCAAATGTTTACCATTTTCATTACTGTTCATAATTCACTAGTGCATCCTGAAATAGTGGACTGAATGTGGTAGTTGAACATACTCACTATGTATGAGATTTGAATTTTTCACAGCAGTGAGAGTTCAGACTGTGATCTTCAGGGTGTAGGACTTATATGTACACCAACAGTTGGGAGGAACCTCTTACCTCCATATCTTCAGGGTTGAAGTGAGTAGGATTAGGATGTGGAAGACTTATACAAGAAATGTGCCGTGGATCAGCTATGATCACAAGATTGGCCAGTCTTTGTCACCTGGTGGGGAGGTAGTTTTTTCTTACATATTTTATTCAGAGATGCTGTCAGGTACTCAGTGGGCAGTTTGCAAGAGAACAATTCATGCAGAAGTATATATACATTTCCTTGTTTTAAGCAAAACTTTATGCTACTTGACTTGCCTAGTCAGTAAAATAGCAGTGAACTTTGGATAATGTTTATATGCTTTGGAGTGCTTGAAGTATCTGTTTACATTAATGCATACTGAATTTGAAATTCTAGAAGCTGTGATGCTAAGTAAAGTGACAGTTTACATAATTCTGCAATGGCCTGCTTGTAAATGCAATGTTAATAGTGTCATTTCACTATATAAATTTCAACATTAAGTAAAAATGTATGTAAAAATGGCAGCAAATTAAATTTTTGCAAATACGTACTGTTAAATTATCCAATTTTTCATTTTATTAGTTGTTGATAGCATTTATGTGTACTGTGAAGTCATCTTTTAAATTAGACATGTTTGTACATATTTTATATTAAAAGGAAAGTATTTTTTGTTACTTGTATGGTGAGAATGGTTTTTATATTTGTACTTTATAAGAGTTTATATGCTAAGGACATTTTTTGAACAACTGTTTTCACAATGTAAGTCTAAGGTTCGTGAGGATGGTGTGTTACTGAAGTGATACCTGTATTTGACGTTTTCCATCGGCTCATTTTCATTAAAATGCCCAACTGGTTCTGCTGCCGCCATCAGACATGTTATGAAAACTACTCTGTTCCTTCTACAGGATGGAGTTAATCTTTGTCACCCAACAGTAGTAGTGGTAGTTGGGTTATATAAAGTGTCGGATCTCGTGAGGAAGATACAAGAAAAGAAACTCCTAAAATTGTAAAATTTGGTAACTTCAAGGCAGTGATATTTCTTTAATCGAAATCAAAACCTGTGAAACAATCTTACAAAAAAAAGAGAGACAACACTGGACAGGACTGTGATTTTAGTGGCAATCTTTGTTGTGTTATTGACCATGTGATTTGCGCAGGGGGGAGGGGGGGGCCGGAGGTGCAGCACCTCCCAAAGCGAAATTTTAAAAAACACAGATTTTGTAAACATGATGATAGCAAAGGTTTTACATGATTTACACTTCAGCCTAAACCAGCCACCGAAATTGGCTGATGACTAGTACATTGGAATATTGAAAAATGTAATAAAAACTTACGAATATGTAGATATTTTTTTCTTCTCCAGTTAGTTTTAATTTCCCCCGTAACCTAACTACATGTTCGCTCAGAGATTTTGACATGATTTTCATCACATAGTTTTTAACCTCAAACATAACTTATACATAGCCTCAGGGTTGGCCCTCCCCCAACCCCCCTCCCTAGAAAGGAAAATTCTTGGTGTGCCTATGGACTGTGTTATCACCAGGTCAGAAGGAAATAGCTATCCTGTAGATAAACACCTCTGGGAATGATTGTCATCTACTGTTTGGGGCATACCTGACCAATTCTGATATGTTAATAGCCATTTCAATATTGGCACCATTTTCAAAGCTAAGAACACTCTGTGCATGACTGATACAACTAGACCGAACAGTGATATGCAGGCTATGAGGCAGTGTAGTATGTTCTGTACTGGTGAAACAGGTAGGCTACTGGGTGTGTGTGACACAACATAAGACACAAACCTGGGCAAGGTAAATGGATATATTCATATTGGCCTGGCATTCATATGAAGAAAGGCACCATGTAAGTCTGCGAGATGCCAGGATCCTACAAATCGAGCCAAGTAACACATGTAGACAACACAAGGAGTCAGCCCACATGACCTGTGTGCTCGGTCCAGTTAGTCAACCCACTCTGGATGTACTGCTATTTGGATACTGTATCATTAGTAGGAAGTCAGCAAGTTACAACATAGCTCAACTTAGTATTGTTTGACTGTCTTGCACAATTTCTTGAGGTGCATTCAGTTGCACTTTTTTGTCTCATGGTCTCTACTTAATGCTTGTTTCTTGCCAAAGACCATGCAGAGTTTTATGAAATTCCTGTTGTGATTGTTCTAATGTGACATGATTTTCTTTCCAGCCACACATTTTGAATTATTTTGCTAGTATACTGCATTGTAATAATGGAGAGGTTGGTTCTGTTCATTGACAGTCTTCATTTTTTAAATCCTATCGTATAATTTCTTTCAGAAGATTGTAGTATGGTCTGGTTCCCTGCCTATTGTGTGCTTTTATCACTTGTGGTGTTTAACTAAAGGAATGTTCTTAGTTCAAAGTTACATGATCAGGTTTACAGTTTTTCTCTTCTTATTCCCATGGATTAGATCTTACATTTACAGTTTATGTGTACGCATACCCTGATTAGACCTGATGCTGTTGATAGACAATCACTCCTTCCACTAGACGCAACAGAGTATGTTTGATAATGTTTGTATTTTTACCTCGTTATGGAAAAAGTCATATATATGTCACCTGCTTTTATAGTGTTTTGTAAGTACCTTTAAGAAATATTAATCAATAAAATAATCTTTGTAATCAAATTCACTGTTTTCCAAATTTATCGCTTTAGTGGTATGGTTTCCTACACCTGAAACAATGTTCATCTTTACAAGTCAGTTCCATGATGTATTATGCATGCCCCATTTGGAAGTCTGCTGCTTGCAGTCATGTCTGCAAGCAGCAAGTGCTGTAATTCAATATCCTAACCCCCCCACCCACATACACGTGATGAGTTCTGTCTTGAAATTACCTGATACATCAAACCCCATAGTTCAGCAAGCAGCCTGGAAGGGGCATGAGCTGACCAAGGGCTGTCTAAACTCACTTGCTTTCTTAAACAGTCAAATGTGACTGAAATTCAGCAGAGCAATCAAGGCTCCCAGTAACAAGGTGAACAGAGTGATTAACTACCAAAACTAATCAGTTTGCCTGATTCATTTTCCATGACTTTTTTTAAGTGCAGCACAAATGCCAAGGTACAGGTGAAAAAGGGGCATGGACCATTGCACCTAACCAAAGAAGCCTTCAGCGAATCTCATCTCACAGAGGCCTTCAGCCAAAGTAATCACAACCTTGCAGAGTTCAATACTTGCACACCTGTTGAATGAATCCTTTTTCCAAAAATAATAATTGCAAGAAGGACATCTCCTCCAACTAGTAGCTGTTCCTTATCATGCACACATAAAGGCCTTCAGCTAGACCCTTGTCATAAGCTCACACTCTGTTAAAATTGAACAGGCACCGTTTCGAGATTCAAGCTATATTTCATAAACAGGAATTGCACCTCTGCCCTACGTTTTGCGTTTATTTATTTATTTACTTATTTATTCACTTACTTATTTATTTACATACCTTGTTTGGTTGGTAGTTGCTCTTGCTCACTTAAACCCTGAAGATGGAGGCAGCATGTTCCTCCGAAACGTTTCTAAGAACCTACAAGAGCCCTAATCCATGACACGCGGTATCCACGGATGACCTATCTCACGGGTCGTAATGTACCTGCGCCCTGATAATTGCAATCCGTACCAATTTTGCAGTCAAACAACCACACTCTTGGCACCACGGTTATAGAAAACCTTGGAATTGTGCATGACCCACTATAATTTTGCATTAAGGGTTGTAATGCACGTCTGAGTCCTTTACGGAAGGGAAGATACAGCTCACTGAAGATATTATTTTTTGTTTGCTAAAATTGTGCCGGACTAATTTACTGTGGTTGCAGATTGTTGATATACAATATTCTGTTGAATATGTTTTAATACAATCGATTATAATCGAAATGGTTAGAGAGTGTTGCAGAGGGCGCTATTTGTGCACGACAGTGTACGCCATCTTTATTAGCATGGTAGTGAAATAAAAATTGGTATTATTAAATCGGCTACAAAATGACAGATGCAGGCTTTTTTCGGGTAATGTTAATTCTCTATAGTAGATAAATAACCGTAAATTAGTGTAACGTAGATATATATAAAAAGTGCGAATTATAGTAGCAGAACTATTCGTGTTAAGCGGTTTTCGAATCTTTCACGGACCCACCGCATTCTTTAAGCAGACAGGTTTTGCGGTAGCACGATAGTACAGCGACGCGTTGTTCTGATTAAGGTAACTTGCTGATAAAGTGGTATCAGAAGCACGCTGAAATTACTTTGCACATTACCAGACATTTTGGAAGTTTATTTGCGCTTGTTACTTCAAAATTAAGGCTTTCAGATTAAAGGAAAGAGGAAGAGTACGACACACGGTCTAACCATGATGTATACTGTAAGTTAATTTTTTATTTGTAGAACTAAACTGATATGACTTATTCTAGCTTGTTTTAAGTGAATAACAAAACAGACGCTGAACTGTTGTTAGATGCTAGAATGTCAGTTTTGCAAATAAGTTTAGCTTAGCTGTAGTCAGATAGTACAATATCGGAAATATGGGTCCTTACTGTTGTTTTTGTTGATATTATAGCTGATTAGATTTCATAAGCATAGTGATGGATTGTAGGGAAAATAGCCAAAGAAGTGCCTTCAGTTAGCGCATTAGCAGAACGCCCGTTATGTATACTGCCAGATTCCAAGACAACTGACTCCATTGTTCAATGTGTATTTTGTTGTACATATCTTTATATGTGCGAAATGGGGAGAGGGACTTGTGGACTAGCTGCTAAATGACAATTGTTCTCTTAAAAGTTACATACTTGCTAGTTGTATAATGACTTTTTCAGTAAATTTAATTAGGTTCTTTACCAAAGTTGGTGAAAGGTTCATTATACAAGGACAGTATGTGTAGGTTGTAGTTTGTGACAAGAGTGCTGAGATTTGATGCTGCTTCCATTAAAGACTGTGGTAATTTTGCACTTCTGGTTGAAAATAAATCTTAATATAATTAATTTGCAAACAGACTGCATCAGTTGAATTCTGTGGTCACAGTGTATTAACAAAGGAGGTGTTCCATATAACATCCAGTCAATTACTGAGATTCTCTCGCTGTTGCTCTTCAGTGTATTGTAGCCATTTATCTTCCGTTGTGTAGTATATGATGTCACTTGTATGCCGTATATAATGAAGTTTGAATATATCTTGTACAGTGTGGCACACTTAGAAGTAGCCCATGTCATTCATCCATAGCAGATGCTGGAAGTGCGCTCCCCTTGCATTTGGACATTGCTGGGAGGACATCTGATGCATTTTGTGCATGCAAACACTAGAACTTGGCAAGAGGGAATGAGATTGTTACAGCATTACACATATTTGCACACAACTTACTAAGAGGCCGTATGGGTAGGAGCTTTTGCTCAAATGTGTCACCTTGTAGAATATACATTGCTGTACTTTAACCACCAAGAGATCAGTTATGTATCACTTTTGTTTCTCCCTCTCAGGATATTTGGTGAGTTATATTGTATTTTTTTGTGTTAAATGTGGTGTAATTACAATTACGTGCTCATAGTATGGAATGGTAATAAGAATTAAACTGAAGTGCTACTGAAATGTGAGAACAGTGACATGCTTTGTTTGTGAAATGTGTAAGCTTGCGTGGAGAAACAGGAACTTGTAGTACTCTTGAAACAGAGAAAAACTTAGCATTTTTATAGCTCAGATTTCATGGCTAACAAGATAGACTTCTGTGACTTTGTAGGAAAATGATGCTGAACATGATGGGTTAGTTGAAGAGATCATTTTTAGGGGAAATACAGTCATGGAGAAACACAGCTAGTATGGAACAAAGAGTGAATGATATGACATGTTCATTGAGAAAACTGTGTATGGTGTCAGCATGACAGTCACAAAGCAAATGTGAAGAAAGTCATGTCTGGTTGCTTCATGATGGGTCAGGAATCTGTATAACTTATCCAGAAGGATAGGACAAAAAGATTTGCAAGTGAGAAAGACAAAAAATAAAAGTGAATGAAATTTTCCAGGTACATACTGTGTTTGTCCAACAACATGTGAAATACCATTTTAATTTCGCAGCATTGTAAAGTTAGGACAGTGTTGTGCAATGTGGCTTTGTTTGGGGTGTACCTGTAGTTGTAGGTTTGCTGTTTGATGCCACAATGGGGCAAAAGTAAAAGCTTTAAATTGAAGCTATTTTATATTTGTTAATTAAACTGTATGTAAATTAAACCTGTAGTGTATTAAAGCCCTTTTAGGTAAACACCTGTTTGATACGTTCCATATTCAGAGTAACCTGAAACAAGGGGATGCTTTATCAACTTTACTATAGAATAGGAATTTTGAGGATATTGTAGTGTGTTTGAAATGCTTTCCAGTAGCGGGAATTAAATTTGTCACAGAGCATTAGAAAGTCTCCAGGGTTATATGTAAATTATGAAGAATATCTTTCATGGGCTGGTAGGTGACTGAGTGTTGGTGCCATTTGAGACCACCCCAGTTGTTGTATGTTTTAATTTCCTATACCCAGTATTAAGTGACATGGGGGACGTAACACACCTGTGTGGTGCAGCATTATCATCATGCCCTTTGAAGCCCAGGGAACGAAAGTCATAGAGTGAGGTGATGCTGGTTGCTTAAGCTAGGAAACAGTTAAGCACACACAGTTTGTCTTGGAATGTGGTGGTTTATTTTGTATACTGTCCAACAAGATTAAGGTAGCATAACTAGAAAGGAATAGTACTATATTTGTGAATTAAGAGGGTAAAGGATTTTGTGTGTGAAGTTGATAAGGGACCATGCTTCTTAGCATGGTTGCAGCATATGTCCTTTGGTTTAAGTAGTGCTGTATGTTGTGTTTGTACAAAAATTGCAGCCAGTCTGCTGGTAATTTTAAAGCATATTTCCTGAGTAATGGCAAATGCAAATAGTCCAGGTAGACGTGTCAAGAAGGTTGATATACAGCTTGTATGTTCCTTTTGTTTGTCACTTGCATTGTTAATGTCTGTGTCCAAGCATGCAGAGATGTGTTATTGATCTTCAGTAAGTGAATTTTTTAGAGTAATATACTACATTTACAGTTACACCAGTTAACATTGTCTTCTTTTTGAAAATCACTGAACTGTCTTAATAATAAACATAATGTTGTTATTTTGGACATTGTCCATCATTTTGAGTTTTTAAAATGCAAGATTTTGGGAACTGGATCAGTTTGTCATCAGGTTTAATGGTAGGGTAGATTCCTATGCTGTTGGACCTGTTAGTAAGAGCTAGTCACGATTACTGTGAATATAAGTAGGAAGAACCTTGTTTTGATTACACCCTATGACAGAACTAGATCAGGTTTCCAAAAAAATGTGAAAAAATAACTGAAGATGGCGGACAGTGTCGAAACTAATAGTCATAAAGGTAAAGGTAAGGTTCTCCCTGTAACAGACTTTGAAGGCCATGACGGGTGCCGGAGGTATAGCTGTCCATTTTCTTTAACCTAAGTGCTAGATGGTGGGTGGTCAATGCCATGCCTTGGCCACTGTACCCCAGGGAAAGAGATCTGGTACCCGTTGTACATGAGGTTGGGTGGACCCCAGTGTCTGTCTGGACAGGTGTAGAAAACCGAACCAGTAGTCATATTTTTTCTAACATGCCACTGTTTGAAACTGTTAGACATGTCTGTTGTCAGTGTAGAGCAGTTGTTTTATGAGGCACTAGAGAATTGTATAATGAAGAGCTTCATAATTTGTACTTTTTGCCAGATAATTTTAGAGTGGTAAGTTCCAGGTATGCGAGAAGGGTGGGGCATGTAGCATATACATGAAAAAGAAACAAAGCCCTGTTGGAAGGCCTAAAGGAAAGACACTACTGGGAGGAGACGAAGGCATAGATAGAGGCCAGTGGCAGACTGTTGTGAGCACTGTAACGAAAACTTGGATACCAAAAACATGAACATTTTGTTAGATTTTGAGTTTCTCATGGCATTGTGGTGAAGGTTCCAGAGTTGCGGAATATGATGCCTTGTAGATATGTAATAAATACCAGCTTTGCAGAGGAGCTTTCTGCTTCCTTCTTCAAGGTAGTCCCAAGATCTGCCTTAAAAATAAGGCAGCAAGCTCCCTGACTTAGTAGTAACCAATATTCCATTTTACTCAATATCGTGTCCCAGAAGACTAAGTGCTTGTGTAATTTCTTATTTAGCTGAGGGACTGTTACCTTCTCACAAAGGACTCTTAATGCATGGAGTTGGTAGAGCAGTTGTTTTAATGCATAAACCAGTTGTTGTAGGTAAAAAATAATAAATAATCAAGAGAGGCTCTGTGCAATAGGTGACAATCCTAACAACACTACAACAGGAGTATATCAATACATGTTCCATATGTAGGATTATTAGAACTTCAAATTGGTGATTGCCTGTGCAGAATTCTACTGTATTTACTATCTGGATTGTCTGATTATATGTGTACAACATAGTCTTTATATGACTGCATTCTTAAAAGTTCTTAATTCAAAGTATTACTGTTGAAAGGACGTTTTGTCCTGTGTGTTTCATATGCATTGGCTTATTGTTTAAACCATGGTACTTGCTGCACATTTTACAACATGTTAAGGCCATCAATTTCTGGGATGCAGTGCTCGATGGTCTGGTTGGAGTTCATCAGCTACACGGCATCTCATATCCCAGAGGATAGCAAACTTCATAGTAACTGCCATGAGGACCTCAAATCTCATATTATGCTCTAGCTTGTTGAAATAATTTGTTCTAAATTGCTTGAAAATACTGTGCATTTTAGTTTTGAAAGCATCTGGAATTTACAGTATTAATTGTTTCTGTATGTTTCTCCAGTGATAAAATTCTCCTCCTCCCTTCCTTCTCCTCCTCCTGCTCCTGGCATTACAACTCTGCAACTTTTGGCCTGCTCAACAGTTCTCTTCTGTGCTTCTCTATCCATAGCCATCTCACTCCAGTTCCGAATCTTCATTTTTCCCAAATCCACTCTGACATCATCCTCCCATCTTAACCTCGGCCTACCAATCCTTCTTACTGCAATTGGTCTCCACTCTGTAATTCTTTTCACCATCCTTTCTTCAGTGATAAAATTCTACATATTTAAATCTGACACACATTTCTCACCCTAACATATTGTGTTACTGATTGTGAAATGAGTGCAGTAGAGACACCATGTAGTTTTCTTGAATGTATTGTATTGCATTATGTTGTTGAATATTTGCGTGAATTTTTAATCTCAGGCAACTGAGCAAAAAGATCTTTGGAGTGATTTTTTTTATGTACTGCCATGAATTGTGTTACAGGCTAATTGAACCTGATAACATAAGATATTAGGCATCTTGGGGGTACTTTATGTCATGAATTTAGTAACTCTTGAAATTAACTTGGCTTCTTCTGTGATAAATTAGGCATGGGATCATATATGTCATTGTGAATATTTTGAAAATTGCAGTCAAAGTAATATATCTTGCATGTTTTCAGAATGTGTTTTGTTGATTAAATAGTTTTTCGGACTAAGCACAAAGCTTAACAACCACTCAACCCAGGCATTATACACTTCTGTTAGCCTTTCCACTTAAATGTGTGCTTGTAGATGATTGTCAGATGCTGTGTATAGTATGTGTACTTTTCTTTTATGGTGCCATTTATGTTTTTCTGTTTTCTCAGTTTGATTAAAAAGAGAATAATATACATATTCCAACATATCAATCTCACTGTTTAGCGTCTTCAAATATTGTACCCCGTTTTGTATAATGGTTATTTAGTGAATCTTGTTTGAGTGTTGTACCTACGTTTGAGGCGCATAGAATATTTAATGGGCATTTTGTAATTCTGTGTAGTGGTCTGATGATGCTTCCCGTGGTGAGGCACTGGTATTTTATTGATTGTGATTTCATTTTGTAGCACTTTACATGAGTACTGTACTTGATGACTTTTCGCCCAGTATTTTTAATGGCCTTATTCAGGTGGTCATGAGACGGTATCTTCAAGTGGTTGACAGTATTTTGTCTTCTCAAATGTGGACTAGCATTCGGTTTACCTGTACATTTACCAAAATCAGCATAGCCAAACACTCTGCAGAGTAATGAGTATAGAATTATATTTTGGTTTTGGGCATGCATTTTTGTTGAGACCTGACAGTTGACCATAACTGCAAATATAGTATGTTTTGTATATTTGAAGATGATTGTGAGTTTTAGTTTGACCTCGTTAGACCAAGTCCAAAAGTCACGGGAACTCATATTTCATCACATTATCTTCATTAATTGGCATTATAGACACGGGAATTTTTCCACATTTAAGTGCCGTATATTGTTATTGAATAATCATGTCTTCAAAGGAGCATGCCTTCATCTCGTGTGCAGGTGAAATGAGAGAAAGTCCTGTTAATGTCAGTCAGTGTCTAAAATATTGATGACATGTTATATCAGAAATACGGAACTACATTATGTGAAGATTATCACATTTCCTACATTTCCCTGCTATACCTGTACTACAGGCCTGCATCTATTGTAAATGTATCAAGTTCAAACCCTTTTACATATTGGCATATTTTAATTGAAGCGTGATCTGTTATGATACTCTATAGTTTTGTGTGCAAGAAAATCAGGACATTTATGTGTCATATTTCTCATTTATGATGGTCTGAATTGTGTTATAGTTGACCTACACCATGTTTCATTGTTCATAATCCAGTGTAAATGTGATGGGTTTTGTAATGTGGCAATCTAGAACTAGCCATTAATTAAGAAGCAAGAAATGTTTTATTTAATGATGCTGTTGGTTGCTAAGATTGTAATGCGAGTGGTAGTTGAGTGATGTGAGTATAGAGCATTAGTGGAATGATAGTGGGGGGAAATCCAGATTACTCGGAGATAAATGTGTCCCAGTATCTCAATGTTGGTAGTTGCACTGAAAGTTACTGGTAATATCCACTTGTCAGCCATGTTGGTTCATAATAGAGCATAGGGCATAAGGCTGTAAAGGGGACTTTTGTATGTAGCCTACAAGCCTTCCACGTACAGTTGGAACTCAGTTGTAACGTCATAAAAAGGGACTGAATATTTTGTGTCATTATAAATGAGTGTCTTTACATCTGAGGAGTATGGTGTTGTGGTTAACAGTGATGAATAAATTGGTACTGTAGAATATGTGACGCTATAGGCAATGTGTTGTGTAAACCAAAGTTTTTATAACTGGGTTTACTGTGTTTTGTTTAAATGCAGTATTGGAGACATTCATGAATTTTTATTTCATTAGTCCCATTTTTAAGTAACCTTAATAATATTAAAAGAAGTCTGTTGGTAATTGTGTACTACATTCTAGAGTTTGCCTTTTCAAATTATGTCATTGTAGAGAAATTGATTGTTTCAGTAACTGTTCGCATTGCCCAGAGGGTGGGAATTCTGTTGTAAGTTTGTGTACTACATTATGGACTTGCCCCTTTCAGTTTGTTACTGTAGAGAATTCTACTCTTTCAGCAACTGTTTACACTGTCCAGATGGTGGATAGATTAAGAGCAGAGTTTAAAATTGTTCTGTTATGGTTAATTTAGAACTGTGCATTTAGATGTTAAGTTAGGAAATGATACATTATCCTTTCCTAGTTCCTGAACTTTTGCTTCACATGTCACAAATACTTATCTGTACATTGCCGCTTAATTCATAGGGAACATCTGCGGAGCAAGATAATCGCTTCAGCGATAAGGAGAAGAAACTCTTGAAGCAGATGAAGTTTGGCGATAGTCTTAGCAGGAAGGTATGTGTGTCTTGTGTTTTGTCAGTTTAGATTATGAAAAATACAACAGAAAAT
This sequence comes from Coptotermes formosanus, assembly GCA_013340265.1. Taxonomy (NCBI): domain Eukaryota; kingdom Metazoa; phylum Arthropoda; class Insecta; order Blattodea; family Rhinotermitidae; genus Coptotermes; species Coptotermes formosanus. The sequence goes on from BLKM01000214.1 coordinate 787,761, forward strand.
ACTGATGTATTTGCACCCATATGCACATTGGACAGTGTGGTGTGGTTGGATGGTTAACATCAGAAGTAACTCATTGGTTCGAATATGGAACCTGATTCAGCAGGTGAAAAATGACATAAAGGCTTGACTGCTTTATTCTGCTTTTTGGGTGTTCTTAACTTAGTAAAATGAAAGAAGACATTTTGTGGCAGTCATGTATGTTTGTTCGTCCGTCTGTGACCTGTCGTCAGTTTTGTCTGTACCTCATCTGTTAGATTGAGTTTATCAAACTCAGTATTAGAGGCTACTCAGAGGGGTGGAACAGTTCCTGTTTTCAGCTATCTTGGGCAATAATAAAGACTGGCTTGTGTAAATGGACTTCACACATATCTCATAAACTGTTTTACAGGTTTCATTGAAATACCATTTCAGATATTTCCACTGAAAGTTATTGGGCAGTTCTGATTTTTGGATGCATTAGACTGTGATAAAGCCTATTTTATATGAGGCCCTAAATGGCTATTTTTGTTGAGTCCGTACACAGTTCCACAGATTTTGTTGAAATCTGATGTGGGACACTCCACAGACATTTGTCAGGCCAGTAATGCAAGTAATGGCTCCTATTTTTTTATTTCATGCTACTTGCAAAAAAAATGCCAACATTGTTGCTCCTGTATGAAAACACCAGACTGCACACAAGTATACAGGCCACTGAGGGAATTATAAAATTTGGATGGACAGTGTTGCTGCATCCATACTACAGTCTGACTTCCCACCATCAGATTTTTACCTGTGTGGTCCTGTGAAAGGCAGCCTGTTAGAGTGCAGTTCTGTGAAATTCTCTTGTGTCTAACTTGTGAGTAGCGTGAAGTAAAAAAATAGGCTGCATTACTTTCTGATTGTCCCTTGTAGGCTGTCACGTAAAAGAACAGGGAACATTCATCTTCTGAGCATGTGTGAACATATTTCCACTCCATGTGCCATTTTTCCTGGGTAATTTTATGGCAGTTTTACTTTATTTTTCTTATTTACGTAACAGTAATTGTTGATGTGGCATTAGAAGCAAAAGATTATGGTGACAGTGCACGTGGCTCTCCTAAAAGAGCAGTGTTTTTATTTATAATGATGGTGATGGCTGTAGTTTATCTTAGAATTGCAAGTCTTGTAATTAGTAGTGATGTTTTTATGTTGAAATTGTGTTATTAGGTGGATATGTCAAAAGTGAAACTCGACGTCATAAAGCCATGGATTGCACAGAAAATCACCGAAATCCTCGGAATAGAAGATGATGTCGTGGTCGAATTTGTCTTCAACCAACTAGAAGCAGAGAAGGTACTGTTTGCATCTGTTTTGCAGTGTTGTAAAAGGTTCATGTTGACTTCTTATAGTGGGTTGTGTAGTTTGAACTTCATGATGTTGCTTTTGTTTCTGTTGTTGTTCACCTAGGCTTTCTTCCCCGTTTCCTTCATAACTGCTCCTAGGGTTTTATACAAGGTCTGTATTAAAACTGCTGCAAAAGGATGAATGCACACTATCAAAATACTGTTGATAATATTTAAATTTAAAAGATTGGGACTAATGTGGTTCAGAGCTGATACTTGTTTCAGTAACTAGTTTTGAAAGAAATTCAGAAAGGTAACAGTTATGATGAATGTTGTTATTTTGCATTTGGCATTTTTTTTGTAAGTATTCTCCTTGAATATGTTTATCAATGGGTTATTGTTCTTGGGCATAGGACATGTTTTCACTTGAAATAACAAGACTAGAATGTTCAGTTTCATGGTAATTTTAATATCAGAACACTTAAAAAGTGTGCCCTAAATGTGCAAATATATATATATATACAAAATGACAATAACAGTTTTTAATGTGAATGAAATAATAACGAAAATAGAAAATGTGGGATTGGATAATATGTATAAATAAGAAAACAACTTCTAGAACTGATTGTTACCGGTTTCTTCCGCCCAATCAGACAGTTACGTTGTAAACTTGTCACTTCACCTCACTCGGAGTGCGAATTCCGCTCGATTCGCTTGATCGGGCTGTGGCTCCTTCTCACTTGTAGCTGATTCATCTGTGATTCATCAATTCGCTGGCACGAGTTTGCCGGATTACTTCTTCAGCTGTAAAATCCAAGTTGCCTTCTTTAGTCAACCCCTCGTCATTGAGTCACTATAACGAAAACGATATGGAAAGGTTGGTACTTCATGCAGTAAATGCCTTGTTAAATTCTTTTATTTTTAATCAATAAAGGAACTACATTTAAATTTATGTGCGTTGGATGCACGAAAGTATTTTTTTTTTTGATCAGATCATGTGTCAGATGTTATTTCATCAAAGAAGTATGCAGAATTTTAATTTTGTTGTTTTAATTTGTTAAAGTTTTGGATTCGTATTTGTATACGTAAATGTAGTCTAAAACACCCATTGAGACATATCCATTCCATCTCCCATCCTGTGGAGAAACTTTCATTTGCAGGATGAATGTTGTCCTATGATCAGGATTTCATCTGTATAGGGTGAACAGATTACTGAAGTTACAACATTATCATTTGGAGAACAGTGTATTTGTTGGTTGGATGCAGTGTATTTTACATATTGAAAGCAAGATTTTTATATTAACATCTGTTTAAAGAAAAGTAAACATTTTTATTGGTATAAATGCAGTAAAACGTAATACTTTTTTATTGAAACCCTTTTGTTATTGAAGGTTTTATGTTGGCTGTGGTTTTGATTAGTTGAATGCCTTTTTTAAATATGTTCTGTAAAAATATTAATATGATTTTGTTAAAAAAAATATATATATAGTATGTCTTAAAAGACGTGTAGGCCTATTTGGAAAGTGAGGAAAGTTAATGTTTAGTGTTTAATCAGATTGAATTTAAAACTAAATTTTGATATTTGTCAAAATTTCAAATAAATTATTTCACTACTGGCTCACCGCATTTGAAAATTATACTTGCTCAGTACACATTAAGGAATGACAGTGTTACTGAACAATTAGTTGTCTTTTCAATATCAAAATTCCGCGAGCAGTACATGCAGATTGTCTTATTAGATGCTTTCTTGTTTCCTTTATATGAGTGAAAGTGTTCTTAGTGTTAAGAGAAATGTTCAGATTTTATGTATGTATGTTACAAATGAAATGCTGTTGAGACTTGGACACCCTTGCAATGATTGAGGGTATGGATTGTGTTATATTGTACCAGTGAACTTATACTGTGGTTCAATTCAGTCTTTTAGCAGAAGAGGAGGAACTACCTCGAAGGTGTTGCAAAGGCGGGACTATGACAGGTGGTATAAACACGCAAGCACCACTGGTAGCCGGTATTTCCATTTACAGTCCACCATTATTACAGTTATTAACACTTTAGACATATTTCACAGTTCTGTATGTTTTCTGTAGCATTAATGTGAGACAACTAATGATGGTTTTTGATTGTCTGTTATAAACAGAACCATTCACTGGAAAGAAGTATGATAATAATTCACCTGCTGTGACCGTTTAATCCATTGTCAGTTAATAATGTCTCAGTAGATTTCAGTAACTGTACATATCCCGTGACAGTTTTTTGCTGTATATTGACGGGTGCAACTTCTAGTTTCCTTCCTTATAATTAAATATTGCCGTCTTTAACGTAGAGTTCTGACACCTCTTCTGCTGTCTGGCCCCCTAGAGATTTACTTAAATGCTAATATTTTTTCACCCTTGTGTATAAATGGTGTCTTCTGCACCTCTCCCACATGCGGTGAAGTATACTTATAATATACCCAGTTTACGTGATAGTAATTTCCTCAGTAATATTGTAAATATCATGTTTGATGTTTCGTTTGGCAAGTCATACCCAGCGGTAAAGAATGTCAGTGAAATTTATACATCAAAGCAGAACATGTTAACACAGTTCACCATATGTTTCAGTCACTTTACAACATAGAATATTAGTATGTAAATACATAACATGGTTTGGTATGATCATACCAAAATATGTCATGTTACGTATGTATATATCAATACACAGCATTTTAAAGTGACTGAAATATATAGTGAAAATTGAATTCAGTGAACTGTAGTGTGACATGAAAATTTTTGAGAACATTTTATGTTTTGATCTAAACATTTTGTAGAAAGTTTTGTAGGGGGAACCTGGTTGCTGTTATACATTGGATGGCTGTGCCTTTTGTTGCTAGTATTGAAATATGTTACAATATTAAGTTTGTTGTTCCTGATCTTAAGGTTTGGAATGGGTTTTGAGAGAATTTGGTATAAATTTGAGCATGTACAGTACTTTCTTTGTACTGGTGATTGGTAATTTCAGAAGTATATCTAATAGAAGTACATGGATGGTTCATACTTGACATGGAATTTTTATTTTTTATTGTAAACAGCAATTTTTATTGGTGTTATTTTTGCAGTCATTTCGTATGTACGTCCTGCACATATTAAATATACTTGTGTGAGTGTACTTTGTCATATCACAAGAGGGAATCTGTGGAAGTTAGTAGGAATGTGGGTCACTAGTGTTCAGTAACATTTTTTGTGAAAGCAGGCTGAAAACCGGCTGATACTGACAAGTGTTTTTTTTTAGAGTACCGATCAGGGATGATGATGCATCATCAAAAACATGGGTGTGTGGATGGTGTACTGTGTTAAAGAACATATGTGACACAGTGAGAAATTAACTGCTGTAAACACCAGTCAGCGATGTGAACATGTATGAAGTTTATCCTGCACAACAGTTTCATTTTTGGGTCTGAAATCTCATGATAACATATCCGAGTCCATACTGTATAAATAGTCATTTACACACACCTTTGCTTTAAAATAGTGAGTGCAAGATGGATTTCCGAGATACCTGGTCAGATAAGAACCTCCTTCACACGTAGTATACTTACAGTTGGGATACACTTGCTGCTTTATAGCACTGTGATAGTTGCAATGAAGTCTTCAGAGACATTCCACACCAGTGGAGATTCACCCTCTGTTTACGTGGCTAGCCACCTGAGCAAGCTGAATAGCAGTCATTGTGAAAGCTTCATATCATACTGTGCGCTAAACATATATTTCTAGTAGGCTTACAGTAATGCTTTGGATTGATAGGTTGTTTTTTGGGATTTGTAACTGGTGCTGATTAAATTGGAATTATAACAATTTAGGTTCACTTTCTTATTCCTACATCGATGACCTAAAAGCAGTATGACCTTAAGTTGGAATTTTTATAGAAGGTGTGTTTTTGAGGGTTGTAAGTCTGGTAGAAGGGAAGGTTGAAGAATTAAAGGGAAGTCCTGGGTATGGCACATGTGCTGCTTATGAGAGAATGAATTTCATAGTGTATAATATAGAAACACTTGTGTCATGAATCAAAGTAGCAGGGTTCAGAATGTGATTGAAATATATTCTATCCATTCAGAACCTGTGATTAAATGCAAAAGTAATGTCCACGTGAAACCTTAGTGTTTAATTTTTCTGTCTGAAGTTTGAAACATTCTCCTGAATGATTTTTTCTCATATCATTTATTTGCTTTAATGTCAAGAATTACTGGGCACATTTTTCTCTCATTCTTGTATAATACAGCAAGGGGTTTTAAATTCAAAGATTATAAAATCACTAAGGAACTGAGTAATATGTACATATTTTTATACCATAAATATTCTATAGCATAAAAAGGTGTATATTCAGCAGTTAATTTTGATGACTGATTTGTGTATGAAAAATACCAGTATGCCATGTGCTATGTGAAGACTCTTATTCTGAGAAAGCACTTAGGTTAGGGTGGGGTTCTGTTGCAATAGATACTTTTATAAGAGTTTTTGCAAAGACTTATTTTTAGCTCTTAAATAATTTTGATGTTAGAAAAATTCTTAATATTTTTGACAGATGCTGGTTCATACTATTTCATAATGAACTTAATCCTTTGGTGTTGGAATTAAATACCTGGTGTGATGTGCAGTGGACTGGAATTTAAATGGGGGGTTCTATAACAAAGGCCAGGGTAGGCCACTGGCTATACCTGTAATTCAGTGTTCTGAGTATCACACTGCGTGGTGGTTACACCTGATGTTAGGTGCCCACAGTTAATGACTGTAGCTTATACCATGTCCTGGTTTTTCATGAAAAGACTGTTTTACGTTTTATATCATTTTTATTTAAATTGTCATGTTACAAAAGTAAAGCCATAGTCAGTTACAGGAAGGTTAAGAGTTGTGGTGTAGGTGCTCAGTATGTCCACCACTAACCTTGACATTATTTTGGAACGTGCTCAGTATTGGTCCCACAGTACCAGTAGCCAACAAGCCACACCAGACTTTAAAATTTGCTGGATGAAGTGGAGCATGATCATTGTGGAGATATATATATGATTGAAAGAACCAACAATTAAGGGCCAAACTCTCAGAATTGGTGGTGGGTGCTGCTGGTTGATGAGCTAGTGAAATATAATTGGCCTGTTAGTTTCTGGTTGATAGAGCTTTGTGGATAATTCAGTGCTGGATGTTGCAGCTTTTGCTGTAGTGTTCAGTACAGTCTGGCTTTCACTAATAGAACAAGGGCAAATGAGTTTGTGTGTGGTGTGAGGAATCAACTGGAATAATCACAATATATGTTATGGCTCAAATACAGTGGACTGTTGTGCTATAAATTTGTTAAACTTCCTACGCGCTGGCCAGATTTATACAAATAGCATTGTATTCTTGCACACAACCAAGGGTGGGTGCCAGTTTGCCAGGGTTACCTGGTGCCCGGGCAACTAATTTTTGTACCATGGCATGTAATATCTGTGCATTCCGAGTATGGAACTTCCTTCATTTTGCCCTTATGTGCCAGGAATTTTGAGGACCCTGCTGTAATATTTGGGCCTAAGAGGGAGGAAGTAACAAGCTGGTGAAAGTTGCACAATGTGGAGCTTTACTATTTGATACTTGTCAGATGCCCACTTTTACTGGTCTTTGTGATGCAGGTTTTGACAGGAATGTCTCATCACTCAAATAGCAATATTTGTTAATGGCCTTGCATTTCAGCACATCATAGCTTCTAATAAAAAGAAATTAGCATCACTTTGGTTTGCTGTATACTTGCATGCGTATTTTCTTTTGTTTCCTTCTTCTGTGGCATATGTGCCATAGATTGCTGATCCTTTTGGTGTCTCCTTAAGAATTGTTGGAAGACCTTTTGTTGCGTTGATGGTTGCCAGTATGTTGAATTCTAAGCAAGCAGCAGGTAGTGCACTGGAAATAAGGAAGGAACCTGCAGTGTTGCAATATGTGTTGTGTAGGGTCATTATGGTATCTGGCAACTTCTTTGTTGCCATTTCATGTTGGTTCTTTATCATCTTAATATATCCCAATCAGCCAATTGCCACACATATGTGGTGGGAAGTGACAAACTATAGTTTTCAGATAAAATAAGGATCCTGCATGTAGAGAGCTGAAAGATTAGGTAGAGAGAGAAACATAACAAAAATACAAACTTGACATTAGGGATTTAAAGTGTGAGTGACATTGTTTCATATGGCACAGTGTGATTATATGTTATTTGTGGTCATAGTTCGATTTAAAACAAATTCCTGACCTTTATGTGTACCTGAAGAAAGTGGTGTGATTGTGCTGATATACAGTTTTGTTGGTCTGATTTTTCTGCTTCATGATAGTGAGTTCATTGTATAAGACTAAGCATACTTTGTACCTCATGATCACTCTTATTATGGAATATCAGTGGTTCGTGAAATGTTGGTTGGTACTTTATAGCATGTTAATTGATGATTTGCAGTGTCATTACAAAGAGTTGAACAGAAATACTCTTCTGCAAAAGAAGTTAAACTGCGTGAAATCCTTGCAGTTTTCAGCCTAACTGTTGGTCATATTTGAATAATTAGCCCTTTGTGGCATGCCTAAGAAATGAAGATATTGGCCATTCTTTATTTAGTGCAGTTACAAATTTGTTTTACTGATCTCTGAGGTGTGGAATCTCTTATATTGTGATCTGCTACACTCTGGGTTGTGCTGTGCTACTAAACCATTTTAAGAGAATGTTGAAAGGTAATGACATTTTACCTTGAAGGGATGAAGTTCCATTTCTAGCAAAGAACAGTTCTCAGCCACATAATACATGTATTTATTTTGTGAAGTACTTCTGTGTGTATTTAATGCTGTTTGCAAAAAATTGTTGCTGTATACAATAATGTTACCTGTGTACAGTGAGTGCCATCCAGTGCTGAAGAGAGTGAGAGTGATTGCATAGGCCCCTTTGCACTGCTAGTGCTCCAGTGCTGGAATAGCCTTCAATGCAACCCTGGGTGAAAATGTTCATATATCTTCTAAAACAGTGTTTCTCAAACATTTTTTGCTCGTGGACCCCCTCTGAGCTTGATTTATGTGTGTGGCACCCTGCCCCTTTCACAGACACAGTTATGGAAAGTTACTTTATTTCCACATTATTGATTTGTATATAAGAATATATTTATATTACTTTTATTTACAATATTGTATTGTTTTTAAATATTTTGTGTAGGTTAACAAATTGTTTACTTATTCATGTAAAAATATTCTAGTGTGTATATTCCAAAACACTCTCATGCACAACAAAATTTTAAAATTTTGTTGTGCATGATGGTGTTTTGGAATATATATATATTTGACTGAAGCACAACAGGGATGTTTCACCTGAAGATTAAAAATATTCTGTTAATAATTGCTATTATATTCGGTGTATTCCTTGGACCTGATGAACACTTGCAAGTTTTTGAATGTCTGATTGTGGTGTGGTCAGTGATACGCGAAGATTGGCTCTCTTCACAATATGAGGGCAGTAACATACTTCTGACACCAGATATGTCACCCAACTGACACCAGATCCAACCAGATAAGTTGTGGGAAAAGCAGTAAAATACAACTTTGCCTTCTGTGTTGTGGGCGATGCAGGAGAGAAGGGAGCCTTTGATTCAGTTTCAGATTTGGAATATTTTATTCATACACCGCAGTTTCAATAGCCCACTCAAAAAGTACTGTGGCCCTCTAATTGTCCGTCATTCTGCTGTGGGTCTCTGGGGACCATATGCCCCACTTTGAGAACCACTTGTCTAAAATGCATACAAGTGAGCAGTTAAATATGTTGCTGCTGCCCATGTTTTAAATAATTTTGTGCTGTTAATAACGCAACATGCTGAAAGTGGATTTTGTTGCTTATTGTTATGTTTATATATGTACATGGGGCCTCAGCTAAGAGATATGTTTGATCACCTTTTTTTTTTCAGAACAAGAATATTTGAATAAAGAAATAACATCGCGTGTATTAATTTGATCTATGTAATATAATTATATTTCTGTTCAACTCCTTAATGTGAACACACATATTACTACACATGTCAATTATGTGCATAATAGTTCCTCTTACTGATCATTTTTTAGTGGATATAGATATAGGTGTACAATTTGCTTTAAAATTTTTAGTTGTTACTATTAGATGGTCATAGACAGTATCAGTATATTGTAAATGCGCCATATTTGTGAGTCCACAGTCCTGTGGAAACAGTACTGGTTGTTCTGTAATGCATTAGTGCAGCAAACCATTCGCCTTGTAGGTTAACCCTTCAGTTCTAATGTGATGTGTTTAGATATCATCACTCAGCACACATCATCAATGACGTATATAATAAGAAATGATTCTATAACCAGTTGTTTTCTGTGAACAACAGGTCTTTATTTGATATTACTGATTACTTGATGTAACTGATTACATTTTCTGACATAATTTGTCTTTCATCATTAGGCCATTACATAAAATGAATGAAGTATCTTTTGTTATACATATGTGTGTAGTGCCTTTGGTTTGGGTCCACCTGAATGTGGCACATAATGCACAGTGGGTGTGTATTATATCTGTATCTTAAATTATTACCTTTTTGCTGAAAATTATGTTTTTACCATGGAAATACATTCTTATATAAAAAATTTTATAATCTTTAGTGGTATGGTGTGTATACTGAAGGTGCAGTGTGTGTTGCATTTAGCTGGGCTTGTCCATTTAAGAGACTATGCACAGAATAAGATATACTTCCATCTTAACTTTTTGTAGTGGACTGATATGGCCCACATGACTTTGCTGAAACATGTAACTGATTACACCAGATAAAAGACTTGTTGAAAGAGAGCAAGCATGAGATTACTGCAGTTGTCATTGCAGCTGTGTGCTACAATGGAAGTCATTACACGTACGTCTTTCTATCCTGAAAATGTTAATTGTACAGTAGAACTTCTAGTCTTAAGTGTCATGCTGCTTCCCTTTCTTACATCACCGTTTATCAAACATAATACAATTATTACTTTGTTTAAATCTTCAGACATATATGCATTATTGTGTCGGTTGTACTTGGTGTCGGTGAACACTTATTTGTATGTACCATTACATAGTTGGTCTTGGCCCTGTTGTGTTACATTGTAAGAGAAAGGAAAATGTTCTTGTAAGTTGTACTAATTTATCATAGACATCTGAATTATGGTAAGCCAGCAGAAATAGGTAAATCTGTATTTTAGCACCCATTGAGGTGACAGGGTGCCCTATCATTGGTTTTACAAGAGCAGAGACCGAAATAAACAACACAACTAGTTAATGACAGTGTTATGGAATGAGTACAGGGTTTGTGATGCAGGTTATGCAGTAGCATAGTGGAGCACGTGTGCCAAAATATCAGTCTATTTTCAGTTGAGCTTCAGTTCATGTGAGAATTAAACATTTTTTCTCTTCCCACCTGTGTGTTTACTAACAGCACCCAGATCCAAAGAAGATGCAGATTAACCTGACAGGGTTCCTGAATGGGAAGAACGCTCGCCTGTTCATGTCGGACTTGTGGGAGCTGTTGCTGTCAGCACAGGACTCGGTCAGTGGGATACCAGGACAGTTCCTTGAACAGAAAAAGGAAGAGATCAAAAAGAGAATGGTAAGCCTAGTGACAGGCATGATGTAAGTTGGGCAGCATGAAGCAATTAGGAAATGAATATACTCACGTAATGTGAAAGTCAGTACTGTGCAAACCAGGCATGTTTCAGGTTCTAGTGCCGTTGAGTCCTCTTATTTCAAACAGTAAGCTCTGTGGGGCAGAAAAATCCACAACTTTTGATACTTGAACATAGAAAATGCTGATGATCCGAAAATAAGATTGTGTTAACTTGCTTCTTGTATCAAGATGAGACATTAGTTGTGTGGTTGATTAACGACTCGAGAGTAAGTTCAGTGATGCCTCTGTCAGTAGTTTCTTTTGGGGGGGGGGGGGGGGGGGGGACCTTTTTTTTTTTTTAAATGTTGTAGGCTGGATAGGTATTAGAATGTTAGTTTTCTCTCCCCTCTTTTTCTCATACTAACATACTGGCTTTTTGTAAAGAATTTTCTATGCAGGTAGCCTGAGCTTCGTCTCCACTAGAAGGGATTGGTGGCTGATTAGGCAGTATGCTTTTTTTTTTTTTACTTGAGTCACTGAGTGTGTAGTTATTTCTGTTATCTTGTTCACTACTCCTTCAGTATCTTGTTCTAATAATTGCATAGAATGTAATCCCTCATGAGAATGACTGGATCAGAGGTTTTATTCACTTTTGTATACTTTTGTCCTAGCATTCATCTAACAGTTCCCATTCATCTGACAGTTCCCAATGTGTTTCTGTACTGGAACTTGGTGGTGACACAGGCTGGTTACTTTCACATGGTGTTAAAAACCTGTTATTCGTATCTATCCAAACAGTCAGAATACTTGCGGAGAAAAAAATCCTGATTCTGGTGACATTGCTTCCATTTAGTAAAATGACACTTAAGTCTCTTAAAAATCACACTTATACACTTCCCTGTATGTTCGCTATTTTCTTGCTTACCAGGTGTATCCAATGCATATTTGTACAGTTCAGCTTTTGTTTTACTTGTGTCACGTAAAAAGGAATCACTTCCTGGTACATGCTGAATGAACATGTACTTCGGAAAAGAATAATCCCTTGAAATGAACAACTAGTAGCAATAGGTATTATGTGTTCCTTAAATAATATAAGGTTATTTGTATTTTGACAAAGAAATATTTGTGCCAGCAGTTTATTTTCTCATTTATAGGAAGAGCAAGATAGGATACAAGAGGCGCTGAAGAATAAACTGGAGAAGAGCAAGGACAAAGATGATAACAAAGATCGTAAAAGGGATAGAGACAGGTAGGTGATCAGCTTATCTATAGGACTCTGTTTCTTAGGTGACACACACACACACACACACACACACATGTGCGTGTGCACAGAGGGAGGGGGCAGAGAGAGAGAGAGAGAAGGTTCAGTTAGGGATATTTTGTAGTAAGAAGGATGTGTAAGGTAAATTAAAGTTCGCTGCATAACCTGCCATGAAGGCACAGAGGTGGAGTACGGGTATAGCTCTGCTCCTTTTTTAACCTTCACTTGATATGGGGGTGGGTGGTTAATGCCACACCACGCCTGCTTTACACCAGTGAATGACCCAGTACCCCCGTATAGGAGACTGGGTGCACCTCAGGGCCGGTCTGGACAGATGCATAAAATTTGCCCTTACTGGGGTTCAGTCCCCAGACTGTCCAGCCCATAGTGAGTCACAATAACAGCTATGCTATTCTGGCCCACAAAAAGGATGTGTATGAACCCCAACTTAGTCACCCTGAAAGTACTGCTCATTAGCATACACATTTGCTCCAGCTTTCCTGCCACTGCTGGAAGCACTTCTTGTAAGCCCTTGTTTGGGATGACTGTAAGGCCTGCTGCTGTGTTCTGCTTTGTTTTTCTGAGTTCCTTCTGTGGACACAAAGCCATGACCGTTGAGCCCAAACCTGAGCCTTGGAAAGAGCCAGAGGTTGCACAGAGTGAGATATGGAGAATATTATGGCTGGGCGATATTTGGACTTCGGTTCTTCACCAAAAGTGCTGCACTGCAAGGGACATGTGACAAGATGCATTGTCATGTGCATGATTCACTTTTTCTTGATTTGTCCAGCATTGTTAACCAAATGGAATCACTTGGGTGCTTCAGACCTTTGAATAATATTCTGTTTCTTCACATACTTACCAGACTGCTAACAAAAGTTAGCATCCTGCAGCACACAGTTTGATAAGCACTCTTATGTAGTTGTTGGACCATTTTCTGCAGGTTGTTGATCAACCCTTTTATTGTTATACACAAATGAATCAGTTTGTTTTGTTAATTGATTTTGTGTTGAGTGAAAATTGGATTGCAGGCAGGAATAGCAGTAAATAACATCCTGGCTGTTTCATATCTTTAATCTTAAAACAGTTTGGAAGGCAATTCATATCAGATAGGTGACTAGTGTCTAAATTAATGTTGTTATTCATGCACACACTTTGTAGTTCATATAATGTGCAAAGAGTTTGGCTGTTTTAAAACTGTTTGATTAGATTGTGTGACAAAAGGTGAAGTAAGTCTTCATTCATGCGGACTTTTGATGCCAAATAAACTTACCTTCTTAGCTGGAATATGTTTCAGGAAACGAAGCAGGTCTCGTGACCGTCATCGAGACCGTGACAGAGAGCGTGAGAAGGACAGAAGGGAGCGTGACAAGGACAGAGAAAGAGAGCGTGAGAAGGAGAGGGAACGAGAGAAGGAGAAGGAGAAGGAGAGGGAACGTGAGAAGGAGCGGGAAAGAGAGAAGGAACGAGAAAGAGAAAAAGAACGAGAGAAGGAAAGAGAACGTGAAAGAGAAAGGGAGAAAGAGCGGGAGCGAAGAGACAAGGAGAATAGCCACAGATCTCCATCTAAATCACCCAGAAGGTAATCAAGTAGGCAGTGTGCATTGGAATGTGTCAGTGTGGATACCTGTGAGGCAAGAGTGGCAGCAGCAGGAAATAGACACAAAATGTTTAACTTGGATTGGGAGATTGCGCCTGAAATACCCATATTGTCTTCCTTTAGCTGTCATCTGGATGAAGAAGGAATTCACCTTGAATATGAATTCCTGTTTGCCTTGGGGGGGGGGGGGGGGGGCCATTTGATCAGGCAAATTATTTGCCACACACTCAAAAGTCCTGACTGTTTCTGTGTGTAATGGCACTTCTGAATTGCCAGAGGATTTTGTCACGCTGTATTCATTCTGTGCATTAAAACGTCATCCACAAGTAAAGGATTAAATTGTAAAGGTGTTTCAGTTTATCGGAGTGCTGTCTAATTTTCCAAAATCATAGCTGTTGTTAGTTTTGTCTGTTTGATGCACATTTTTAAAAGTATATAGCAACTTAAATGTATATGGAAAAGGTTGTTGCTTTTCATAATGTTCATCACAAGTGAATCACTGATCTGTCATGTGTCCCTGACATCATGTGACATTTGATTTAATGTAGCCAAGAAGTTACAAATCTCCTGGACAGTTAAAACCAGGAAGTTGTGACCATCTGTCGCCACTGTAAGTGGGTCGTCTAAGTGTTTGTATATACGGTGAAACATCTATCCCTCATTCTTTAATGCATTGGTGGAAAAAGATGGTAAGCTTGAGTTTTGTGAAAATAGGCACAGTGCAAGATGTACTGTACCTAAGTATTTACGTGAACTTTTGCCCATGTTTTCTACATTTTAGTCCAATTTGGCTAAGATTTTGTACAGGAGATGCCGACAGATGTTGAGTGAGTTTTGTGAAAATGATTCATTGATCACTATACTTTACTTTGGGGTGTAAACAAATTTCCATCTGTACTTTCCAATTAATTTTCATTGTGGGTGAAAACCAGTATGTGGCGTCTGAACATAATGCTGTTGATTATTTCTGGGTTTTGTGAAAATTGCAGCAGGGAAGGTCATATTTCTTATGGGTGTGACATCACATTTGTGCATGTGACAGCATTTTCAGCAGCTGTGCCTCATCCCCATCACTCCACCCCAATTCATCGCTTGGCCAAAGCATAGCAAAATTTTGTGAGCATGTGAAATGTACCAGAGTAAGTTACTGCTTTTGTGTGTTCCGAAAACCTCACATGATTTTTACTACTTATCTCTCAGAAATGATCATTCTGGAAATGTTGTGGCTCAGGCCCAAGAATTCTGAACCCATTGATGCTGTAAACCATGTGTGGGAGCAATGCTTCTGATATATTTATACATTTTTTATACAGACGCTTTTTTGGGATCAAAAAAAATGGACGATAATTTCGGGGATACTATGTATGCAGGAATGATAGAGGTTCCACTGTATTTGTCTGTGTCACCAACAGGTGGATCACTTCACTGCAGAGGAGTATGAAGAAGGTAATGGGAGTAGAATCTTTGTTCCTGTGGCATGCATCTTGGGTATTTAGGGTCCAGTCTGTTGAGACCTGCAGTAAAATAGTTGATGCCACCAGAGTTCCAAGGATGTCAAACATCTGTGTTCAGTACCTTTGATGATTTTCCGTATTCTCCTATTCCCTTTTAATCCCCCCCCTCCCCCCACCCCCATCAGCAAGAAGCGCATGAGAAACTTTCTGACTTGTGTAATTATATTAATTGGGTGCTGTGTTTCAAGTGATGGTGGTGGTCACCTAAGTCACTTCTGCCATCACCACACATATTTGAGTATGGTTTTTTGTGGTAATTCCTGGGTTGCGGTCCGTTATATTTTATAGATCAACTTCATCACCCACTAAAAGTGAACATAAACCAGAAACGAAGGATGCGCACAACAACAGACGTGCTTCATCATCTCCAGAGCCTGAAAACAAAAAGAAGCAGGATACATCCACAAAAATGTAAGTGATTTGCGTTTTAGATGGACTGTGTCTGTATAGACTGATTGAGAGTTGGAGGTAAAAATACAGTGTGTGTGATTTTTTTTTACCCTGAAATTTCTTGTACAAGAGTAGGGGTGCAGAAGTTATGCAAGTAGGTCTAGCAGTTGCTGTACCGTAAAATTCGATGAAACTTAGAAGAAAGAGGACACTCTTTTTGCAATGCCTGATAGCAGTAATTCTGACAAATTGGCCATTTAAATATACGGAATGGGTGGAGACACCAACATCTTTTGTTGTAGGAATCCAGAAATTGGTTGACAGTAATGTTTTATTAAGGTAATTTTTATTTAAGTCAGAGATCAGATTGCAGTGAGTTGCAGTTGACTGTACCGTGGAATGTGACATTTTGAATGGTGGGCAGTTATGTACACAGACCTTTCATGTGACACATCTTTCCTGTGCTCAGAATTTAGCAAATATGGTGACATCAGAACTTTTTAATAATGCTTTTTTCTGAAAGTAAATGAAAAGCTTCCCAGGTTCAGCATGTCAGCTGGTTCATAATTCTGCAGCGAGGAAAAGATTGAGTTGATCATTCATGTAAGACAATCTGCGGCTCAGAACAACAACAACAACAATTCATACTAAGTGTGCTATTGCCATTTAATAGAATAAAACAGAGATTATGCATCATGACTTAAAAATGTAGAAAATGCTTCATTTCCGTTTGCTTAAATATGTAAAATGAATTTCTGTGGTTTATGTTATGTGTGCTCGTGAAAATAGGTTATTTAAAGGTGAAAGAACCTTATGCTTTCTTCCTCCCAGCAGCTTGGATCAGATTTTCGTGCCTGCCACAAATGTGATGTGACATGCTGTGACAAATGTCATGAATGTGTAAAGAACTAATCAGCCAGCAGGATTATCTTCACAATTGTTATACCTTGCATTGAAGATGAGTTGAAATGCCAATCTGCCAGTGTCTCGGATTATTGTTCATTATGGTCTTTGTGAGGAGATTGTTCGTATTTATGAATTTTGTGTGTCTCAAGAAATAAATAAGAGGTTTATATACCTTTTTTCAGAGAAGCACCTCGTGCTATGTCAAGTGTTCAAGCCAAACTCCTCAGCCTTGCAGGAGGACCCAAAGTAAAGCCTTCGGACACAGTTAATGACAGGTCTTCATCATCTCAATCAAGATCTAGATCACGCTCACATTCCAGATCCAGATCTAGCAAACGTCCAGTTTCCAGAAAGCGTTCATCTAGTCGTGAAGCAAGCAAATCATCATCACCCTCTAGGTCAGATGTTATTTTTTTTTTTCCCTACTTTACTGGCTTGTTAGATCAGATTCTGTGAAGCAACTTTACAGTACCTTAGATGTTTTTAAATTTCATTTTTATTTGAACAAGAGGGAGCAATAACATACGCTCACACTGATCCAAATAGTAAAGTACGAAGTAGAACATACTTAGAGAGAGGTGAGTATGTCATAATGTGTTATGGTGTGTTTAAATTATGTTCCAACAATGTAAATGGGTGTAGCCAGTAGGAGAATTTTGATAATACACTTACCAGTAAATAAATCAGGTGCTTATGCAGGCTGTATAATATCAGTGTTAACTAGTTAACAAGTTCTGTGTGATGATAATATTTACTTGCATAATTTTGCATTCTTTCTTTAACCAAAACTTGCTCTCTGCATGTTGTGGTGCTTAAAACACGCAAATACTGCTTTTCATGGTGTAATTTTACACATTAGGTTGGGGTTAGGAAACTTATGGCAGCATGTACCTTTGAGACATTATTAGTTTTATGGATGAAAACCATGGTTTTCATTCTTTGCCATGTAATTTATGGACATCATGGACCAGGTGGTGGTGTATCGTAGTTGCCTCATGTTTGATGCACTTCTAAGATAAGTTTATTCTTAACACGAGATTATAAGAACTCCTGGACTGTACTGAAGACCTCAAGTCCTACAACACATGTTTCTTGGAGGACACCCACTGATGTTTTTATTGTGGCTCGACAGCCCTAGTGGGCCTAGGCCTCCTCTGTAAGGTTCCTCGGTCACACTCAGACACGCCGTGCTCAGTAGGACTCCTCTGGATGAGTGATAAGCCTGATGCAGGGACCTTTACCTGACAATACACGACAGACACAGGAGGCAGACATCCATGCACCCAGTGGGATTCGAATCCACAATCCTAGCAAGTGAGGGGCTGTAGACCTGCACCTTAGACTGCGTGGCAATTGGATTTGGCACCCACTGAGAATGATAGATTAGTTTAATGACAGCCTTCACTCTTCACCCTACTTTTGGTTTCTTAGAAGTGCTGCTGTCATTTACTTATCAGGACTCTCCATTTAGAAAAAAAGAAGTGGAGGGAATATAATGATGGGTAAGAGCATGTCAACACTGTCCAACAGTAGCCGTTGCTCCTTGTGAAGTTTGCCTTGCCCAGAGCCTGTTTTGGAGGTCTTTCTGTGTCATTTCCTTTTTTTCAGATTTTGATTCTACCTCAGGACTTCACAGTGTTGATCTGTTCTTTGCAGATTGATACCATAATCAGAGGCCTGTGATTAACTTCTGAGATAGTTTGTAAAGTGAACTTCCACTAGTTCTTCACCTATCCTGCATCATAACATTGTAGTTTAGAATTATCCATTTGCCTTATAGTAATTAGGCGCTGGTTCGGATAACCAAGACATTGTGGTTCAATTCCTGGGAAGGTCAAGAGATTTTTTCCGCTTCTTCAGAGTGTTCAGGCCAGGTCTGAGGCTGATCCAACTTCCTGATAAATTGATGTCTGGGCCTGTTTCACTGGGTGTAAGGCAGCCAGGATGTGAGGCTGATTGCTCGTATCCATCTAGTGCTGAAGTTAAGAATGTGTTTAGCTCTGTCTCCACTATTTAGTGTGTCCCTTATCCGTAGTTTCAGTATTCTTATATCTTATTTCACTATTTACAGGGCTTCTAAAAAGTCTCTGGAAAGGGAAAGAAGTCGCAAGAAGAAGATAGCTTCCAAATCTCATTCTCGATCTAGGTCTCGAAGCTCTTCCTCTTCAGCTGCTGAATCCCACAGAAGCAAAAGTGGGAAGTCTCAGCAGGGAGCGAAATCAAATAATCGTTCTAAATCAGGATCACATTCCAAATCCAGATCTCCTGTTAAAGGAGGAGTTTCAAAATCACATTCACGGTCACCAGGTAAAAGACGCTCAAGGTCACCGTCAAAAAGGTCAGGATCACATAGTAAATCAGCTGGAAAAGGAGGAAAAAATAGATCTCAGAGTTCAGAGAGTGCGAGCAGTAGAAGTGCATCATCATCATCATCTGAGCAGTCTGAAAAAGGTATGTTCCGTCTGTAATGGGTATTTAAGAAGCAGTTTAGTACAGTAAAGTCTCCATAAAACCAAGTCAAGGGACTCAAACTTTTTAACGCGTGAAAACAGCATGTATAATTCTGCATTTTGTTTTATGCTGAGGCCCAGGATTTTCTGTGGAAAGTATGCATTCTGAGCTTATATATGTTCATCTAGTGTTCATTTGGTATGATGCTGGCTTACCTGACTTGTACCAAGTGATATTGGTAGTGGTAGCTCTTTTACTTTTTGCATGATTGTTGAAATTATCTTTCAAAATTGTGGTTGTACAGTGTGGAATGAACAACATTTTTACAGAATTTGTTTCATTTGTACATTCTATGAATAATTTTTAATTCATATGTTTTTAGATAAGGTGATAGGACAGGAACGCAAGAATAAAAATAAATGCCCGAAACATGTAGTGGTGTTGTTTGACAATATGAGCTTTGTGTTTGCATTGTAAATTCTGTCATTGGCTAAGATGAGAGAAGAACTGCGCATTGAAAATGTTCAATATGAGTATATTATATTGTGCACTGTTGTGTTTTATTGTTATCATGTTTCTTTTTTTCTATATCAAGCAGTCAGTATGTCCAGTCAGAATTCGTCCAGTTCTGTTTCAAATTGATACATATTCTTTCATCTAACTCTATAGCTTTAAATGTTGCCACAGAATGATTACCAAACTAGTATAAACATAAATGTGTTTATTATAAACTTCAGAAGGAAAAGTAAATGATTTTCTGATTGCTTGCATGTTGTAATGCATTCATTGACAGATAAAGATAATAAAGAAGAAGATTTTGAAATCCACAAGAAGGAAGATAGTGTACAAAAGAAACGGCATTACCGAAATAACAACAAAGATAATGACTCCTCCGGCAGTGACTCAGATGCTGAACATACTAGGCGGGTAAGTTAATGTGCTTTATATCATCCAGATGGGCAGAGCCATATGCTATATTGTGAAATTTAAATTGTTTTATTTTAGCAGCTTAGCGATAAGTGGTTTGTGTTTGGGAGATGCCTGGTCATTAGATCTCCTGTGATGAAAGACATTTTGACAGCACTGCTCAGAATAAAATTTAGGATGTATCTTAACAATGTTATTAGAATTTGATTAGAAAAGTAGTTAGATGTGCTTTCGCTCCCTGTCCTCCCTTCTTCTTTGCCACCAGTTTCTGGTACTTTTTGGTCATGTGACAACCTTGTGTGGCCTGCGTCCGCACAGCAGCTACCTATAATGTAAACTTATTTTTACTATCTTTTCACAGGAAAAGAGAGTTGGTTCAAGTCCCCAGTCACCACACCGACGACACCAAGCAGCTAGCCGAGACCGTGAAAGGGAGAGGGAAAGAGATCGTGAGCGGAGAGGTGCAAGATATAGGCACTCACTGGAACGTGAGAGGGAAAGAGAGCGGGACAGAGAAAGGGAGCGAGAGAGGCATCGGTTGAGGGAGAGAGAGAGAAGAAGAATGCCTCCACCTTCTGCAAGGAGACCTCCATCTAGGAGAAGGTAATGGTGTCTTGCAGTAGATGCTTTAAGATATTAAAAGTAAAACCACCTAATAAGATAACCTCCAGAATTTTAATAGATCGTATTTTGAGGCAAGGCTCCTTAGGGAATTTCTTTGTGAAGTAAAGATGGCAGGAAGCCAGAAAGCCTTGTACTTATCTAATGGCTGCATAACTATAGACTGCTGTGGAAAGATTTGTACCAGGAATTTAGCTAGTGAGGCTTGTACTGTATGACCTATTTGTAAGAAGGAAAGGATTCCATGAGAAATTCGTTTTCATTAACCTGTAATCCATGGATGAGCATTTATTGTGGCTGCAAACCGTATTATCAGCTTAGATAAGTTCATGGACAAATCATCATTTTTAGTGTAAGAGGAAAATAAGTTTGTGTAAACGTCAGTTAAGAAAGGTTTAAACTTGGAACAAAATATAGGTCATAATTGTAATCTCCTCAAAATTATTTTAACCTTGCTAGTAATTAAGTTGTGTTTATAATGTAAATGTGCAGAGACAGCATGCTCATTCTGGTATGTTGTTACATTCAAATATATTGCTATAGGCCTGTTCAAACATGATGTCAGGCTGAACATGGAACATTGGACCAGGCTTGTGAGCCAACTGTCACTCACCCTGCTGTAATCCTTAAATTTTGAACTTGGTCTGATTATACTTTTACAGTAACTCATCCCCTCTACACATACCAGTTCTTAGATAATTATGATGAAAATACAGTAAAATCCTCTTAAGACGTTTTTGAAAATTCCAAGAAAATTTGACTTCTTAAGCAGGAAGTGTCTTAAAAAGGGTAGGACCAAAAAAGTCTATTTTTGAATTTTTTTGTAAAATTTTTACATATGTATGCTGAATTACTTATAATTTGCAGGTGTCTTAACACATTCTCACCTGTATTTATACCATCTAACCATTTTGTCTGTAACCTTTCATTCACAGTTTTGTTTACACCTGTAACTGACTTTGCATTCACAAGTTCATATTTCATTCCAGATATTTATTTTTCCATGAAATATTTGTCAAGTGTGGGTTGTCTTGCTCTTTTTTTCAAAAACAGTTGCATTATACATCTTCAGATTCCATAGGTTTGCTATTAGTAGACCATCAGGGGTGGTCAGTAGTTCCAGTCGCTTTCACTAACTCTGCAGTGTCTTCAATTTATTTTCCGGAATTGCTGGTGTAACTTACCTGCACACAGTCACCACAGATGTTTCACAATAACACTACACCATGATGCATTTGTATTACTGCTGATAAATTATGTTTAAACAAGTTGTCATATGTGAGCACCCATGCATCTGGCGTCAGACAACTGTCCCACCAGCTGGGTGGCTTCCACTTCCACATGGCTTACGTGCCTCACAGTAGAACTCCACACCAGCAAAGTGGAACTGTGGTTGGCGTCGGCTAGCACACCAGAACTTCTTCAAATGTTGTTGGCTGCCAGAGTTCCCTCCTAGTAACCGGCCAAGTCAAACTTCCACGTGCCAACGTTGCCAAATACATGCTCATGTATGTCACGGAACAGCTAGGATAGGCTTCCGACCCCCCGATACAATCTTTCGGTCGTCATGACAGAGACCAAGTAGTGGGGACTGAGTAACTGATTGCAGTCTCTGCATCGCGGGAGAAATACAACACCCCCACGCCATGAAGTTGTGTCATTCTGCTGGGTGAAACTTGCAGAAGTGGCATTGGAGTTTAACGTATATGAACTGACAGTGCCACTTGAACGCTGTATTTTGGAAACAGAAAGAATGGAGATTGGGGGAAATTGTTTAAGATTTTGATACAGAAAATGTATTAAATCAGAAAAAAAAATTTTGTCATCAAAGTTGTTACTTCTTAGGCGGTTTTTTTATGTGGGAGCATATTAAAAGGGCAGAGTGTAATGTTAATCAGATGGGAGAATTTGATGCTTTTTTATCCTGACTTCTTAGGCGGGAAAACATCTGAACTGGGGACATCTTAACCCTTTAAAAATGAAACATATATGTTTTATATAAGGACTCAGTGCGTACCGCGCTGTAAACACTCGCCACTTCGGTTATACAAACCAATCTGTTAATGTTTGATAAGGCAAAAGTTGCTGTTTATTCTGAGATCCGTACAAAACACATAAATGCAATGTGAGCAGAATGTAGAATTTTTTAATGTTGAACCTAGTGGTGTGTAAAGTTACCGCTAGGCTTTAAAAGGTTAAACGAGTTTTACTGTAACTGTACAAAGTCCAGAACATGTTTCCAGTTTGTTTTTTGTACACTTGGTCTGTCCTTTGTTCAGGCGTGGTAATTCAGGTTGTAAGGAAGGCTGTGTGTAATTTACCCAAATTAACACAGTCCTGTAGCTTTTTTTCTCAAATACTACTAACATTTAACTTACGTGGCTGGTAATCTGCTCCATAATTTTACTTCTAACTGCTGATAGTTGTTGTTTGTGGATGGAAATGTGGTTTCTAATTGAACATATACTGCTGAAACACGAATGGAAGTGAGAATGCTCTTAAAATCACTGATGAGAAATGTAAAACCAGCAGCAGTCATAATTTATAAACAAAACAGAGAACCAAGATCTTGTTCATGCTATAAGAGCATATATAGAGTTTTTAAAAATATGTAATTTATTTTTGGAATTTTTTTTTTTGGAATGTGAGGAGCATGTATAGGCCAGGGTCACTTATCACAGTGGCCAGGGAATTAGCTAAGTACAAGTTACATTTAGTGGGTGTACAGGAGGTTAGGTGGGACAAAGAAGGGACTGTAAGAGCCGGGGAGTATACTTTTTTCTATGGTAAAGGGCAGGAAAATCATCAATTGGGAACAGGTTTTTTTGTGCACCAGAGAATGGTATCAGCAATCAAGAGAGTGGAGTTTGTTAGTGCTAGGATGTCATACGTAGTGCTGAGAGGCCGCTGGTGTAATATCATTGTTCTGAAAGCGCATGCACCAACGGAAGAGAAGGGTGATGATTCAAAGGACAGCTTCTATGAGGAATTAGAAGGGGTTTTTGATCATTTTCCTAAGTACCATATGAAAATTCTGTTAGGAGATTTTAATGCAAAAGTGGGGAGAGAGGATATTTTCAAACCGACTATTGGGAATGAGAGTTTACATCAGGATAGCAACGATAATGGTGTCAGAGTAGTAAACTTTGCCACATCAAAGAATCTAGTTGTTAAGAGCACTATGTTTCCGCACCGAAATATTCATAAATACACCTGGACCTCTCCTGATGGGAAGACTCACAATCAGATCGATCACATATTGATAGATAGGAGACAGCATTCCAGTATACTCGATGTGCGATCTTTCAGGAGAGCTGACTGTGATACTGATCACTATCTGGTGGTTGCGAAAGTTAGGGAAAGACTGGCAGTAAGTAAACAAGCAGCACAGAAGTTTGATGTAGAGAGATTTAATCTCAAGAAGCTGAGTGAACTAGAGGCTAGGAAACAGTATCAGCTTAAGATCTCAAACAGGTTTGCAGCTCTGGAAAACTTAAATGTTAGTGAGGACATGAATAGGGCTTGGGAAAACATTAAAGAGAATATCAAAATCTCAGCTCAAGAGAGTCTAGGTCTACACGAACGGAAGCAGCATAAACCATGGTTTGATGCAGAATGTGCAGAATTTTTAGATAAAACGAAGCAGGCTAAAATTCAGTGGTTACAGAATCCAAACCAAAATAATGGAGATAATCTGCACAACGTAAGACGTGAAGCTAGTAGACATTTCAGGCACAAAAAGAAGGAATATCTGAAAGCTAAAATTAATGAAATTGAAACAAACAGTACGAACAAGAATATAAGAGACTTGTATAGGGGTATCAATGAGTTTAAGAGGGGGTACCAGCCTAGAAGTAATGTAGTAAAGGATGAGAAGGGTGACCTGGTTGCAGACTCCCACGGTATTTTGGCTAGGTGGAGGAATCATTTCTCCCAGCTGTTGAATATACACGGGGTTAATGATGTTAGGCAGATTGAAGTACACACAGCAGAGCCATTAGTGCCTGAGCTCAGTGCCTTTGAGGTTGAGATGGCTATTGGAAAACTAAAAAGCCACAAATCACCAGGTATTGATCAGATTCCAGCAGAATTGATTAAAGCAGGGGGTAGGATTATTCGGTCTGAAATCCATAAACTTATTATTTCTATTTGGAATAAGGAGGAATTGCCTGAGGAATGGAAGGAGTCGGTCATTGTGCCTATTTATAAGAAGGGTGATAAGACAGATTGCAATAACTATCGAGGCATATCACTTTTGTCAACTACGTACAAAATTCTATCCAACATCCTTTTGTCAAGGTTAACTCCATATGCAGAGGAAATTATTGGGGATCATCAGTGTGGATTTCGACGTAACAGGTCAACCACTAATCATATATTCAGCATTCGTCAAATACTTGAGAAAAAATGGGAATACAATGAGGCAGTGCATCAGCTATTTATAGACTTCAAGAAAGCCTATGATTCAGTTAGGAGGGAGGTCTTGTATAATATTCTCATTGAGTTCGGTATCCCCATGAAACTAGTAAGGTTAATAAAAATGTGCTTAAGTGAAACATATAGCAGAGTTCGGGTAGGCAAACATCTGTCTGACACGTTCCCTATTAAGAATGGCTTGAAACAAGAAGATGCTCTGTCGCCATTGCTTTTCAACTTTGCTTTAGAATATGCCATTAGGAGGGTTCAGGCAAACCAGGAGGGCTTGAAATTGAATGGTACACATCAGCTTCTGGTTTATGCTGATGATGTTAATATATTGGGCGGAAGCGTACATAGCATAAAGAAAAATGCAGAAGATTTAATTATTGCTAGTAAGGAGATTGGTCTAGAAGTAAATGCTGAGAAAACTAAGTACATGGTCATGTCTCGAAATCAGAATGCGGGACACAATCACAACATAAATATAGATAATAAATCCTTTGAAAGGGTGGAAGAATTCAAATATTTGGGAGCAACCCTAACGAATCGAAACTCCATTCATGAAGAAATTAAGAGCAGACTGAAGTCGGGGAATGCTTGCTATCATGTGGTGCAGAATCTTTTGTCTTCCAGGTTGCTATCCAAAAACACAAAGATTAGGGTATACAGAACTATAATTTTACCTGTTGTTCTGTATGGATGCGAAACTTGGTCTCTCACACTGAGGGAGGAACAAAGACCGAGGGTGTTCGAGAATAGGGTGCTGAGGAGGATATTTGGGCCTAAGAAGGACGAGGCGACAGGGGAGTGGAGAAGACTACATAACGAGGAACTTAATGACCTGTACTCATCACCAAATATTATTTGGGTAATCAAATCGAGAAGACTGAGATGGGCGGGGCATGTGGCACGTATGGGGGAGGAGAGAGGTGCATACCGGATTTTGGTGGGGAGACCCGAAGGAAGGCGACCACTTGGGAGACCCAGGCGTAGATGGGAGGATAATATTAAGATGGATATTCGGGAAGTGGGATGGGAGGACATGAACTGGATTGATCTGGCTCAGGATAGGGACAGGTGGCGGGCTCTTGTGAATGCGGTAATGAACCTTCGGGTTCCATAAAATGCGGGGAATTTCTTGACTAGCTGAGAAACTGTTAGCTTCTGAAGAAGGCCTCTGCTCCATGGAGTTAGTTAGTTAGTTAGTTAGTTAGTTATGTAATTTATTTTTATTTATATCCTAGAAGTCCAAGAAGAACTCCAAGAAGAAGTCGCAGCCAACGATCACCTTCTCCACGTCGCTCACATTCTCCACATCATGTAAGTTATCTTCTTTGCTGATAAACATTTAATGTAGTGTGGACTTAATTTATCAATTTAGTTAAATTATAGTGGTTCTAGAAAGGACCGTTTTCAAGACCTGACATCTTTAATACAGTGTCCAGCATGCCTGAGCGTCACCTGTGGATTGCATCTGTTTTGGCATGGATTTAATTAGGAATAAATTATAACACTGGGTTAGATTGACATCTGTGTTGACAGTATGTTTAATTTTACTTAAGGCAATTAAACCAAACAGAGCAAAGGCTCCACAATTGTTATGCTATCTGTGTGTTTCCTAACTGTTTAAGAATAGCCATCTGAATGTACACGAATGTTACCAGAGTTCTGTGTTACTTCTCCCATCTGCCTGTGTGTTTACAAACATGTATTTACTTAAAATGTAGGTTGACTATGTTGTCACGTTCAGTATTATATTAAAATTTAAACTTTGTATCCCTTTTGCTTTTTTGTTTTCATGCATCGGTGATTAAAGTTTTCATAAATGCACCTGTTACCTTTGCTGTGTGTCTGTCACTCTGCATATAACAGTTTGAGAACTGCTGAGCAGATTGTAATGAAGTACCGTGTTTGGGGATTTTGCTAAACTTTTTGTGTTCCATGTTTGGTTATAATCACACGCATTAATGGTCACTTTACTCGAATGACTACATGCCTTTTTGGTAGCATCTTGGGTATAACTCGCTAATTACTGATGGGAGTATAAAATATTCCAAACGAATTAGTACAGAGAAATGAAAGGGACTCTTCCCATAAGTATTGTGGTTTTCAACGTAATTTAACTAACGGAGCTTACTGCACCAGAGTTTTTAACTTATGTTTCCTCACCTGCTTTCTTTCTTTGAAGCTGTTTCTGGTGGCACATAATGTCACTATTGTTCCCAGCAGTGAAATGTGTAGGACAGAATATCAGAACCTGCAATGTAATGGTTTTCATTATGTTTATCTGTTAGTGATTACCAGGCTTCTCTGTGAATGTGAAGCATCCACTTAGTTCTGAAAAGCCATTTACAACTCTATTATGGGTTTGTTTGTTAGCAGAGAAGTCACAATTCTGCTGAGAGGCAGCGTTCTGCTTCTCGTGATGAAAGGAAGAGGAAACCTCGTTCTGAGTCGCACAGTGCCTCTCCACCACCTGCCAAACAAAGGGTTAGTTAACATTGTTCCCAGGGGTGAAACGTGTAGGCAGTAGATATTACCATGGTTACTAATGTGTGTGCAGAAATAATTTTATATGTTTTATGTAGCTTGTTCTGTTTGATTTAGACACATCCAAGAAGAATTTGTGTTTTTAGTTATGCTGTAAACTTCTGTTCTTTCCACAGCGTGTACAACAATTAGTATAAAATCATAAGTTTCTTCCAGTGCAGGCGATACTTCAGCTCAAACTTAACACCAACTAATGCATGGTGGTAATACATATAAAGTGTGTATTAAAAACTCCAAAAACCCCTACATATGATTCAGCAAGTTTACAGTCATCATCACGGGGTTTCAGTCAGAGGTGCATAAGGTCTTCACAGTCATCCAGATGTTTAAATATCACACACTAAGAGATCAACACACAAGTTCACAGTCACTGTTCATAAGATAAAATGTTAAAATATTAATATGCTCTACTTTTTTTAATTCATGGTTCAGCATTCATTAAAAGTGTATACAAACGTCTGAATTGATCAATTGATGAGCTCATCCTTTAATTATCTTGTGCTGTTAAGTGAAACTATATGAAACTATGCAAAAATTAATTTGGCTGATACAGAATTTGTGTATTTTATCATCGTATGTACCTGTGATGGTGTGTACAATGAGAAAATACAGAAATTCTCTATCAGCCAAGTTAATTTTTGCATAGTTTCATATAAGTGTTGTCTGCTCTGAATGCCTGAGTGTTGCTATGAATGATGATTCAAACAGTTGTTCATCTGTTGTGACTTCAGTTCTCACGCAGTCTGTCAAGAACACCATCACCATTCAGAAAAAGAGTAGACAAGGATCAGGACAGCAGTGCGGAGAAGAGGTCTGTTAAAAGCAAATCAAGAAGGTAAGTTAGAATTTCATACAAATATGAGCAGAGATTACCAACTTCATGGATTAGTCTTTCTTGAGGAGCTAGTAGTTTCTTAGCTGCTAAAGGAATTCCCTGCCTTTATGGAACTTGAAAATTCATTACCATGTTCACAAGAGCCCACCACTGGTTCATATCTTGAGCCAGAATTTGATGTGAAATTACTCAGCATCAGAGGCAAAGTGACTGAATGAGAAGAGTCTGAAGTGATGTGTGGTGGTTGATGCTTGAAGGCTGTGCAAATTGCGGAAAGATGGTTTTGTAAGTTGGTGGTGGTTGCACAAACAGTTTTGATGCAAAAGTCATAAGTGACTGGAAACTGAAATTTATTTGGTGACATGTTATAAGGATTCATTTTTAGTTTAGCAGTCTTAAAATCCATACTGTCTAGTCTGTTGGAGACCTAAAATATACTGTGGCAGGTGGCCTTAACAGTTGTCGTTACAGTTATAAAAATCTGTCCAAACTTATTTCTTTTGGACACTGTTTCATTTGCTGTGACCTGCAAATATAATTATTTTGCAGATCTCCTTCAGAGCATGATGGCAGGGATTCATCAGGCAATCGCAAAAAGAGTCTGCCACAAATGCCATCCCCTTCTCCCGACAAAAACAAGTTAAAATCAAGGGATCAAACTTCAGAATCCCACCAAGTGGAAAAGAACCATAAAAAGTCATCAGCTGTTGTAAAAGAAGCAAATCGTGAGAAAGCAGCTCGTAAAGTTGTGAAACAAGATCCTGAAGACTCACCACCTGCTAGAGAAAGGTGAGCCTGAGTGTCTGAAGATTACTGCAATCAGGAGCCAATAGCATGAGGTTAGACACTTTGGCTGGAGCTGAAGCACTTCGAACGTGTCTCAGGAAGTGCCAGGTTTGAATCTAGACAAGGGACGTTACTTGTCTTGAAGTCATGCCCCCCCCATGCTTTCAACTTTAGTGAGAACTACCATCTTCCATTGCTTCCATTGATGTATGATCCTTCCATCAGATTGAGAGAAGTGCGGTAATATTGATATAAGTACATTTGACATGCTCTGGGGAATATTCATGTAGTGGCACTGAGTCTGTTTATATTTAATGTAGGGTATTTTACTGGTTTATATGTTTTTGTACATTTTAGTGTTTAGCCTTTTACATATTTTGTTGAGGTGCTGCTGTTGATACCTTTGAAAGAGAAATCATTTTATACAACCCCTTTCTGCAGTAGGGGTTGGGATAGCTTAGTTGCTACAGTGACTCATTGTAGGCTGGATGATCTGGGGTGCACATAGTGGTGGGACAAGGTATCTTCTCTTCTCCACGCCCTTTCAGGCCAGCCCTGGGGCCCGCGCAGCCTGATCTATAATGGGTAGCAGGGCTCGTCCTCAGGGGTAAAGTGGCTATGGTGTGGCTTTGACCACTTTGAAAATGGGTAGAGCAGTACCTCTGCCTCTTAATCTGTGCCTTTATTGGCATGTTATGGGATGAGCTTTTACATCTTTAAATAATTTAATATATTGTATTTGAATTTTTTGTTAACAGAGATCGTAAGGTTGCAAAAAAACAGTCAGAGTCGCCATCACGGCCAACTGAAAAAGAGAGGAAACTTGAAGAGAAGAAACGTAAGGTTTCTGAGAGCTCAGAATCTCCGTCTCCCAAACGTAGGAAGTCTGGGTCCCAGGACAAGCAGGTGGTAAGAAAAGTTGTCAGACATGTTATTATAACTAACACTATGTAGCAGTGTCTTTGAGAACCTTATAGTCACTTAGCTGTTCAAAAAATTCTCTGAGCTTTTTAGAGTTCATAAAAGCATACCATTGGACCGTATCGTGGGCCAGAATAATCCAGTCAACATCTTCATACCATATTTATTGAGAAAGAATGGAATGCTGCTTGACAAAGGCAAAGTGGCAGTCTGTTGGAACATTGTACATGCCACATAGAAAATATGCAAAATACAAAGTAATTGTGATTGTGGTTGTAATAAAGAAACAAATGGCATTCATATAATGGATGACAATAATTGTGAACTTGCTCCTTAACTGAAAATATTCCAGCCGAGTGGGATTTGAGGTTCTCATGAGGCAGTGATGACAAAGAATATTGCTTTCTGGGATGTAACACCACGTAGTCTATTAGAAATTTGGTAGTGTTTCAGATGAGCCTCTTGTCTCCATTTTTGTAGTATTAGATGACATATATTGTCAAAGCGTAGGCTTTCATATCTTATGGTATCAATATTACATAGTATGATATGGAAACATGCACTTAACCTTCTGAGGTGGTGTACCACTGTTGATACCATGCCCTTTGTTTCGTAGCATTTTCATCAGAATGATAATTTTGACCACCAAGATGAAGGCTGTCAGTGTCATTCTTTTAACTCCATCAGCAGAAGGAAATTACTGTTCTGTTGTTGCAGAGCCGATCAAGAAAGGCAGACACCTCTGAATCAGAGGAGTCGGAGGAAGAGGAACGTGTGAAGATTGTAAAGAAGAAGCGGCGGGCATCTAGTTCAGAAGAGGAAACAAAACCTAAAAAGAAAAAGAAGAAGAAGCAGAAAGAGTCATCAAGTGACTCTGAGGTGGTATGTGTTTGAAGGAGTGCACTCAACATTTGAATCACCGAGATTTCACATTTAATCTGTCTTTGTAGATTTCGCATGGTCATGTTGTTCATGTGGCATTGAGAAGCGTGTTTTACAGTTCTTTATTTAAGAATTTTTTTTGTTGTAGTTTAGCATATTTACGTAATTTGAGGTTTGTTTGGTAGCAAAGGATATCATGCATGAAAATTTTGGCATATCACAATATTAGATGAGGGAAATATTACTCTGAGTTAATATAAATGGATCTTAGAAAGTGAATTATGTTTGTTTAGGACACAGTAGCATTTCACAGGAACTAGGATGTTGCTGTCAGTATGACGACTCAGCTTCGGGCTGAAAGGCCTGGGGTTTGAATCCTGGCTGGTAACGGGAAGAGATTCATTTCTTCTTGGAAACCTCCTAAATGGCTGAGGCCCACCCAGCCTCCTGTTCGATCGATACTGGTGGAGGGTGGGGGGCTCTTTCCCAAGGGGCAAAGTGGCCAGGTTGTGAGGCTGACCACCCAGGCACATAGAGTAGCAAGGTTAAGAATGAGTGGGTCTATACCTCCACTTCCCGTATATGCCTTAGTGGCACATACAGGCACAGCTTGGCTGTGTAACACTTCACATAATGGTACAGTTTCTGTTTCCAAGTAATAATAATTATGTTTTCATTTACTGGCCCATTGCAACATATTTTGGAGACAGTTTGCAACCTTGTGTTTGTGCTTGCAGGATAGTGATGCTGAGGTTGAAGAAAGGAAGAAGAAGAAAGAGAAGAAACATAAGAAGCATAAGAAACACAAGAAACATAAGAAACACAAGAAACGCAAAGTTGAAGAGAGTGAGGTAAATATTATGAGTTCAGCATATTTAGACGTAAACACTATCGTTATGTTATTTTAACCTTTTAAAGCCTAGCGGTACCTTTACATACCACCAGGTTTAACATTCAAAAGTTCTACATGGTGCCCACATTGCATTTATGTGTTTTGTACGGATCTCAGAACAAACAGCAACTTTTGCCTTATAAACCATTAAGAGATTGGTTTTTATAACAGAAGTGGAGAGTGTTTACAGCGCGGTGCACACTGAGTCCTTATATAGAACAGATACGCTTCGTCTTTAAATGGTTAATTTGTAACTTTGTCTGTCACATTGCTGGAAGAACAGGCTGAGACTGTTCAAGATCAGGGTGCTGGGGAAGGTATTTGGGCCTAAGGGACATGCAGTAGTGGTGCTGGAGGAAAGTGCCAAATGTGGAGTTTCATGATCTCTAGTCCTCACCAAATTTTATTCTGGTGATCAAATGCAGAAGAGTGAGATGGTTGGGGTATGTGGCACAAGTGGGGGAGAGGAGAGGTGCACACAGGGTTTTGGTGGGGAAGCCTGAAGGAAGGAGACCACTAGGGAGACTAGGCAGAAATGGGAGGATAATATTAAAATGGATTTTAAAGACATGGATGGGATGGTATGGACTGGGTTGATCTGGCTGAGCATAGGGGTAGATGACGGGGTGTTTGTGAGCATAGCAGTGAACCTTCAATTTCCATAAAAGGCAGGGGATTTCTTGACTAGCTGGGAACGGTTAGGTCCTCAAGAGGGACTCCGTTCAATGTAGGTAGGTAGGTAGGTAGGTGGGTGGGCGGGAGGGTCAGTTGGTCGGCCAGTCGGTTGGTTGTACCAAGTTTTATGTAAACATTTTTGCTAGCTGTTTTTATGTATTTTTTTAGTTGCTGTATTTCTAGTCACATAATGCTCTAAGAGGGTAACTTGTAGATAAGTACAGAACTGGAATGAGTGTTGGGTGTGGTAAATGCTCTCAGCTAGGCCACATACATGTGTATGTCCACCAGGTGCTGTCCTTAAACGCTGTTCCAAGCCAGAGTTTGTTTTGCCTCTTACAGGACTCTGAAGCAAGTGAAGCAGAAAATACTGAAGAATTGGAAAGGAGGTTGCGAGAGCGAGCTTTGAAGTCAATGAAACGCAGTGAACGAGGGGGCAGCGAAGGCAGCAAATGATGCAACATAACCCATATGTGCAGATAACAGTGTGTGTACTCTGACAGTACAGTGAAGTTATCACAGCTGTTCAGAAACATTCCTGAAATCTGTTTTCTGTTTTCTCAGAGATGTAGGCTTTTATTAATGATTTTCTATTAGGACATGAAAAGTACTGCGAAAAAACAAAAAGACGTTTCGTTAAAATATGGTGAAAAGTAGTGGAAAGTGGTTCAAAAGTGGACAGCAGTAGGAACATACCTGAAATCAGTTACATCTTCATATTGTCTTCTAGAGAGTGATACTGGTCTCTTCAAACCGTGTTAGTTATTGTCGTGTCCATGTAGTGTGTGCAGCAGCAGCATCATGATTTCATGGACATGCATGCATATAACACACAGTGCCACATTGCTGTTGCCATACTTAATTACGTTTTAAACAAAATCTTATGTTGCATTGTGTAGTTGAATTTCCTTATGTTAGCACTGAATTTGAGGCTTTAATGTGGAGCTGCCATGTCTTTCTGCTCGTGAGGGTGGAAAGGAGGGATAAAAGGAGCTGTTTGAGAGATGATACTTTTGCCTACAAGGATGACAATAAAGGAGTAGATGAAGCAAGACGAAGCAAGTACAGTGGAACTCCGCATGTTCTTCACTGTAAGATTTTTTCCTCCTCGAACATTCAGTTGCAATGATCCCAAGTCATTACTGTTATTGATTAATTCTTTGTATCTAACATTTTTGTGCTGTGGTTTTCTAATCAGCTGCTTTCAGAAGGAAATGTAAATTTTGATTCCATTATGTTGAGGCAGTGGTGCTTCATTTTGCCCACGGTCGTGACATCGAAAAACTAGATGCAGGTGGTTTTTGGCCACGAGGATTACAATAAAAAACTGGGTGTGAACAAGTATATGGGAGGTGCTTTTATCCACAAGAGCCGCATATGAGGTCAAATGTTGGGGACAGGCACTGGGGAATGCCAGCGCCATAAATTCTGTTGTACTTAAAGTCATCAATATAAGCACCGTTACATCTACCTAAATATAATACAACATTACAATTTTTAAATGATTTGCTGAATAAAGCTTTGTTCTTTAAGGAGCACTATTATGTGCCTCTGACTGCATTCAGGACTGCACAGTGTAAGTATCGAAACAGTTTCCTGCTGTATTAAGGCAAAAATCTTGATTGACTTAAAGTGACTGAGAAAGACGTTTTATGAGTGTGAGGACCTACATATCATACCAGACTAACGAAACTTCAGTTTGGAAAATTTGACAATAAAAGAACAATGATTACAAATAGGCTTAAGAGTTTTATTTCAGAATATTTTGACTTGTTCTGTAGCTATGTATTAGGAAACATCACCTTTTTAATAGATTCAGGAAAGCTGTTTCAGTTTGTAGTTTTCCTGAAAGTAGTATAGTAGAAGTTCTGTAGTGTGTGGTTCAGAACACAGTGACATAGTGCACAGTCTTTTTTATTTATGTACAAGGAGGTGCTTCTTTCAGAATAAGTGTATGTGAGTTTCCTGTGAATTGCTTTTCAGTGAACACTGATCGCAACATGTTTGTAACAACAGACAGACATGTGCTGTTTTGCCAGTTTGTTGAGCATAGTTTTCCCGTGCAGTAATAATGTTCGGAGGTGAGCAGAATTTGATTCAGAACTCTGCATGGTTGTTCCACAGAATTATACTTCCTAAGGGATTGGATTGTTGAAAATGTGGTTGGTAATGTGGCAGATTGCAGGTGTGTTATATAGCTACATGTATGGATACTGTTAACATTAATTTGTTTATTTGATGCTTGCAGAAGAGTGATAAAATTAAAAAAGTGGTGGTGATGATTATGATGATGTAATAATAAAATGTTACTGCTAATATCTGACTTCTTTAAAAACATGGCAGTTAAGTGTTCTGCATTTGTTTCAAGTTCTCAATTAGAACAAGAGGATTTTTCATTGTACCTTTTTTTGTATTGTTTTCTTTAGCATGTAATGAAACTGTTCCCATTTAATTTTAATCTTTAGCGTACCCACTTTAAACTGCCAGGTTTTGTTGTGCATCCAGAACGCGATTCAATTTAAATGCCTGCTGTGGGGCAGTATTTTCCTGTTCAGATGATAAGGTTGTGTAGTTGATGGGACATTGTTTTCCCATTTGTCCATTAGAGGTTAATGTCGTGTTACCTGAGCCTATTTCAAATATGAATTTTAGTTTCCACTCATTACTTTGCTTTCCAAACATTTTACCGCACTTATGTCATCAAATTGAGAGGTTTTGTTTACTGTAGCAGTATTTTGTAACATTGTTGGTCTGTAGTGAGGACATTATGTTTGCCAGCAACAGTAGTCCCAAGGAGTGATGTTGTTTACATTATATTTGCCATGTTCATTGACCCCAGCTTGCCATAGAATTGGATTCTTGATTCTTATGATGGATTTAAGAATGAAAACTTGCTGTTAAATCGTGTTTCCAATAATGAATAATGAAATGCAGGCCTTCAGACATCTGGCCAAAGAGAATCTGCAGTCACTATTGTACCAGTGTTAATACATCTGTTAAATGACAGGAATGTCTGTGCATTTTATTGCAAAATTACACTGTGGCTGGAGCCTAAACATCTGCTCCTTTAATATTGTACCATGCTTGTCTCATTTTAACTCCGTATTTTAATTAAATTTTATTGATTTTTCTGGTAATGGGTCTGATTTTAAAGCATCAGATGAGTTAGGATGTGTCATGTAGAATAAATCTTTTACAGAGCTGCCCCTACATCGCCTTCATTTATTAGTATTGACCATTTAATTGGGCCAGTGCCAAGTGTCTTAGTTCCATTACACACCACATGCTGAACTAGACTGTAACCAAACGCCTGTTTCAGAGACTGATAAGCATGATGCCCATGCTTTGGTGAAGTGTGAAGCTCGATAAGTTGATTTTCATAGGTGAGCCATCTTGTAGAACTTGGAAAACTAGAATAATTAGGCTTTGTGTACATTTCTGCTGTTCATGCATGGCAGGTTGATGACATGCCATGAGTATGCAGCATCGCTTCACACTGGACAAATTGCTTTGTACAGTCCTTGAATACACAGCGTAGTTTTGTGAATATGGCAGTGACTATGTGAGGTTTTACTCAGGCCAAGGTTGAAGTTTAATGCTTTTCATACTTGCACTGCCTTGTGCTCACCTGTATGCACTGAGTTTTGTGGCAAATGCTGTCAACATTCAGGAATTTTCTGTTTTGTCTGTGACAATTTAACATTTACTGCTCAGCTTATTATTTTAGTAGTGAATCCGAAGTGATGATATGTGAGAGTAATAGACACGTGACTTTGTTTTTGAAGTGTGGTTGTTGTGTCAATTCTGACTTCAAATAAACCTGTCATCATGGTGTGTGCCGTGTCCCCATGCTTGTGAATTTAACCCTGTAAAGACGAAGCGTATCTGTTTTATATAAGGACTCAGTGCGTACCGCGCTGTAAACACTCTCCACTTCGGTTATAAAAACCAATCTCTTAATGTTTTATAAGGCAAAAGTTGCTGTTTGTTCTGAGTCCGTACAAAACACATAAACGCAATGTGGACACCACGTAGAATTTTTTAATGTTAAACCTGATCATATGTAAAGTTACCGCTAGGCTTTAAAAGGCTAAAGTTGCACCCCATCTGGTCATGTTAAGTTGTTAGGATGCATAGCACAAAGTGCATATAAAAGAAATACCAATTGAATTTTAAAGTGTCCATTTTAGTTAGAAAGAGAAAGGGAGAGAGATTGGGTGTGCACATGTGTGTGTGTGTGTGTGTCAGTCGAGAAAGAACAGATGGAATTAACCGTTTAAAGATGAAACGTGTGCTTAATATAAGACCAGTAAGTACCTTGCAGTAAACACTCTCCACTTCAGTTATACAAAGCCAGTCTCTCAATGTTGTGTAAGGCAAAAGTTGCTGTTTGTTCTGAAACCAGTAGGCGGCACATAAACACAGTATGAGCACCACGTACATTTTTGAAATGTTAAACCTGGTGGTAGGTAAAGTAACTGCTAGGCCTTAAAAGGTTAATAACCTGTTGTAGTTCTTTTATTTCCAGAATGTCATTCACCCCCGACCCCCGTCAACTGTGTGCACAGTCGCATGGAAATGATGTATTTCATTCACTGTGAAATATGATACGGTGTACAACTGCTGATTCTAGATGGTGTGTTTTGCCTTACTGGCTTGCTGAAAGAAGGTAAACACCACAAGTATGTAAACCAAGACTATTAACAAACACTGAAGTGAAACAGCAAGCTTAATGCTGCTTTAACACTGGGAAATAATGTCTTTGACAGTATGTGCTTCCTAACCTGCTATCTGTCCCACCTCTCTCCGATCCCCTTGTCTTTTACTTGTACAGGACATCATCTGCATGGTTCTGTCATCCCAGTCACTGTATGTCTCCAAATACATGCACTTCTGGACATAATCATGCATTGCACAATTCAGATGCTGGGGTTTTTGTGCCATAGCACTGAAATGGCTAGGTCTGGAAGGGGTTTAACAGTTACCAGAAGAATATTTGTGAAAACTTAAATGAAATTGCCAGCAGTAGCAGTTTTGTTTCATTGCGGATTATGTGAGTTGAGCGTGTGTAATTGTAGTTTAATTTTTAGAATGAATGAATGGGGATCACAGATAATACATTTTTCATGACTAGATGCTTCAGTGTGTGCTCCTGTTGTACCTACAGTAAATCTGATGCAAAATAGGGTTGTACATTAAAACCACTGAGAAATAAATTGATCATTTGATTGCGTGATGCTTCACACATTATTTTGTCCCGTAGGTATTGTGAGTATCCGCTCCATTTTTTCCTGATAAAGTCAGTGGTGACATTAGTACAAACACATTTAAGTTACGGTCATCTGGGACATGATGTGTAATTAGGTAGATAGGTGTTAGTGTTTTGGAGTCTTAAGGGTGGGAGGACCTTGATTGTTTTATATGTTATGTTAATAAAACCTAAATTTGTGTTTGTACCTTTGATAGTAGAAAGTAGCCAGTCAATCTGTGTATAAAAGATTGGCCAGTGGCTGGATGTTACTAACAAATTGCTCTGAGAAGTGCAATGCAGGGCCTTTTTTTGAAATGTCAGTAAGGTAAAGGTAAAGTTATCCCATTACAGGCGTGGACATGCTCTGAGGGTTCCAGGAGGTTGAGGCTCCCAGATTTCTAGACAGTCAGTACATGAAGGTGGTAAGGTTGTCAGCCATACGCACCAGCTGCCTTTACCCACCAGTAAATTTTGAAATCTCAGTAACCCAAATTCTTTGCTTTTGTGAGATCCTGTATGTTAATACATAGGCCTATGACAATATTTTTTATTTTATTTTTTAAAAATGAAACTTATGTTCTAAAAAGTCTTGTTTATCTTTTGCACACAAAAAATAGACGTCCACTGTACAGGAGTTCCAAAACTTCAGATTTAGTTACAAGTGTTCCACACACTCGGCGTTTGATGAATCATGGTTCGATTCCCGGAAGGGGGGCAAGAAATCTTTTCTTCTCCTAAGCGTCCAGACCGGGTCTGGGACACACCCAACCTTCCATTCCTTAGGTATGGGGGCTCTTTTCCTCGACGGTAAAGCGGCCTGGCAAACAATCCTATTCCAGTAAGCTGCTCGTTGAATTTACTGTACAAAACATCATGTGCTTCAAGCGTTTAACGAAAGCTAATATTGCTGGCTCGGGGCGGGGGGGGGGGGGGGGGGACATTGCATGCCAAATTACACGTGCTGAAGCACCTGAACTCAAGTTCAGCTCGGTCAAATGTGCACATAAGTAATTTGTTTAAGACGTACGTTTTCTTATATTGTTTGTTTTATAATGTAACAATAAATACTGTCAAATATATTTACTGCCTTTTCAAAATCTACACAGTTCTGTTTTTTATTTCTCCAGTCTGTTTGGCCAGTAGAGCGGATGACGTAGTTGTGCATA
Organism: Coptotermes formosanus; assembly: GCA_013340265.1. NCBI lineage: Eukaryota > Metazoa > Arthropoda > Insecta > Blattodea > Rhinotermitidae > Coptotermes > Coptotermes formosanus. Next base: position 826,716 of record BLKM01000214.1, read on the forward strand.
CCGACCGATGGTGCTGCCGGCTCTGCAGTACACAGTCCAGCGATAAAAAAAAATACTATCTGTATTGGTCGTTTATGTGATGCTTTTTTGGACCTTGTCAAGCATTACTGTATTTTCTGTTATTCTTGTGTGAAAATGCGCTTCGATTGGCTCAGTTTCTTTCAAGCGTTCTGCGTTTGTTAAACTACTAGGGCTGTCCAGGAAATCCCTGTACTGTACTGTATACTGTAAACGCTCGTTTCCATGATCGAGTAACGTGAGACAGCTGTTATGGTCGTTGTGAAGTGGGATGGTCTTGGTCACCATACTCGCCTGATATTAATGCATAACGGCACATAAATGGAGAGGTATTCTGTGGAAAGCGTGGCTAGAGATGCGGTCCGGTTTGGGGCCACTGCTGAGGGCTGAAAACACCAGACAGACGCTGGACAGTACGTCACTTCTTGCATCTCTTGAGTCGGCAAAGTTTCATGCGATAACGCAGGCGACAGGAAATGGCCAACGATGTTGGTTACATGAAGTAAGGTTCCTTATGGGGGTGGAATAATGGAATTGCTATTTGCGGGAAGTGTAGCTAAGTGTCTTACTTTCCCGTTGAATTTTCAGCTGACATCCGAACGATTTTATGGACCGGAGCAGACAAATGTATATTTTCATGTAGGTACTTTAACTCAAACAGTTCATATGCAACAGCAGCAAGCACTCGGCCGAAGGCCCACACTTTAGACCACGCGGCCACTGGGATCGGCGATTTTACACGACATGGAGAAATTAATTACTTCCCATTGAACAACGTGTAGTTAAGTATACAGTGTAATATAAAAACACTTAATTTAAAAGTTAAAGAGTTTAATCGTGTCTGTTTTATGTCATAAATGTACTTGTACGGACAACATTTGGCAGGTTCTGCCGATATTTGACAGAATTTTATCGAGCTTCCTGTAATTCGCGTCTCAACTTGCACTAGACACCTACATAACAGATTTCAACAAACAGTGCCGAGTATTTTTAGAAATTGACAATGGTTCGGTTATTATTCCATTTGGGCACTGTGTACGTAGCAGCACAATAAATTTATTTGCTCATGCGAAATCAATTAGTAGCTTTTTGTGTGATTTTGATACGCACATCCCTATGGCCCACAAGCTGCACAGAATAGACCTATCACATGACTTCGTGTTAAATTGCCGATGTGTTACCGTTATTTATAACTGGTTGTATTGAACCATGCCATGTTTGCGAACCACTGGTTGTCTACCCAGGTGTACGATTTCACACCTACCATCACGAATTGCAGTCGAACTAAACGCAAAATATTTGCTGGTGGAATTAATGTCTGTCGTGTTGGTAGTAGTGGTCACCTGTTGATGTGGGTATGGCGGCGAGTAGAGAAGCGCGGTGGTTGTGAGGAATTGGACTTGAGTTGTGTGTTTGCGCTAACGCGTTGTGCAGTGGGTTTAGGTTCAAAAACCGTAGTGTAAGAAGCAGAAGGATGATGAACGGAGTGCGGCGGACGCCACGGCAGGTATTCCAAGACACGGTAAGTGAGACAAATGTCATCCAACTTGTTTGTATTGTGCATATGTGTACGTGCCGTTGACACATGTGCTGCACTGCTTGTCGGGATAGCCGGTCTGTTTGTGCCATGGGTATAGGCTGAATTGCTTTTATAGGTTAAAAGCTTTGGAAACGAAGTTTCTCACAACGTTCTCGTGTTTACCGCAACAGTCAGGACTGTTATTAAACATAGTTATAGTATCTAGAAGTTACGCATGCTTGATGTAATCATTTAACCCGGTGTGTGGTAATTAGATGCTGCTAGACCTGCGTGTCAGAATTGTTGCGAGAATGTTGTGACGTTGTAACGTTCTATATGCAGTAGGAAGTTGATGACTTCAAGGCGTGCGGATATTGGTATGAAGGAGAAGTATGAAGTTTTTTCATGTCAAATTTTGCGTAATGTCACTGCAGTTGGACTGCGAACAGTTACACAGAGCTGCGTCGTCGGACTGCAAGTGAATTTGCATGCAAGTTCGCCGCGTCGTGCTGGCGGGCGGTTGGTTGTTAAGGTTAGTGGTTGTCCAACGACGCTTAACGAGCTGAAGTGATGATTCAAGATGGCGGTCGTTTCCTGATTTTAGCCTGGAGGGACTGAGGAAAGCCATGAGGAAGCCTCGGTCTGGATAACCGGTATCAGTGCCGGATTTGAACGGGGAACCTGCCGAATACAAAACGATAGGCTACCACATTCGGTTGTGTTGATGCGATTGTTAGCAGAGAAGCCGTATTGACAGCTTCAATTCGATTGCAGAGTAGGATCCGTAGACCAAGTATGAAGTACAGGAGCATCCTCTGTCCAGCGACCGTAAATGTGGAGGGGTTTAACCGGAAACCATAAAGCGAGGCTGTGGGGCCCACCCATCATCGTGTTTGATAGATATCAGTCCCGTTGTCCTTTCCGAAGGGTTAAAGCGGCCGGGGCGTGAAATTACTGCTCACCCCCATCTAGTACCCAGTTTGAAACAGTGGAGCTGTACTGCTCGCTTTGTATGCCTTCGTGGCGTGGACAGGGGAAGCTTTGTCTGTACCTTTGCCGTAAGGAGACGGTCGATCAAACAGCCGGAATCAGGCCGGCAGTGTATTGTGGCCAAATGATAATCACAGATGTCGAAAACTCACTCTTCCGAGAAAACAGGTGAAAACAAAGTCTCTGGACTTGTACCACGACATTAAGATGTGTGGGGAAATGGAGGTGTGACTGCACAAATTCTTGACTGTGGTAGTAGATGGAGGCGAGTGGTTAGCTCCACGCCCCGTCTGTTTTACCCCAAGATATGAGCTCTGTTACCCATAGGATAACACATCACTTAGACCTCAGAAGCGGTCTGGACACGGGAGAAAAGAAAAATTTCTCGTCTGGCCGGCAATCGAATTTCCATTCTTCGGTTGTTTAGCCCTTAGCCTTGTCGCAGTACCGACTGATGCATACCGGCCCACGGTAATAACCAGACGAATGGCTTACAGACGAGATAAAAGAACTGGGAAAGAAACAGGGACGGAACTACAGCCTTTTATTGGAATACAATACATACTTCATTAACCTTTTAAAGCCTAGCGGTAACGTTACATACGACCAGGTTTAACATTAAAAAATTCTACGTGGTGCCCACATTGCGTTTATGTGTTTTGTACCGATCTCAGAACAAACAGCAATTTTTGCCTTATAAAACATTAAGAGACTGGTTTGTATAACCGAAGTGTAGAGTGTTTACAGCGCGGTACGCACTGAGTCCTTATATAAAACAGACACGCTTCGTCTGTAAAGGGTTAATTATCACAGCAGTGGTAGTGTAATTATGATTAATACTTGTATTTTAGCTTCTCTACCGTTGTGAGATGTTTTTCACACGGGGTTGACCACGTTTGATTCCTACGGAGTGAGTCTTATGTTCAGCGGTTATTTTCATTGTACGGGAAAATATTCTGCAACGGCGATAGACCTGTTTGTGCCTGTCAGAAGAATTCAGAACAGTTTGATTTCATGAGGAGCATCTGTAGTTTGTGACGTTTCATTTAGTGCATATTACATTACAGCATTGTAGATAAGTGTTCTTTTTCCAACACAGCAAGATTAATGGCGACATGTCTGATTTGCGTAGGGGAAGCTCCTGGTTCGAATCGAAGATCAGGTATTGGTTGAGTGCCTGTCGTGGCGTCTGAACAGAATGCCGTGAAGGAGCATTGGCGTAAACCGTGACCAATTTTTCGATAATTGTTCTTTCCATTTCATTGTCTATGTAATCGTTGTTTCATCTCAATCGACGTCGCATGACGTTGCAATGGCTACAGCACATTTAAATAGCCTATTAAAAGACCTTTTTTTTATCACAACGGTGTGGTTTATAGATTATTCTAAGAGCAGTACGCAGTTGTGGATGAGTTTTTAGGCGAAGCTTCGTCGTGGAACAACTCGGCTGCAGCTGGACGGATTTCAATTTTATCGTCCCATCCTCGAACTTTCAAGTGATGTCTCTCTAAGAGGATTCTACACCAAAGTTCTGCATGCGTTTCCCGTCCAAGCTGCATGCCCAGCCCATCGCACCCTCTTTGATTTCACTCATCTAACAATACTAGACAATGTATACAAGTAATGAAGTTCGTCATTGTAGGCCTACCTCAGCCATTGCAAGTCTGTACAACAGTGGTTCTCAACGTGGGCCATATGACCCTCCAGGGGGCCGGTGGTGGGGGGGGCACAGGAGAATGACGGAGAATTAGGGGGCCACAGTAACTTCTGAATGGGCCACCGAAACTTCCCTGACTGAATAAAATAATTGAAATTTAAAATTGAATCAAACACACTGCAACCGGCCATTCAGAAACTTGCAAGTGTTTGTCAGGCATAAGGAACGCCCTGAATATAATGCCAATTACTAACAGAATATTTTTACCTGTATGTGTTATACCTAAACAACGTATTTAAAACAATACAGTGTTGTACGCGAAAGTAATATGAATATATAATAAGACATAAATCAACAGTATGGGAATAAATTAACTTTTTTCATAATTAACAGAGGGTGTGAAGGGTGGGAGGGGGCCACAGATATAAATCAAGCTCTAAAAGGGGGGGGGGGGCACAAGCAAAGAAAGGTTGAGAAACGCTGCTGTACAGCAAGGCTTATTAAGTGCAAACAAATGTAGTCAAACAGGGTCCTGAAAATATTCAGTGTGGAGGTGCTGATGAATACAATTTGCAGTATTTACTAGCTCATTTAGCACTGTTCTCAGCGACGCCGGACCAAGGTGTAGGCTTACGTGAAGCTTCACTCCGGGACCGACTGGTAGGCGTACGTAAAGTTTCATTCCGAGACCAAATGGTAGGCGTACGTGAAGCTTCACTCCGAGACCAGGTGATAAGGTTACGTGGGTTTTCACTCCGGGACCGGCTTGTAGGGTTATGTGAATTTTCACTCTGAGACCAGTGGGTATGCTTAGGCAGTTTCACACCAAGACCAAATAGTAAGTCAATTGAAAAATGTTTGGGAACGCTTCTTTACGCCATTAACGAAACGGCACCGGACTGGGCGGGGGGGGTTCAATCGAAAAAGGAAAATAAAACAAAATGTGATTAAATGTAATCACGAGAAAAGAACTTACACTGGCTGCTCTGTCCACCTGCCAGGTTGCTGACTGCCTCCAAGGCCACCCTCACCCCCGTGGATGTTGCTGTAATATCCTTAAAAGTCTGATTGCTTTTGTTTGTGTCGTTCTGCACGTATCATGTAGATTACAATACAGTCCCCGTCCAAACGCAGTTTCAGTGTAGTCTTTGGTTCAGTAACACGCGTCTAAGTGTAACAACTTCGAATCTTTTAAACAAAGCACTGAGGAGACGTAAACAGTTTAGATGTAACTAAACTCACCAACTTCGTGGAAGTTTTCCATCTTGTGATGTACTAAAATTAATATAATTAATATAACACTACGTGTCGGGGACAGCTTCGGCCACCCTTCTTCAGGCTAGCCTCCAAAACGTAGTACTGCTACATAGTTACTGTATCATCACCAGAACGTTATGAAATAGGTTTAGATTTAGTTTAGGCCTATTTTCAATTTTTCAAGGAAAATAATAGGCTGCGAGGTCGCTTGTCTGTCTGTCTGTCTGTCTGTCTGTCTGTCTGTCTGTCTGTCTGCCTGTCTGTCCGCCCGCCCGCCCGTTAGTCCGTCCTGGTATTGGAACTTTTGAACCAGCTGAGCGATTTGCACGAAACTATGTGCGCACATTACAGCATTTGGCACCCCTCCCCCCCCCTCCAGCGCCTTATTTTTGGATTTTCTGTAGTCAGTAATAGTTACTGCGTAGGTGAGAATGGGGAACTGTGCATTTTGCTGGGTAAATCCAAACTAGGACATGGTGACAAAAACCATACTTGGAGAGTTCTTACCCACTGGATGAAAACACATTCTAAAAGGTGAGAGTGTAACGAAATAGCATATGAAATCATGGGCCAGTCGTTAGGAAGGACTGTAGAGTGGGAGGAAAGTAGGCCTTATGAGTTATGCCTGGCCCCCCCCCCCCCCCCTCGCGGCGCAGTTGTAAAAATTGCGCCGGTTTCTGCCATGTCCTTTTAAAGCCTAGCGGTAACTTTACATACGACCAGGTTTAACGTTAAAAAATTCTACGTGGTGCCCACATTGCGTTTGTGTGTTTTGTACGGGCTTCAGAACAAACAGCAACTTTTGCTTTATAAAACATTAAGAGACTGGTTTTTATAACAGAAGTGGAGAGTGTTTACAGCGCGGTACGCACTGAGTCCTTATGTAAAACAGACATGCTTCGTCTTGAAAGGGTGAAAATAGTGTTAATTGTATTTACCGATTTTATTAATACGATGAACATCAGAAGACAGCGAAAAGTTTGGTTTTTGTGGATACTGTACTGATGTTGAATGAGGTGGTAGCGAGGCCCCCATGTCTGTCGGATGCACCCGCTTATCTGAAGGCAGCACTGGTCATGACCTTACTGTGTCTGCGTCTCTCAGCTCTGATGTGGAGTTAAAACCAGACGAAAGCATTGTCGAGCCTAGAAGGTTTGGGAAACAGTTGTCTGAAGCTTATGATACAACTTACCATTGTGTCCTGACATCTACCCTTTAGCTGTCGGTGTACAGAATCTCCCGTTTAGCCGCCTTCTCATTTACCTACGTATGTACGTATCTACGTGCACACCACCCATTAACATACTACACACCTTTCTCTTCCGCCCACTCATCCTCCAGAACAAATAACCCGCAGTGAAGTAAAAATAAACAAGAGAGGCAGTGTACGTATAAACGTAACGTTGAGGCGCGTTCGCGTAACCATTGTTACCGTGTAAAAGTAATAAGTATAACATATTACGAGTGTGTGTCTGTAGCCTTAGTTATCCAGCATGCAATGCGCATGCGTCGTATTGTATTTTTCTCTCTTGTCTGTCCGGCTCTAGCATATTTTTCACCGTGTCTCATAAACGGCACGATTTCCAGAAAAAAATTATGGGGCATAAAATGTGTGTTTCGAGTTTCTCTACAAATTTGTGTGAAGTATTTCTCATTCTAAGAAGAATTCAGCGAGATACTGTCATTAATGTACATAGATCGTCATGTAAAGTATCAGTTATTCTTGTCAGATTTTAATGGAACTTGAATTTTCTCGAAAGATTTTGGAAAGATGCTGAAATATCAAATTTTATGAAAATCCATCCAGTGGGAGCCGAGTTGTTCCATGCGGACAGACGGACGGACAAATGGACAGACGTGACGAAGCCAATAGTCGCTTTTCGAAATTTTGTGAACGCACCGACGATCTTGGAGTAAACTTGGTAGATGATGTGGCGTCGTTGCGTGGTACATTGTACAGATGCGATACAAACTGCTGGGTTGAAGTGCTCGATTGCCGTTGGGTGTGGGCGACATCCGCAGTTAACCCTTTAAAGACGAAGCGTATCTGTTTTATATAAAGACTGCGCGTACCGCGCTGTAAGCACTCTCCACTTCGGTTATAAAAACCAATCTCTTAATGTGTTATAAGGCAAAAGTTGCTGTTTGTTCTGAGATCCGTACAAAACACATAAACGCAATGTGGGCACCACGTAGAATTTTTTAATGTTAAGCCTGGTCGTATGTAAAGTTACCGCTAGGCTTTAAAGGGTTAATACGTGTATTCCGTCGGGTCGCGGCTGCATGTTGAGGCCACGGAAGGAAATCCCATAGATGATAGGAATGACAACTATCGGAGCTACCCCCTATTCTGACTTACTGTACCCCGGACCCCTGGCCTGTCCGTACAACTCAGAACTCTTATCACGTGGTTATCACTACCAACAGTCCTGTGAACCGAATGTCTGAACTACTGTACGGGTGAGTGAGTGTACAAGCTCGAAGCAGATGTGCTGTTGGGGGGAGGGGGGGGGATCCGTGGGACCTGTTTCCATGGTCGTTGTATAGTAGCACTGTCTTGCTGAGATGCATATCAGATTTTATGAAAAAGAACTCAAGTTCGTCGCATGAAGACCGCAGCAGTGACGTTTATGAAGTACCTGTTTCCCGTACTACGTAGAAAGTCGCTGTTGCGTTGCGTCTGGGCCCAACACGCGTGTTCGGTGGTGTTTTCTGTGTGTGCTGTGACTGCATTGCGTCGGAGCATATTTGAACGTATACATTCCACACGACCAGTACTCCAGATGATCATTATTTCGCTGCTACTAGATCCAGCGTTTTTATGTTAAGGGTCGAATGCTTGAATGACTCACTGTGTCGCTAGCAGAAGTTTTATTTTTCCATTTGTACAGAATATTACAGTATGTGTTAGTGGTTTCTAGGAGTTAATCAAAACAGAAAATGGTGTTTTAATTTTAAAATTTTTACCGTCGTGATCTCTATTTTAATTAATTTAAATGACTGATGGATTTTCATTAAACATAATACGACATAGTATCAAGATATGCCACTTCAGGCCTTTGTGCCTTTTAATTTCCAACGAGGAGTGAAGAAACAGAATAAGATTAGTGTTAAGTACGTGGTGGTGTGATAATATAACAGTGAAGCACAGTGAAACCTGCCTGTAACAGAAGCACAACGGGCCGATTCTTTTTCCGTCGCAGGCAGGTTCGTTTAATACAGGTACTTTAAGTTTGGATCCTCGGGACTGTAGAAGTTTTTCGTTATGCCCAAGTTCCGTTAGACAGAGGTTTCGTTGTATTTGTTTTTAAAAACTGGTTGTTAAGGATTATCGCCATGTTTGCTTACGGAAAGCGTACATGAAGGTACAGTTGTGTCGGCAAGCAGGGAACGTCCTGGAGGCGGATACACTGCAGCAAGACAAAACTCTACGGTATCGCTCGTACAAGTAACTCGCGCCTAGCGTTCCGCTTGAAAATTCCACTGGCCAGAGACTTACAAAACTCTCTATATACGGAAGAGTACCGAAGTGAGAACGTACCTGGAGTAAAGCAATGAATGTATCAAATATACTGGCCCGACGAATCCCTTTAACCTTTTAAAGCCTAGCGGTAACTTTACGTACCGCCAAGTTTAACATTAAAAAATTCTACGTGGTGTCCACATTGCGTTTATGTGTTTTGTACGGATCTCAGAACAAACAGCAACTTTTGCCTTATAAAACATTAAGAGACTGGTTTTTATAACCGAAGTGGAGAGTGTTTACAGCGCGGTACGCACTGAGTCCTTATATAAAACAGATACGCTTCGTATTTAAAGGGTTAACTTACCAGAGTGGCCTGCTCGGAATATTACCGGAATATTCGTGATGCTTGGACAGGGCTAAACACATGTACAGTTTCGGTTGAAAATTTCCATAGGGAGACACCCAGTTCGAGGAAACCCGGGCGCGTTATCAAACGTAGCTGCTGAACGCTCAACAATCCTGCTTTCTATTAAAGAAGTTGCCGCGTACGTGAGTGCAGATGCCCACTACCCTGATCAAGGACGTTCGTGCTTTTCTCTGGTTCCTCCAGGAGATGCTCACATGACTGTGACCACGACCGTACGCTTACGCATCCTTTGCAGTCCATCGTTCACAGTTTACTTTACCATTTAAGGCTGCGTGACTAAGACGTTTCTAAAATGGGAAAGTTCAGGATTTTGCATTGTGTAGTCCAGATCTTTCCTCCTGTGGGTTGTTGCGCAGGGTAGGTCGGTTTGTTAACCGACTTTTCGGGGGCAGCTTATCGGTTCCATCTTAAACGGTCTTGGGCATCTTGACCCTTGAAGATGGGACCGATGAACTGACCCGAAACGTCGGCAATAAACTAACGTACCTTGCGCCAAGACCCAGAAGGGTAAAGAGCTCAGCGTAAATAAAAGTCAGCCAGGCATAAGATTTGAGTGCTTCAGGCCTATCAGTACGGATTGTGATTGATTCTTAGCTTATATAATGCCTGCTTGGGTTATATAGCGTTAAATTTGGTGAGCAGATCGTGACTGGTGAGTAGATCAGTACTTGGGAGAAGGCTGTCGCAGCTTCTTTGAAGGTTTTATCTCGCCACTGTCCTGAAGAGGCTGAGAAAACTCACGAAAAAACTCGGTACAGAAGGTAATTAGGGATTCGAACTGGTTACCTCCGGAATCACCCTGTATATAAAACCTTTGTGTGAGTAATTGAGTCACAATGGTTACCATGGTTACCTGGTTTCCGTGGATACGTTAGATCTTTGTACGTGACGTCACGCCTGGTTTCCATGGTTACCACCAAACGGCAGCAGACGCTTGGTCACGATGGCGCTTGGTTTGTACACGTGTGAGACGTCAGAGATTGGTATGTTTGGCTTCTGTGATTACCATGTTTCGGTGGAGCAGCGCGTGAACATGTGGCGACCCGTCATATTACTGGCACATGGCTAGTATAAATTTAAGATTTTGATGGCCGCAACAAGCGCTCGGTAAGTGTGATGTGAGAAAGGTGTTAAGACGGCCGGAACTGGTGCAGAATAGGGTCTAATGGGGGGGGGGGGGGGAGGGATTCCTGTGAATGCCACGTGATTTCTTAATTGGACAGTTTTCTAGGAGTTGTATCGTGCCGAAGCCGAAAAACACAGCAATGTTTCGGGAGAACTTCTGTCTCCTTTGCCATTTTCTAAGCTAAAACATGAGTACTTGTTTGTATTTTACATACGGTGCAGCAGCACACTAAAGACTGCGGTAACGGTGGCCCTCCATGTAAACCCCAAGTGTTATGGACCTATAAGAAGTCTTTTGCCCCGCTGAACACAGAACTCTTTAAGGAAGATGCGGTGGGTGAGACATGTAGCGTGGGGGGTAGAAAGATGAAAAATGCAAAGTTTTCCCTTTCCACGCAGTGAAGGCATAGAGATACAGCTTCACTCATTCTTAACCTCAGCACTAGATGGAGGTGAGTGGTTAACTTCACGCTTCGGCCGCTTTACCCCCGGGAAAGAATTCTGGTACGCATTGAATACGAGGCTGACCAGGCCACAGAGAAGGTATGGAAGGTTTGGAGAAACGAAAAATACTTTACTTGTACCATAATTCGAACCCCGGACCGTCAAGTCCGTAGCCCAGTCGCTGTACCCACTATGGCACCCCGGCTCCTCAGCTTGTACGGAGAACATAAGAGAAATACGCACATAATTTTATCTTAGAGCGTGATGATAGACTGCTTGGAAGACCAACACGTAGACGGGAGGAATTCAGGGTGCTGAAGTTGGGACAGGGACCAATGGCGGGTTCTTGTGAACGTTGTAATGATTCGTGACCAGCTGAGCCACTGTCAGCCTCTCAAGAACGATTCTGCTGCACGGAGTTAAGAGCCTGTGATTATTCCCGGAGGTTGCTGTCGCCCCGGAACTCAAGGCCGTGCTTGCCTACGCTGCCTGAATGACATCACGACGTGTCTACGGAAGCCTCGTTCAGGAATGAATGGCCTTGTGCTGCTGACTGCAGCAGTCAAAAGTGTTCCTGAATTGCAATTGACGCTTCAGTAGATGAATGAAGGATGTCACAAAAAAGGAAACCTAAAAATTTATACAGTTCATCAAATATTTGTAGGAGTGTTGAGTGGCGTTTCAGCGGGCTGGGTCCCTGCGAAAGACCTGTGCATACTTGTGCAGGCAGTGCCTTCTCGTACTATACTCCCTGCAGCGAGTTCTTCAGGCGAGATTTCGTAGCACCAGTGTCCCATACTCATTTGTCATTCATATTAGCAGTTTACAGCGCCCTTAAATAAAACGTTTGGTTTCTGGCCTAATGCGAGTCACTGTTTCATATAAGCACAAAGCTGTAATTTGGGATTACGTTCTGGAGCGGCTGAAAGAATGACCAGATCAAATAGCAATAACACTTCAACCTTTTAAAGCCTAGCGGTAACTTTACGTACTACCAGGTTTAACATTAAAAAATTCTACGTGGTGCCCACATTGCGTTTATGTGTTTTGTACGGATCTCAGAACAAACAGCAACTTTTACCTTATAAAACATTAAGAGATTGGTTTTTATAACCGACGTGGAGAGTGTTTACAGCGCGGTACGCACTGAGTCCTTATATAGAACAGATGCGCCGCGTCTTTAAAGGGTTAGTTCAGAGAAACGAGAGCTGCAACCAGTGAAAACAGATGATTACATATGTTATAAAAGGCACAAAATATTTTGACAAATGTGTTCAGTAAACAACGGCAGTAAAGAATAATTTTTTTTTTTTGCCTTCGTAGTTGTTTCTCGTGGCTGAACTTGTTCCAAACTATTGATTTTGCTCGGAAGATCTCATGTAAGAGAATTCGCATTCTAATGACGAACTAAGAGGAGGGTATGCGCGTCATTATACAGTGCGTTTCTTTATCGCTCTCCTGAGCACCGTAGCTGTCACGGTATGTCCTCGAGCATACGGGCTGTCTATGTGATAAAGCTGCTGTGCTCGGTGTGGTGACGTTAGAAGGACTCTGTAAAAGTTCGTGCGATGGAAATTTCGTAATGCGCGTCTTCGTAAAGTGAGGACTGTAATTGGAGTATTTATTGGAAGGCAGCCACTTGGTAGACCAAGAAGTTGATAAGACGATTTATAGCGGAGTTCAGAAAAACACTTGCGAGGCTGTTAACTGGATAGAGCGATCGATGAGCTTTGGCATTAGTGGTGTTGAATATTTGCGTTCCGTCACAATTGCAGGTTTGTGAACTGACGTATTGCTCCACGCATTCGTAGGTGGTGATAAGCGAATAGATTCACCGTCCAGCCGTTTTACTCTTTGAGGGAGGGAAAAATAATGCAATTGGATGTGAGACTGGAAGGATCCAGATTCAATTTGGACTTCGTGGGGTGAGGAAAATTCATGCTTCTCCAGGGAGTCGAAATTTTGTGGTCAGGTATTCTGTAGTTGCATGAAGTGTTGACTTTATACTGATGGTATTTGCTTTGAAAGTGTGTCGCCGAATGTCCTGTCGTGTCGAATTCTTACTACATGGCGAGTTTCAGGTCTGACGTATAGCACATCCTTACGTCTGTAGTACGCAGGAATTGTTCTGTTAGTAGCGGGTGCAGGTAGAGGGCGGTTTGTGCGGTAAGCTTTATCTCCTTGGCAGCAGCGGTGAGAACATAACACGTATCATTCATATTCATTCGTGTCAGATAATTTATGATTTCGAATCTCGGCCTGTATTCATGCTTTTTTATTTGAGGATATTCACTATGTTTTGAAGCCCCCCAACAAATGCTGGGGCGATTTCACACGTCGCTGACGCACGCTTTTGCCCAGTTCACAGCCCTACACATTTTGAAGCCCTATAATACAGTGTCTGCGATTGAAAGGGAGTTACTGAGTAACCTGAGCTTCAGTCGGGGTATTCTGAAGGCGGTTCTAGAAAAGAAAAAGTTACCAGATCTGTCGTCAAAATGGGAACCCGGCCGTCCAGTAACCTTCCTGATTGATTTGTCCCGTTTCGTAGTCCTTCCCTCTTACACCAACTTGTTCACAGCAGGTGTAGAGGGTTTTTATTTTCACTTTATCACACTAAAACACACACCACAGTCGGTAGGACTTCTCTGGACGAGGGATCGGCCCATCGCAGAGATCTCTGACAACACACAAACACTGTACAAGAGACAAACATTCATGCCTCCGGTGGGATTCGAACCCACGATCCCAGCAAGCGCTTGGCCGCAGATGTACGCCTTATACCGCGCGGCCGCTGGTCCTGATGGAGTTGTAATGGTTCTAAATGCGGGAGTGAAATGAACTGTGAGGAAATGATCAGGGTTTGAGAAATCCATTCGCACAGTTACCCAAGTCAAATTGATTTTGTCAACTACAGAGTGAAAATGAACAGAAAGTATTTACATACCATCTGTGTATGTGAACCGAGAGCTTTGCCACGTACGTACATCGAGACAGTACATAATGGTGCACAAGTACTAATCTGCTCGCGTATGCAGGTCTCAAGCCATTTTGTTTAATGGGCGTTCGCCGAAACACCAGTAGTATGATTCTCGATAACATGTATGAGCACGCTTCTTGTAGCCATGGCGAGCGGGAGATTGTATTTATGAGCCACGTAAGTATATTATTTTACGTAATATAATCTGTTTGATCCGTCTGTTTATGTATCTCATCTGTCTTATCGGCCCATCAGTCAGCCTGTCTTATCTTATCCATCCATCCATCCGTACGTCTGCTTCTCCATCCATCCATGTGTCCATTTGTCATCTTGTACGAAATCTGTAGTTCATTCTTAGGGCCCGCCGTCTAAACCATCTGAACTGAAGCCAAACTCGCAGACCGTATTATTTATGACTCTTTTAGTATCATATTATCTGCCTTCCTCCCGCAGTTTTGAACTTCACAAACCTTTCCTAAGGTTGAGGAAAATGTTATTCTTCAAAAATTAAAATGTGTGTGAGGGCATGCGCATGTGTGTAGCCTGATTGAGATGAGACGCTAATGATTCACTGAGCCAGTGAGGAAATTCCCTGTGTGTTGTGGGTCCAAGTTTATTACCGTGTTCACAACAGCCCGCCACTGGCCCATATCCTGAGCCAGATCTATCCAGTCCACATTTCCATCTTGTTTCCTTAGGATAGGTACATTGTTCTTACTATCCTGCCATGTACACTTAGGTCTTCAGACTTTCCGGCCAACATTTTGTGTGCATTTTACACGTCGAGTGAAAGCAATAAATAACAACAGTGAGGCCGCAGATGTATAAAGAGCGAAAAATACAGATATGTGTACGGACAATCCGGATGAAATTAAAATGTAGTAGTTTTTATTTAACTTTCCCATCACTATTAATTTAGGGAGGAACAGAAGAGGGGGGAAAACAGTTTTCTGTGGGCATCTGCCTACGGTTGGCTGTACTGACGTGGCGAGCATGTGTGCCAAGTATGTTCACTCACTGCATTGTCGGCAATTAACGGAGCTGTATGGTATTGCTTTTCCTTTCCTGTGGCGCAACAGCCCAACTCGGGCCTAGGGCGCCTCATTGTAGCGGTTTCTAGATAACACACAATTAGACACTCACACAGCCGGTAGGACTCCTCTGAACGAGTGATCAGCCCGTCGTATATGCCGCTGCCTTTGACAACACAGAACACTCACGACAGACATCCATGCCCCCGGCGGGATTCGAACCTGAAATCCCAGCAAGCCAGCGGCCGCAGACCCACGCCTCAGACCGCGCGGCCACTGGGATCGGCATCGTATTGCTTACGTCGTGAATTTCGTTCACACACTGGTAACTCAAGACAGAATGCATCACTACAGCACAATGTTTAGCTCACGGTCCTGAGAGATGAAGTCTGTTGTGTGGGGTTCTTTATATGCTGTTACTCCTTGTGATTGCCGGTGCTTGCGAAGGATGTAAGGAGACGCGATTTAAACCTGCTGAATTAAATATCACAGCGTTCACTGTGAGAAACTGAGCAAACCTTAAGAGATTGGTTTTTATGACCGAAGTGGAGAGTGTTTACAGCGCGGTATGCACTGAGTCCTTATATAAAACAGATACGCTTCGTCTTTAAAGGGTTAATTCAGGATATTTAGCGTCCCAAGCGGACTGGAACCCGGTACCTGCGGACTATGAAGCTAGGGTTCCTACTAGAACGACCAACATTGTGTCAGAGTACATGGAGCATTGCCAATGTATATGAAGGAAAGGTAAAATTACGTCTTACGTAAGCACTGCGTCATGAGAATGTAAGATTGACTATTGTTCCATGAACTGTATTGGAATTTGCGCTGACAGCCATTGATAACTTCGTGTGTTAGCCGAGGAAGCATGGAAAAGAGGGGGTTGCACTCGTGGCCTGTCATGCTGTTTGATCTTTGCTTGGGTTAGGTTATTTAACAGTGCTTTTTGTCAGATGTAGGTGTTTTATTATATCGAATGAGTTGGTAAGGTGAAAACCTGCCAGCGTTTGAGACTAGCTGTTCTTAACACACCCATCTGAGGATGCTGTCCCTTTTCCCTGATCCACCAGAAGACGGGGGCAGATCCAGCCACTGAAGCGTTTGGGTTTTTAATGTGGGAGATGACTGGATTGCAGATGATGAAAGTGGTTTCCCCTTGCCCGGAGACACGTTCGAATAAAACGCGTCATGTTCGGGAATGTTGCAGCCCGCTTGGCAGGGGGAATTGCGCTGTTATTAATGTTTCTTTTCGGGCTAACAGTGCAGGCTTTGTTTTTTAAACGTAGGGTCCTTCGGTGGACAGCACGTCTACCAAGGTTTGTACTTGCTGCGTGTCAGGCCTATTGGCGAATTATTGCGTGATTTGTAATTACCATTTCAGGACCGCGTCCTGATGAATCGCGGTGTATAAAGTTATAGGGTAACAGTAAAATTAACGCTTGGGCTTTTGCGCAAATGGTCGTGTGATCGAATCCTCGTCACGTAAAATTTTTATTGATTGCAATTGAAAATGCGTTATGGTATAATAATAATAATAATAATAATAATAATAATAATAATAATAATAATAATGTTGGATGCGCTTAAGACTTTAAATTTGTTGGACGTAAACTTAGAATATTTCACTGACGCTTTGCTGGAGGTTGTTGACCGATGAAGAATAATGGATTTCATACGACTTTTAGGTATGTTTCTGATGTCTCTCCGGGCCAAGTTACACATTCCTGGCCCGAGCGATTCATGAACCATCGTCATCACATGCGCAGCAAGATAGTTTTCATGTAGCTACATTTTCTGTTACGTTGTTGAAAAGAAATGGCTTCACAAAGTTTGCATATTCTTAGAAGAGCTATTACGAGACGTCTTTTAATGCAAGGATGCTCAAGTTTTCTAAAAAATCTAGCACCCATCTCAAAATTATACGTGCTAGAAGGGTGACGTGAAGCAAGGTCCATATCGAGGACCCACAGATATGAGGCACCACCGTACAAAGTTCGTTCGCCTGGGCGACCTGCCGCCGAGGATTTGTACATCCCTGATTTAATGACCATAGACTGAGTGTTGCTAGTGTCGATTTCATCTTACAAGTTTGTGCTGTCGACATTCTTACATGGTCATTGTCGGCACTTCATATATTACGAGGTTGGTGTGGCCATCAGTGCTATGACGTTCGTACCGTATTTCGTGAAAATCCGACAACTGGTTAAAGAGTTGGGATGGAGGGGGAGGGGGACACAGACAAGACAGGCACACAGAGCCACACAAAAGACAGACGGTCACACGTCATGACGATTTCGTAAGCATACGTTTTTACGTCAGGAAGGAAGGTAGGCCAATGATATTGTACGTGCTTGTTGTTTTGCACGTAGAGGTAGATGTTTTGCATAGCACTGCGTTTGTATATCGGTCTGTTGTAGTCCTTATCAGGGATTTTACGACAGGCAGCTGTTGCTGTGTGTCGTCAAAGGAGATTATTCCCCCCCATCTGTCTGAAATTTTACCGTGACGGTCGGTAGAATCAGGCAGCTGTAATACCCCCCCTCGACCCCCCCCTTCCCCCAATCTGTGACTCACAAAAGCCTTGAAGTGTATCTGTGCAGCTTACGTGCTGTCCGGACCCCATCTGCTGTATGGAGATGCGTTTGATGTTTGCAAGCTCCGAAGTTAAACATGTAGGGTAGCAACAATAAGGTAGAAGCAGTGGTCAAGTGGTCACTGTGCCAATGCGGGAGGGGGGGGGGTGTTATTTGTCACTGCCATTTGCAGATATTAACTCGATATTCAGCTGTGGGATTCGATTCGTGTCCTTCAGAATGAAAGTCACATTGTGACATGTCGAGTCTCACCACAATACAAGACGATTTATCCAGGTCACGGCGAGCTGCTGGTCTTAATATCCATTGTGCAAACCTGTCGAATATTAGATACCATGTGTTCGTATGTGGTTATAATGTAATGTCGCCAAGGTAAGGGTAAAAGCTGAAGCAGTCCCATTACAGGCCTGGGCAGGCCATTAGGGCTGCAGTAGGCTGAGGCTCCCAGAATTTCTAGACAGTCGGCACATGAAGGTGGTAAGGTTGGCAGCCCTACATACCGGCCGCCTTTACCCCCGAGGAAGTACAGGGCTGAGCAATTTTTTTTAGAACGTGCAACAGTACGAAATCGTTATTATTTAAAAATTCAAACGGAAATTTGGCGAATTCGTACCCTTGGAGATGGTTTTTGTAGGTCCTGTGGTTTAGACTGCTTAAGCCGAACTCACATATAATACAATGAACTGGAAACATAAACCAGGAAAGACTAAGGTGATTCCTTTGATCGGTTAAGCACCATACCATGAAGACGGAATGTAATTACCTGGACGCACTAATCGACTGTTGATATGGCTGTCGGTTACAAAATGACGCCAATGTGTGTAGTTAAGTAGTTCTTTAAATTCCCAATAAATAAAATTAATGCAATATACTTTAGTAGTTATAATGAATACTTTGTTAAAGAATTAATTAATGTGAAAGGGGTTTTATTTATGAGTGTATAATTAACGGATTATTCTTTAGTTACAGAATGTTTACCCGTCATTTCCTGTATTCTCCTGAATATACTGGAACGATACATCGTTCCATATATATATATGTACATACACATATACATACATTAATACAGCTTCTAGTTCTGTCGTTTTTATTTTAACTTTTGCGTTGATAATGGTACAACATGGGAGGTGCCTGTGACGAGAGGTCTGGTGACTTAATTTCCAGGTTGGCTGCCCTTGTTCCTAAGATGACATCAGAGCTCGTGTTATCTGCGAGCGGTAGGCCTACAGCACTCTGCATTTAAGTACCGACGTCATTCACAGGCAGGAAACTAGTGTTAGCGGCGTGCATCGTTTTTATGTTCGCAGATAAACTGTGATGGTAGGCATTCGTAGGAAACAAATACGGCACGCAACAGATTTGTACCTCCATAGGTTGGGGAGCAGCAACGGAATGCTAGTAAATAACAGGGCGTTTTGTTAAAAAAAGGGCAGGTGCTTACTGCTTAGTATAAAGCAAAGTTGAAGTTCTGAAAATGATCGTCACATACATCACCGACAGAAGTGCCGGTACGCCGTACCGTTGCGTACCAGCTCAAAAAAAAAACGCTATTCGAAATTGGGTTTCAAGTAAAACTCATATGAGTCCTGTATACTGCGTAGACTTCCACAATCCACAAGTCTAGTGTTGTTAATATTATATACGTGCATGTACTTTAGAAACGTAAGCAAATTAAGATCTAGGGTATGACACGGCGTCATGCCCTAGATTTGACCACCCTCATGTTTGGTGAAGACTGAAATAATGACCAGTTTAGTCCTGTTTTAGATTCAGCATGGAAAGGTTTATGTAAGCCCAGAACCCCGAAATGATACGGTCAATGTAATGACAGTAAGACCCTGGGTCCAAATCGCGTAGCTTTGACACGTCGAAATGGAGAGACAGAAAATATCTGAGGTGGATCCGGTTACCCAGTGCTTATACCGTATGTGTGGACAGACGGCCAAACAAATGAGCTCGCTGACAGTGGAAGGCTTTAGGTAACTTAATTGAACAGTGCAAAGTACTTACGGCATGAAATAAACACTTGACCGCGCAATCGAGAGGGATCGATTGCTGTCAGTTGTAGCCACGCTGTGAACGACACGTCGATGAAACAAACTGCTAAGGAACAACGACGACACGGCAGTGTTTGATACCGTCCTGCTCCGATAAAGTTACAGGTAAATTTATTTCTGTGCGTGATATGAAGGCATATAGCCGGGAAGGGAGTGTAGGCATAGTTCCACTCATTCTTAACGTCGTCACTAAATCTGAGTTGTAAGCTTCACGCCCCGCCTGCTTTACCCCAAGCGAAAGAACCCTCGGTGCCCAATGTATAGGAACCTGGATGGGCCGCAGAGCCGGTGTGGTCGCCGCTGCTTATAAGCCTGGTCGGTGCGTGCACGGAGATGCCTGTCAAGATAATGCGCTGTGTTGTGATGTTTGGTTTATGTATGAGGATGTCGTTAGCGTTTCTTTTTACGGCTGTCACACTGTTTGTAGATCATGTTTAGTAATGGCTGTGTGGCATATTTTATAGCAGTGTTACCACAACGTAAAACGAAAAGTTTAGTTGGCAGTAAAAAAGATACCGTAGAATTGTTGCCACTGCATACGAATTCTATCTTATTTCTGTCACCTTGTAATTGTTACTGGCACTGTGCATTGGGAAGCAATTCGTTCAACGTTCCGCTTAACGCGTGCTTCAAATCCTTACATTGAGAATAAGATGAATCTCCAATTTCAGGCCTTCACTTACTTGTCAGACAGGTGTGTGTGTGTGTGTGTGTGTATGTATGTGTGTGTGTATGTATGTATGTATGTATGTATGTATGTATGTATGTATGTATGTGTGTATGTGTGTGTGTGTGTGTGTGTATGTATGTGTGTATGTATGTATGTATGTATGTATGCATGTATGTGTGCATGTATGTATGTATGTATGTATGTATTATGTATGAGAACCTCGGTCATTCGACTGTCGAGCAACCGGCCCTTGCATTAAGCGCAATATTAAATATTAAAATGTTAATATTTAATATTTTACACGTGCATTGTTTCGCAAACTTTTGTAACTTCTTAATGTATCTATTCTTCGTAACACATCTCCCTGAGAATGACCACATGAGTGATCGAAACATGTAGGAGGTATTAGTACGTTTATAAGATATTTTCAAAACTTGACGTGCATTGGTTGGTTTTAGTCACCAGGTGAAACAGCTGATTCAGCAACTGATGTAAATGGTCCAGGAATGAGTGGATTAAAGGAGGAAGAAATTCGAGTCCTGGGCGATCCGTTACCACAAGTATACACATAATCAGAGCTTGAATATAATTTGTTGGAAAGCTGAACGACTGTTAGCTTCTCAAAACGGATTTATGCTTGCTGGAATTAGTAAAATAACTTGCTTCTTTAACTAACCATGACAGCCAGGAATGGTCAGGAGTTTCGTCTTCTGTATCAGTGTGTGGTAACCTTTAGAACTTTTGGATCAGCTTGTGTCCTCATGGAAGTCCGCATGAGGTCGTGCCACTGGCGGCTAAGCCCGCCTTATCGCCCAGATTCCCTCAGTTCTGGCTGCTTGAAGATAGGCCTATGAACACCGCTAAGCATACGATGCAGTATTTGTGTAATGTGTTAGAACTTTGACAGTGATGTAACTGATGCGTATGTATATCGACGTGCATAGTGTTTGAGATCCGATAATGCTCATGGCGGCTGCTGTGGATGTGAACGAGCTCTCTGTGTGTTAATTTGCTGGTTGTGGGAAGGGATTGGCGTCCTGCTACAGTAAGTCCATTGTGCGACTCTTACGAAATATAGGGTGTTTGTGAATTAGATCGGTTGTCGAATGCGACATGTGGCGGCAGTATCTTTTCCATCCCTGTTCAGGAAATGCAGTATGTGAACTCCCATGTATTTTGATTTGGGATTGTTTCATGATGCACTATTATCTACTGCGCTGCTTTAGTGTCTGTCGTCTCATTCTCAGTACATGGATCTGCGTGTGTATAGGGACGTCTAGACCGTCCCGACCGTCCCTGGGGCCCACCCAGCGCTGTATTCAATGGATACCACGTGGGTTCTTTCCCGGCGGGGGGGGGGGGGAGTACAGCGATCGGGGCGTGATGACCACTCACCTCCATCTGGCACCGAGGTTATGAATGACTGGAGCTCTACTCCGCTTATACGCCTTCGTAGCGTGGACGGGGACAACTTTACCTTTTACAGCCATGTTTGCTTGTACATGGCGCAGTTGTCCTCTGTTATTAACACGTAAGAAAACCGCTGTGGATGACGGAAGTGGGAATAGGGTCGTGGTATCATGTCTTCCGGTTTCTAGTTAATCTGCTGTTTTAAGTATTGTATTGAAATATTGGTAGCAGATTTCCGTCTAGTGAAGATTTGTTAAAATTTTGTGGAATATGTATCACATTTGGTAATACTGTGTCATTTAATACGAACTGCTTAAACAATTATAGTTGTGACTCGTAACGTTCTTCCGTGGAATTCTTTTTACGTGCTGTTTGCCACTCAAGACCCTTCATATGCTATTGTTCTCCTACTGAAGCGCAGCTGCCATCTTCTGTCAAGGTAGATCGTGCCAGCGTTACTAAACGTCCTGACAATCGTGTAAGGTTTCACACGTAACTGAACACCTCGCCGCAAGAAGTAACTCCATACGTCATGATCAGATTATCAGATTTTGATTGCAGCGTGTTACGTCGCCCTGCATCTTCCACGCTCTTAATAGGTCATCCCCGGGGTAGTCATCTATTGTACCCAGAAAAATATTGGTTGCTGTGTTATTTGTTACGTAGGTTGTTTAACTTGTTTAGAATTGTGATTCTGAAGAATCAAGGTATTAATTCCTACTTAATGTTTAAAACTACATGCTCCTTGAGGTCTGCCCTCTTCTGGGGAATTGCACAGTGCTGAGTGGTAGTTCTCTGCCGACGTTTCGAGACATTGTGTCGGTCCCATCTTAAAGGGTCAGAACTTCTTTAACCTTGAAAATGGGATCGATAGGTGGTCCGGAAACGTCGGTAGAGGACTACCACTCAGTGCTGCGTAATATCCCAGACGATCGCAGATCTGATGCACATCGCAGCGGAAACATGAATCATACATGTCCATTGTGTAGGTGCAACAAATTTCCAAGATGTATAGAAGTAAAAAGCATGTAGCCCTTTTCCTGCAGACAGTGGTTGTCACAAAACACAGACAACACGAATAATCTCATAATTGTGTAACCAGCTGAAAGTCTTGTATCATAATGGAGAAAACATCGAATGACTAAAACGCAATTTAGCGAAGTACACTCAGCGATCTACTATAAAGAAAAAATATTTTAATTTTTATAAGCTTTTAATGATACACGTTTTAACCTTTTAAAACCTAGCGGTAACTTTACATACCGCCATGTTTAACATTAAAAAATTCTGCGTGGTGCCCGCATTACGTTTATGTATTTTGTACGGATCTCAGAACAAACAGCAACTTTTGCCTTATAAAACATTAAGAGGTTGGTTTTTATAACCGAAGTGTAGAGTGTTTACAGCGCGGTACGCACTGAGTCCTTATATAAAACAGATACGCTTCGTCTTTAAAGGGTTAATATTAAGAAACTCTGCGTTTTGCCCACAGAATGTATCCTGCTGCCGTGATCCCTTGAATACGCGTATACAACCGTTGTTATCCTGTACAGCATTAAACACTTGGTCTTTGTAGTGAAGGCACAATGGGGCTGTTTTCTGTGTTGTATGAACTGAGCCTTTAAATGTATTAGATCAGGTGTGTCCAACCCGCGGACCACCAGGTTGTGTTATGTGGCCCGCGGCCACAGTTGTAATTTTGTGTATATTACGAAAATTACGCAATAATTCTGGAGGTTAGGTATGTTACTGTGAAGATTATACGTGCGGCCCGCGATCCAGGCCACCGTAAGGGTTGTGACAATTTGTCGTCCTAAAAAGGTTGGACACCCCTGATGTAGATGATCTTCATGCTTGGAAGGGTTAACAAATGAGATTGTAATCAGTTATTTTGTGTGCGGAACAGGTAATACCTCGTAAGATGTCTAGGAGGTGGAAGCACGTAGCGTGTTATAATATTAGAATGCAAACAAAACCTGGCCGGATGCTTGTTAATGTTCGTAGTTCATTTGACTTTGTTAGTGTATTGAATTGAACTGGATGCGCAAGCAAAAAGCTCACGGCTAAAGATTACGTCAGCATTGTCCTCAAGATGAGTGCTGTTCCCAGAAAGGCCGTATTATGCAATTCTGCGCTGCAGATCTAACAGGGATATACTGCTGCTGCTGTTGCTACTGCTGCCATCACAACCACCACCTCAAGTTGGTGCCGCGGTAACGCTATAGAGTCTTATTCGGGAGAAGCCACGTTCGAATTTCGACCGCGACACCGGCGATTCTGAGGTTATATGATGTTACGGAACCCCTGCAGGCATGTGCTGGGTAGTGCCTCGATTAGGCCACAACCACTTCCTTCTAAATATTTACACATTCAGTACCCACCAGTCATTCTGCCAGCGATGCTGTACTATGGCTATGTTTGTATTATTTGGTCAGTATTTTTGCTGCTGTTTGTAGTTTTATTCTCCCATGTACCTTGTTTCCTTGTGTTTGTATACATTCTTTGTGTTTTATTTGCAGCTGTTTATCTTTAATGCTTGCCGGTCATTAGCTTTGTGCCTGTTCCCAAGCACTTTATTAAATGAAGTGAAATGTAATGAAATAGCCCCTGTTGAACAAAACCGTATTTTTTTTTTTTGAAGAATGATAATGCAAAGAAACATTATAGTTAAACTGCGTCTTATCTTCAATACACACACGTAAAGCAACCTTATCAAACTGCAGTAACTAAAGAAGTATTTTTTTGGAGAAAGTACGTAGACCACAGAAAGAAGTCTCATGGATGGTGGGGATGACAGCGTTCTGGGCATCCATCTGTTGTATTATCGTCCAGCCCAGCGCGCTTGTCGCTAGCGAAGTTTATGTCGAGTAACATGCCGGTGAATAGAATATTTCGTCTCCTGACACGTATTTGGCATTTTTAATTGGAATATTAGCACCTTAAATCCATAGCCGGTTTGAGACGCTGAAAGGTGGCAGTGAGCAGTGCAGGGGCTAGCAGACATGGTGACCGGTCCGTGTTTAACATGACGTGTCCGGCGAGACGTAGAGCGTTGGTTCTTAACCTTTTAAAGCCTAGCGGGAACGTTACGTAGCGCGTCGTTTAACATTCAGAAATTCTCCATTGTAGTGACAGTGCATTTATGTGTTTTGTATGAATCTCAGAACTAACAGCAGCATTTACCTTATACATAATTAAGAAACTGGTTTTTATAACCGAGGTGGAGAGTGTTTACAGCGCGGTACGAGCTGAGTCCTTATATAAAACAGATTAACATTCGTCTTTAAAGGGTTAATGTGTGTTCAGCGAGGTACGGATGGCCCGTGGTGCATTAGAGTTATCCAGGATTCTTTCCATTCTCACAATTTAAACTGTTCAATTTTTTTGAAGCTTATTTGAAGGGTATTTGTAAGCCCTGTCCTCGAAATGTTGATTTCTTGAAATTCAGCTACAGTTTTCTGAGCAGCCGCAACACCTGTCGCGGTACATACCGTGAGGACATATAGAGTGAGTGGAATTTTAGGTGCAGTCATTCTTAACGTCGATACGGGGTGGAGGTGAGTGGTGAGCCTCACACCCCGCCTGCTTTACCTCCTAGAAAAGAGAGCCAGGTGCTTGTTGTATAGAAGGCTACGTGGCCCTCAGAGCCGTTTTGGACAGTTTGCGGGAAAGTCTGTTGCCAGTGCCGCGATTTGAACCCCAGATCGTCCAGCTCGTAGTCACGTGTAAGCTTATTTTTAATAATTGTTTTATAAAAATTTATAGTGAACCTGTAAACGTATTTGCAATGTTATTTTTCTACAAGAAAACGTTTTTAAGTACGAGTCTGAATGACGGGCTGTCAAATCCCGTGAACCAAGAGCCTACGCGATCGTGACGCTTCTTGCTGATCACTGCCTACCTAACCTGTCATTCAGTCCCTTACCAAATTTGACGCCATGCAACTCCTTTTGTGGGTTTCTGTCAGAAGTGATGTATGTTGGTGTATTGGGCAGGTGACCACTTTAGATGAACTCAGCTGATTACTGCATTTGCCGAAGCAGTAGCAGTAGTGATGTCGAGGCATGTATAGCTGAAATTAGTTATCGGATAGATAGCTGACGTGCCACGAAAGGGGTGAAACTGGAAGTTTACCGACAGAAACTTTTTAAGGTGGCTCCTCGTTTCGTTATTTCTTTTTCGCTAGTTTGTAATACGGTTAAGGAAAGATAGCTCTCTAAAACCCCGAAGGATCTATGTGAAGGTGCAGTTCTCGCATGGGCCCATATACAGTCGCAGTCCGAATACAAAGAAAGAATGTTACAATTTTCATTCTCATTGTGGGGTCTTAATGTGGCTTTTGGAAGTGCGGCTTCTAGTGGCTGCACAGCCATATTTCGGATGATACATGAATGGTATAGATCATCGGTGTAATGGTATTGGAAGGAGAAAACCGAAATACCGAGAGAAAATTCTGTCGCAGTGTTACTTTTTCCAGAACGAATCTCACGTGGACTGCTGTAGGATGGAATGCAGGGCTGCGCAGTGATAAGCCGGTGACTTACCGCCTGAGATGTGATACACCCTGTACAAAAACATTCTGTATAGTACTAATTATTTTTACCACCTGCAAGTGGGATCGTGTCCTCGCACATCATCTGCCTTTTGTTACAGAAAAACAATGAAATACTTCGTAGCTGTCCCTGTAAATCCGTACTGAGCCTTTTTAAATGATTTTCCTAAACCCCGCCAAGGAACTTACGGGATAGGACCTCAGATTTGGCCACACCCGCCTCCTTAAACATCCTCTGCAGTTCAGTATTAACCATACCATTCAATTCTTCGCTGTCTCAGCTACTGACACCGTCTTTAAATAAAACATAAATAAATAGACAAGTAAATAACATATATGAGGTTGGACAGTCAACATAAAGGAACAGCCGTGAAACACAAGTCTGTTCTGAACATGAGGTCATTTGACGTGTTAATTGTGGTCAAAAACCGTGTGACGTAACAGTCGCCAGTCTGCAGCCACACGGCAGCAGACTTGCTTCTCCTTTTATGGTAGTGACTAACTCAGTACACGTATTGAAACGTGCTGCGGGCAAATCCATCCACTTCAATACACCGACCCTCCTTCCCAGTGCGGTGTGCAGAACATATGGCAAGAATTTATGTAATTTTTTTTTATTCTGTACTTAGTCATAGAACTATAAAAGCTGGAATTTCTAAACCTATGATTGGGTATGCAAGAAGTGATAATGGTATTGAGGATTATATGAGACGTTGTGCCAGAAGTCATCGTTATGTTTACTTGTCAAGTAATTTGAAAGATTCGACCATTTTATGGAGGGTGACAGGAACGTACCATTGGAGATCATCGTTTGTTTTTAAGGCCTCTTTGATATTATCCTCCCATCTGCTATGCCCTGCCGTAATGTCCGGACGTGAATACGAAATGCTGCGACGTAACACATTTGTAAAAATTAGCAATGCATTCTATACGGTAGCTAAACGTAATGCATAAGAGTTTAATACATAACTGTTTGAAAGATTAGACTCATCATTGTTGATGTATGTATGCAGTAAACGTAGCTGTAATCAGTACTTACGCACACTAAATTAGGAAGACGTAGAGGAGGGAATAACGTAAAGGAAAAATAAAGAGCAAAATATAAAGACATAAAGAAAAGAAAGTGGTATGTCCGAGGTACCGTAGCACGAGGCCGGACAATTTTCATAGCGAGAGGTTCCGTAATTTGTCCTTAAATTTCCCACGCTGTGACCAGCCAAATGTCCGGTCAGAGTAAGGCAGCCACCAGCTTAAACCCTGAGAATGTTACAATATGCTGCCTTCACAGGGGCCAGTGTACATCGCAAGGGCAATGGTAAATCAGTACGTAGCAATGTGCGGGATGATTAGCAGAGTGAATCGGAGCAACTAAGAGAAGAAGTTACTTCAATGCCAGTTCGTGCACTAGAATTTGGCATGAAGTCACGCGGGACTGAACTGGACGCCCTGCACTGACAGCCCAGCGTTCAGTCGCCTGAACACTTGTACGGCCCATAAATTATACTATTCAGTGTGTTGTTGGGATGAGAGGAGGATGAGATAGGCGAGGAGGTGAGAAACGTACACGGAATTTAAGTCGGAAAACCGAAGGGAAGAGACTATAAATGGGGGGGGGGGGGGGCCAGCGGCACCTTTCGCCAAATAACGCGTGGGTGGGGGGGGGGACAAAATCGACCATGGGTATTAGGAGCTTTAATTTACAAGGGAGTCAAGTTAGAAAGAGGAGGGAGGTTGGTTTGAACCAGGCCCGGGTACTGATACACCCCTTTCCCACACTCATCCCGGTCTTTATTTTTTGCCCCTCTTCAGCTCAGTAGCCAAAATAAAATTATTCTTCGGAAGATAAATATTGAGGGGGAATTTTCCCCCTCTTGTCCCCACCCAAGTTACGCCTGTGTGTGTGTGTGTGTGTGGGGGGGGGGGTAATATTAACCTTTTAAAGCCGACTGGTTACTTGAAGCATCAGCCGGTTTCAAATTCAACAACGGTACGTTCTGCCCACACTGCGTCTGTGTGTTTTATATTTATGTTCAAACCAACAGCGAATCTTGCCCTATATAACATAAACTGATCGGTTTTTATAACCGAGATGAAAAGTGTTTACTGCGCGGTACGAACTGGGTCTTTTAAATAAAACGGTTTACGCTTCATCTTTAAAGGGTTCATTTAGTCTTTAAAAGAACAGCGTTTGGGGTGTGTGGACTGGATTAATCTGACTGAGCACAGGGACCAGTGACGGGCTGTTGTTAACACAGTAACGAACTTACTGAAACATACAAGGCGGGGGATTTCTTGCCCGTTACAGTAAATGCAAGTTCCTCAAGAAGAGCTACCGATTAACCTGTAAGCTATGAAACTGGTTTCGAATGTCGTTATGACCCTGACCCCCCGTGAATGTGGACCTCTTGCTGTGGCATCTGTTCTTTTTTTTTCAGCATGTAGGCGTAAGGCACATTAAACAGTACGGATACACAAAAACAGTTTCAGCAGTAGGCAGAGGTGGATGTAAATGGTAAATACAAGATAGGCTTACTTATCATAATTCAAATCTGCAGTTGTCTGGGAATTTCTCTGCAGCATTTATGATTTAATTAAAAAAACTCTTTTGAGGTAGGCAGTCTTATTTTGATGTTCGCGGATCACAGGTTGGAAATCACTCGCTTGGGCCCCATGAGTACCGGTATCATATTTTCCAACGGGAGGAGTGCAGAACCTAGAAAATTTGCCCACGAACCTTTGGGTAAGCCGTCAAGAAAATTTGTATTTTATATTTACGTCCGTGGATTGAAACATAAGAGTCGGTTACGACGTGGGATTAATGTTCGACATATTTCTTTTGAAATTCGTGGGGGGGTTCTTCCATAAAACTAAGGGTGGACTTGCCGCCAAACCCTACCCTTTCCCATGTTTAGGGCATTGACTTGGAAAGTGGTCCATACACGTATGCACGTATGTTTTATGCGGCCGTTCTCATCACTTCAGCAATAACGTTCCGTGTTGCTGCAGAGTACGTGCGTACGGTACGTACAGTACCTTTCTGCCGTTATGTAGCCTAGAAAATTAAATTCAGCGTTGCAAGACCGACCATTGCATCATAAACTTCTGTACTTGTATTCAGAAAACATAAGTTAAATCAGTTTCCCGATCTCCGTGCGTTACGACTTGTAATTACTCACCAGTTAATTGTGTACAATTACCTTGAACGAAGTCAGTCACTTGCTATCGGTATTCACCTTGGGATTCTTCTTGATCTTGCGAGTTCTCACGGCTGTCGCTAGATGGCATAGTAGCCACACTGTTACTAG
The DNA here is from genome assembly GCA_013340265.1 of Coptotermes formosanus. Lineage (NCBI taxonomy): Eukaryota > Metazoa > Arthropoda > Insecta > Blattodea > Rhinotermitidae > Coptotermes > Coptotermes formosanus. The sequence goes on from BLKM01000214.1 coordinate 856,218, forward strand.
CGGTCTAGCACGTACTGTGCCAGCGGTATTTCGGATGCTGGACGCAGTTGGTGATACAGACGCTCAGTCGGTAAGGTGATGAGTCTGTTGTACCTCATTTGTATAAAAAAAACTGTAATTACCATGTAGAAACCATAAAGGCTGCGTTACTGCTAAGTGGAATTTCCATGTGGGTCCGGAGACCTGGCTGTGCTTTTTGTGGTATTCTTCAGTTCCTCCACGCACATGCCGAAATTTCACCTCAAATTGGCCACGGCCGCTTTCTTCCACATTCTTTCCTCTTCATGGTTTACTGGTTGAACCATTCGACGGGGCGTAACTTGGGTTGTTGACAGTGTAGGCCAGTACCCTTCCTTTACCTTCCTTTTTGTTCGCTGATCGCTATATTATTCAATGCTATGTGCTTACCAGAGTCTGAGATACTGATAGCACTGTTAAAGATACCACAAACTAGTAAATATTAGGGGAAATTCATTCTAAGACCGAATGTTGGCAGCACTTTCATGTTGCAGGTTGACTCGTTGCAGATCGTACAATACTAGGGCGGGAAACGTACCTGATGATTCGTGATTTGTGTTTAGTGTTTGTGGGATTGTTATTAGGTTTATGTTGCTAATTAGGGATGCCTGGACGTCTTGCTTATTCAGCGAATGTACAAGTGAGTACGAAACTTGAAATGGTTACATAGAAGTACACTGTTAAATTCGGGATTGTGGTGATTGTATGGAGACCTGTTCTTGGCCACTTCCGATCACAATATAAAGTTTAATCTTTCCATTTAAGTGCCTTATATTACGTTGCATCTTACAGCTTAGTAGTTTGTGTAACAAAATGTACAGCACCTGTCACCGGTCGAAAGTGTGGTTAGAAACACACGGAATGGCAGGTGTTGTTACTCCCACCCCTTCTCCCCACCACATGTGAAACTCTTCCCCGTCTAGTGAAGTCACCGAGAAGCCACTGAAGTGTGACGTGGCCTGAAGAGAGTGGTGTCTGTAAGAAGGATGAGACTCAGAATATGTAGGCATATTTAAATGTATACGTCGTACGTCAAGGGTTAATTTATTTAACATGTAACGTAACAGTTAGTTGCAAGTGTGGGATATTAACGTTAACGGGATGTGGGGAAATTGACGTAGAATCCCCTCGGTGAAATGTGTTAGAATAAGTACAGTTTTGATTCTCGGTAATTTGCTTGTAACCACAAGTACGGAATGAGTAGGTGGGAATTTTTAAGGAGGCGGTCGTTTTCTGGTTCAAGGTACCTTCCTGAAAGTTGTTTGAAGGCATCGAGGAACGCTGTAGTGAGAATAACCTTATCCTAAACCGGTCTGTTTAGTCACACAGGAGGCTGAGGCAGTCATTCCTCTTTTCTAAATTTCAGCAGCCAAAATTACGAAAACCGTGGTGACTGTAGCGTATTCTGACGGTTGAGATTGGAACCTTGGTTATCGATAATACGAAGCAGGCGTGCCAACTAGTACACCGCTATATTGAATTAACAAATGCCAGTCGCTGTGTCCAAATAGTCTGCTCTCTACACGGCTGTCAAGGAAACAGTAAAAAAATAATGCAGAATATGGCTTATGCCAGGCAAGACCAGCTGGAACAGTTACATCGATAACACCTTGCGCTCTCTCTCTTTCACCTGGACAGTCTCGCACATGTTGCGTTTATTCGATTATCGCTAGGAGCCAGGACACTTCTAGACAATCGTTTCACTTTTGATTATTACCCTCGCTAGTATTTTTGTGTCTGATATTTCGAACTTCTGACTCGCATGTAATCTTCCAGTTATTCCCGCGCTTCGTGACATTGTTATGACGATTAACCCTTCGAAGCCTAGTGGTTACTATATCTGCCAACAGGTTTAACATTCAAACATTCTACGTTGTTCCCACACAGTGTATTTATGTGTTTTGTATGGGTTTCAGAACAAACGGCGGTTATGTACTTATACAGCATTAACCTTTTAAAGCCAAGCGGTAACTTTACATATGACCAGGTTTAAGATTAAAAAATTCTGCGTGGTGCCCACATTGCGTTTATGTGTTTTGTACGGATCTCAGAACAAACAGCAACTTTTGCCTAATAAAACATTAAGAGATTGGTTTTTATAACCGAAATGGAGAGTGTTTACAGCGCGGTACGCACTGAGTCCTTACATAAAACAGTTGCGCTTCGTCTTGAAAGGGTTAACCGATTGGTTTTCAGTCTTTGAGTGTTTACAACGCGGTACGAGCTGAATGTTTAAATATAGTTCATGTTACCCGTAGTCTTTAAAGGGTTATTGAGTACAGATTGATAGTGGAATGACAATTTGCAGGAGGTAATCGAAATAAGTCGGCCGCAAGAAAAAGCTGTCTAAGTGTCGTTCTGTACAGGCTTCCGCAGATTCCATGCAGGCTGTTTTTGGATTGATTCTAGCGACTGAACTCCAGAGCTGTGTTACAGCTGAACTGTTCCTGGATACAGTATTTACATGTTGTGTGCAGAACATCTTTTAAGTAACTCACCAGTTATTGGACATGGTCAGTCTTGTCATGTCTTACTCTGTGAGATTACATGGAATGCCTGATGTAGATTATTTGATGTTCTGATTGCGGTGATTCTGAAGATTACTGGCTGCTGGGATGTGGCGCCGTGTTTTCTGAAAGAGGCGTACCGATGTTTGAGAGGAGCCTTCTGCCTCCATCTTCAGTGAAGATGGCCCTCCTCGGCGTCACATCTCGTAATATAGCAGTCTTCGAGATAGATTGACCAATAATGCAAAGTCTTAGTGACTTGTGAGGCTTTTGCCACGCATACACTGAAAGAAAAGTCCAATAAGGCAGTGCGTTCCCAACATAGATGCAGACCCGTACTTCCGGTTGAAAGTTAAGCACTGGTACCTTCGGATTTATCAGTGGAAAGGAGTGATAATCACTCAGCGGGTCAAAAAATTCCCCTGCTGTTATGGAACCTGAGGGCTCATTACAGTTGTCATAGTCAGCATCTGGGCCCCTTCTTTGAGACAGTTAAAACCACTCGACGCTGAAATTCTGTTTTCTTAAAATCGAATGGTAGAGAAACACGTGTCATGAAATGTCATTCTGCGCAGTATGTCCAACAGAAAATTGAGCGGTTTATTTACGTTCAAGAAGTAAAGTTGCTCTGTACACGCCATGTGAAGGCACAGAGGGGAAGAAGTACAGCTCCACTCATTCGCAGTCTCGGCGCTAGATGGAGGGGAGTCGTCAACGTCATGCCTCGGCCTCTTTACCCCACCCCACCCCACCAGGAAAGATCCTTGGTACAAATTGTACAGCAGGCTGAGTGGGCTGGCTCCATAGTTGGCCTGGACGTGTTTGGATGTGAGAAAATGTCCGTCCGGGATTCTAACTCTGGTACGTTTAGCCCGTAGCCTAGTCGGTATAGCGACTAGGCTACGCTGGTCATTTGACTTCTACCTCGTTACGAAATACGTGGCCGTTTCTAGAAACACATTGCTGACGTAAAGCTTAAAAGAAAGTATTCGCTTGATATTTTATTGTAGCTTGTGCCTGCGGAATCACTGCAGCTGCCCCCAGTCGCCGTGCAGATATTCTTGACATACCTTGTAGTATCTTGCAGTACTCTCAGAATTAGATACGGCTGACAGCAACTCTAACTACTAAAGAAATCGTACTTCAATATGAAAATTGAGAGCACTTCTTCCAGAAAGGAAGAAAACGACGCCGTCACGGCTGATTGTATAAGAAAACAGCTTAGTCTTGTTAATGTTAAAAGCCGCAAAGAAAGACATCTGCTGAAATACCAACTTTAGTTCACCAGACCAGAAGCTAGCATTTTAATGTCTTCTTGACCCGTTGTGACTTCTGCAGCTGTGTAGAAATCTCGGACTATTCTTGGAACAGTTTGCCCCAAAGAAACCATTGCAAGCAAATGTGTTTTTCACGTCTTTCGTTACGGTAAAAATGAATCGCTGCGTGCTGTGCGATGTATCATGAATGTACTGTAGTTGGGACTTGTTTTTGTGCATGTCTTGAAAGGATATGGGGAGTGGAGATACAGCTTCTATTATTGTTGATCTTGGAACTAGGTGGAGGTGAGTGGTCAGCTTCACGCCCCGGCCGCTCTATGCGGAGCAAAGAGCGCCCTGTACGTATTGAACGAGGGGGGGGGGGGGAGGGGCAAAATGGGCCTCACGTCCGGTCTGGATAATTTGAAGAAAATCATCTCTTATGAGTCTTGATTAGAAGTGTTTAAAATATGTACAGGGGAGGCGAATAAATTTTATTGCCCTTATATTTTAAAGTGAAAGGGTGGAAGAATTCAAATATTTGGGAACGAACTTAACGAATTGAAACTCCATTCATGAAGAAATTAAGAGCAGATTGAAGTCGGGGAATGCTTGCTATCATTCGGTGCAGAATCTTTTGTCTTCCAGGTTGCTATCCAAAAACACAAAGATTAGGGTATACAAGCTAATATTTTACCTGTTGTTTCGTATGGGTGTGAAACTTGGTCTCTCACACTGAGGGAGGAACAAAGACTGAGGGTGTTCGAGAACAGGGTGCTGAGGGGGGTATTTGGGCCTAAGAAGGACGAGGTGACTGGGGAGTGGAGAAGACTACATAACCAGGAACTTAATGACCTGTACTCATCACCAAATATTATTGGGGTAATCAAATCGAGAAGAATGAGGTAGGCGGGGCATGTAGCACGTATGGGGGAGGCGAGAGGTGCATACAGGATTTTGGTAGGGAGACCTGAGGGAAGGCGACCACTTGGGAGACCCAGGCATAGATTGGGGGATAATATTAAAATTGATCTTCAAGAAGTGGGATTGGGGGCATGAAGTGGATTGTGCTGGCTCAGGATAGGGACAGGTGACGGGCTCTTGTGAATGCAGTAATGAACCTCCGGATTCCATAAAATGCGGGGAATTTCTTGACTAGCTGAGAAACTATTAGCTTCTCAAGAAGGCCTCTGCTCCATAGAGTTAGTTATATTTTAAAGAATCACCGCCCGGCTGAGCTCCAACACGTATTGAGCAACATTTACAGGTGCAGGGTTACGATATTTAAACGCGGAATTTGTGCCCAAACATAGGAGAGTGGACGAAAAGACAGTTCTCGGTGTACCGTCCCTAAAGAATGTGATTTTCATTATCCACTTCTCTGTCCAGCGACGTTAGTGCGTCTCGGGAGTAGTCTGTGTTGTTCAAGAAAGTCACTTCTCAAACCACTGGACATGATTTGATACACTGAACAGTTAGATACACTGAAACACAGCATTGAGGGAGGTACTGCTACCAAGTTCCAACACAGAATCCTGGTAAAGCAGGCGTCCTGACACCACAAAGCTTTGCGATCTCAATTTTATGCCCGTCCTCAGTCTCCGCCTACTTTCCTAGTCGTCCAGTGTGCAAATATTTTACGTGAAATAACGTGACGTTTATCAACGTGTCGTATATACAGTGCTTGTTTTATCTTAATGTTTTTGTACCTGTGCCTGATGATGGCTTCGTAATAAAGTCGAAACACGTAGCACGTTTTGGCCAATAAAGACGTTGTCTGAAAATACAGTCGTGAATGATGGTCCATTGGTGGTAAATGAAACGAGGAAGGGTAAGGGTATCAAAATATGGAAATATGAAAGACACGTCTGTCTTTTAAACAACAATTTTTTAAGGAATGACATTACCGGTTTCTGGGTCCAAAACTACGATTCACGAACGCAGGTCCAAACCGAATATTTTTGTCGCACTGTGCAAAAATCCGGTTCTGCTCCGTTTTTTTTCCCCCACCTCACTTACAGGTCTACTCGTTCCAACTACTGTGTAATTTACAGTTCTGTACGGTTTCTTCAATTTTACTAGATAGTCATGGAAAATATTTTCTAGGCACGTTTCAGTGAGAGATTCACTCTGCTGTTCGTTTGTCTCTATACTTAATCAATGGATTTTAAGATTTGGTACTTGTTTCTCGTGCTAAAGGTACAGAAACGATTGAGATGGTACTTACGTCAAACTCTTTAAACCACGGGCGCACAAATTTACCAAAAATATTTAGGCGCAACCTTAAAATTGTAGGCGGCAGAAGGTGACACGAAGCAAGTTGCATACTGAGGACCCTAAAATATTGAACGCCAACGTACAAAATTTTGTCGCGTGGGCGATCTGGCTTCCGTGATTTGTGCACCTCTTCTTTAAACGATCGTTTAGACCCGTTTATAGTCGCATGAAGTGAAAGAAATTAGGGAACCGTCAGTTAATATGCCGGAGTTCAGTTTTTCCCTGGTTGATTGGCCAAAATTGTTTTTCGAGGTAGCATTCTCTTCGCCTGGGTTCTGTGGCCCTGTGCTGCTTTACGTGCCTCTGAAAGACAAATTCTCGTAACCAAAATAAATCAGCTTCCATAATAAACACGAGTTGGAAAATCTCACGTATTTAGCATTTCTCATTAACGTGAAGCAGCATATTGAAAACTCGCATCTGAAATGCTAGGTAATGGAAAGTTACCCTCGAAGTGGATAGTTGTGTCACATGTTGAAACACACCTGTACTGCCAAGTAACCAGAGTGCTGTCCTATTTAACGCTTGTCGTTAACAAAGGATAGTCCGTTACAAAACAGTTTTCTAAATTCTGTGCAGGGTGAATAATTGAATTCCTAGAAGACCTCTGTCATGTTAGATCTGCAGCCATTCTTCTGAAGACTTTGTAATTATTATTTTTTTTCAGAGTTACGTCAGTTAATATTAAACTTAATGATCTGACTGCATACATGAGTTAAAAGACTGAATCAAGGACACGGTTTCATGAACAGAGGTGCACAAATTTTTCCAAAAACCTAGGATCCATCTTAATGTTCTAGGAGGCAGAAGGGAGACGTGAAACTAATTTTGCGGTGAGGTTCCACAGATATTACGCGCCACCCTACAAACTGTAGTCGCCACGGCCGCCTGGCTCCCGGGATTTGTTCGCCCCTGTTTATGCTAATCCTAAGCTAAATTCCCCAGCTATGTGAAGTTATCTGTTTCTAAGATATTACTGGAGTGTAGCAACGCGGGAGGATGGCATGAACAGATAATGTAATACGCATGTGTGTGTGATGTGAAAACCAAACACACTGCATGTCAGTCCGAAGAACAGAGTGGAGCGTAACACTTGGGGAATTTAGGGGCGAGTATGAGGTTGTGTACTGGATTAATCTGGCTGAGGTGAGGGTTTGGTGGATGGGTATTAACACTGTTACAAGCATGCGGATTTCGTAAGAAGCTTCATTGAAATAACGTGCTGCCCGTTCGAGATTGTCCCAACTGTTGAGGAGCAACTGTTACAGGAAGCTGTAACGTTTCAGTGTAACTTGTGAGTGAATGAATGTAACTACAGGTGTTCGGGAATGTTCACAGTAGACGTACATTGTCGTAAATTTGTAGGAGACGTTGTCGTAGGCAGTACGTGTATACTGCAACTAACTGTATTATCTTCTGCCATTAGTAGGGTCCGAAATAAATACGCCCCATTCAGAGGATTCATAAATTGGTGAAGAATGAGTGGACCTCTACCTCCACTCCCCCCACAGGTCTTCATGGAATGCACAGGGACAATTGTATTTTTGTCATATCCGTAAAAAGTAAAGTGGCCCGTATTTCGGGGGTGCACAAATCCCGTGCTCCAGGTCTTCCGGATGACAACATTTTATACGGTGGGGCTTAATGTTTGCGGGTCCTCAAACTTGTTTCATGTCGCCCTTCTGGCGCCAGGAATGTTGAGATGGCTTTTGGGATTTTGGAATCCATGTGGTGTTCTTCACACTACTGACAGTCCCTTTAGATAAAATTTCGGGGGTCCGTATAAAAAGGTAAAGCAGTCCCATTACAGGCCTGGACAGGCCCTTAGGGTTCCAGGAGGTCGAGGCTCCCAGATTTCTAGACAATCGGCACTTGAAGGTGGTAAGGTTGTCAGCCCTACGCACGGGCCGCGTTTACCCCCCAGGAAATATTCTGTTAGAGGCTGAGTCGACCCCAGGGCCATAGTGCGGCTGACAGGATTATGCCAATGAAAAAATCCACTGACACCATCGGGAATCGAACCCGCGACCTGCCGGTTTGTAGCGCAGTGCCTCAACCCACTGCGCCACCGCGGCCCAGGGGGTCCGTATGGTGGTTCTTAGTAATGTTACGGCCTTCTGTAATGTGACACTGTGGAAGTAGGTGTTGTAGGCCTATAGGAACCCACGCCATTGACCAAATCGCAGAAACTCTGTACTAATGCAGTTTCTGCCTTGTTTCAAGTACCATAAGTGTTGTTTAACCTTTTAAAGCCTAGCGGTTACTTTACGTACTAACAGGTTTAACATTAAAAAATTCTACGTGGTGCCCACATTGCGTTTATGTGTTTTGTATGGATCTCAGAACAAACAGCAACTTTTACCTTATAAAACATTAAGAGATCGGTTTTTTATAACCAAGGTGGAGAGTGTTTACAGCGCGGTACGCACTGAGTCCTTATATAAAACAGACACGTTTCGTATTTAAAGGGTTAATTTGTTCGAACTTTATTCATTGTGTTATTTAAAATGAAACTTCTAAAAACTTACTTTGTAGTGACTGCCGCTGTCTCCGTGTGCTTTATCGGGCCAATCACAAATAAGGAAACCTACTTTCTAGGCCCCGTTAGACAAGTGAGTCGCGGAGGTAGTAGACATTCTTAATGTCGGAGTGATTGCCTCACTGGGCTTGCACGACTTGTCTTGCCCCTTCAAGTATGACAGGCAAATGACGTATAAGGTCCGTGTTTTGCAAAACCGACTTCAGGGCGATGCCATTTGCAGTACGAATTCCGCGAGAGCGATCTTGACAGAGTTTGTGTTCCCGTCATGGCGTTTGTCACGCACGTCAGCGTGGGAGAACACACATTAGACGTCATATACAGGGAGTGTAGGAATCTTTTAAGTTTTAAACAGCAGAGTGCTTGCATGTTATATCTCAACCAACTGGCATTATGCTACGCTGTCAATAGGCTGTTACTGACAATATAGTATTAGTAGTTAACTGCGAGTTACTCATCTCTACAGACTGAACGTGTTACGAAAGTTAGTGTCTTGTAGGATGTGCCGCCGTGTATCTTGGAAGAGATCTGCCAACTTTTTGGATTGACGTACTGGCTGTAGTTTGTCTTCGACACTGAAGATACATTTTTGGTTGGTTACCTTGTGACAAGAGGAACCTCATTAGACGAAGACACAAACGGATCGATGATTTTAAGACGGATGTATGCGGAAGTGGATGTTGAGGATGTTAACGTGACTGAATCTGCTCAGAATGAAACTCACTAACGTGTTTTCGATCACGGCGGTGCACCCTGAGTTTTATAACACTATGTACTGTCATGCTGGTACGCCTGTGATGTAGCTGATATTATTGTGGGGTTTCGAGCCGAAAATTCCAGTATTATGAGATATGACGGAACGTAGCTTGGTATAAATGTAACAAAGTTTTGGGTGACTACCCTGAAGGTGGAGGCAAAACGCCCTCCGAAACGTTGGTGTGTATGTACTAGTGTACGCGGCGTTACCCCAGAACACTGTAATCTTCATCGCTACTACTGTGAGAACTCACACTCATCGTAATTTTGAAGCCATATGAGATGAATGCTGGGATAGTGTTCTAAGTAGCGTACAGCTTCCTTGATGACCCTCCTGGATTGATCATGATCGTCATCATGTGTCATTCATCGGAATGTTGCGGTGTAGCGTTGCATTTCTGTTCCATATTTACGATGCCCCTGGTTGTAATCTCGAATGAGTACTTGAAATTTATTGATTTTCCTTTGTCTGTGCAGATAAGGTTTAACCCTTTAAAAACGAAGCGTATCTGTTTTATGTAAGGACTGAGCGCGTACCGCGCTGTAAACACTCTCCACTTCGGTTATAATAACCAATCTCTTAATGTGTTATAAGGCAAAAGTTGCTGTTTGTTCTGAGATCCGTACAAAACACATAAACGCAATGTGGGCACCACGTAGAATTTTTTAATGTTAAGGCTGGTCGTATGTAAAGTTACCGCTAGGCTTTAAAAGGCTAATGTATTATAATGCCTTTAAATAAGACACGGACCCTCATTTCCGTATCTGTTGCAGCATGTAGTTCATGATCAACCTGCCGTTTGACGTTGTATAATTTTGATAAAATGTCGTCAAGTAGAGAAGACACTTGCTGGGGATTTTCCTTCTACTGTCGTTGTACCGTGAAAAGGAACCACTGCTTGCGTCATCGGAGCACTGCACGATTCTAACGCAATTTTAATCCGTTAATAAAGTTGCTTAAACAAAGGCGGTGTGACAGTCTGGGCGGTGGGTGGGTCTGCGGGCTGTCCGAGCGACTCCGAGCGGGCAGGGCACCGAGTATCTGTGTCGGAGAAAGACACACAGTCAGTCTCCCTCCGTGTTTATGGCTAACAAGTGTGCCGGCAAGTGCTTCTGTCTGTCCGTGTGCTGCCGCTCGGTGAACGATATAACTTATTTTACGTATATTAACGTCATCATGTTCCACTGTTCATTATTTCGTGACATATATTGCATCAGGGTTTTGCATCGCCTCTAATTCAGAAGGGTTTAAGATTATTTTAAGATCCGTTGCGCCAAGTTTTGTGTCCCAAACGTTCTGCTGAATACGCTGCATGTACTATATGAATGAAGTGTGTACGTTACATATATCAGTCGAGTATAAATGGTGAAATTGGTTAGGAATCGATCGTTGCGAATTTAAAGTACTGTATGTACAAGAAATGATGAAAGACACGGCAAAATTGTGTAAGAAATAACGAAATTATCGGCAAGTTATTTATTTAATAGTGCTTTATCGGCTACAGAGGCTCTGACCAGGTGTGAGGTACGGCATGTGAAGAGTGGGGAGGGCAGAAAGAGGTGGTCCTCACTTATTTTGAGGCACCGTCTCAGCAGATCTGACCTATTGAACCAAGATATGTTCTTGTGACGTAATTAGATTGATTGACACGTAGGTTATTAAATGACCCTCTGCCAGCTACAGAAATTATGTAAAGCAATAACCAATGGTGAACCTGAAGGGATATGGAAGGAATCTATCGTGGTCTCTGCGAAACTAGTAATGGTAACCTGAGGAAACTGAGAAAGACAGAGAATCTCAGTCGGGCTGACTTCCTACTCTCGCAGTTCCTGGTCCCGCATTTTTGAAGTGAGGAGTTCTTACTACGGTGCGAGATTTGGGGCTTCTCACTGCGTTGTTCCTGAAGATTCAGGTTTTCTGGGATGTGACGCTGTGTCGTTGGGCGAGTGCTTCCCGAAGTTTCGAAGGTTCATAGCGCCTTCATCTTCAGGATCTCGATGTCCCAGCAGACATTACCTTATCCTACCATTATGTGCCTCTGGAGAGGGTGAAGGATTAAAATTATGGGGTTGATTGCAGCTGGCATATCTTGTCTTAAAATAGGTCTAGGACTGCGATATTGATGCCTTTGTGTTAAGCTGTGCTAACCTGTCGGAACGTAACAAGGGATCAGTATGGGATAACACAATTTGTGGCCAGGGAACCTGGGCAAAGTTCATTGTTTCACATTGGGCAGCTAGACCCGAAATTTGAAGTCTCATATTTTGAAAATATCCCATGATTCATCAAAGGTAGCCTACCTGATTTAGATATGGAATTAAATTTCCATTTCTGTTTTGCACTTTTTTTTCAGTTTACAGAGCCAGGGCTTGTGTTAGAAACGATGCTTGTTACTTGAACTGAATGTGAGTGATGACGTCCGAAAATTTCGCGTGTGTGTAGACGTTGCGTAAACCTGCCTGTTTAAAGCAGTAAGATGTCTTCTCGATACGGTGGGCGCCCGAAGACGAACACATCATCAAACTGTTCGGTGAGAACGCACAAAACAACTGTGACGCTTTCAGCAGACCCTCAAGACGATTTCTGGACATCTCCTCGCACATACCGAGCGAGTCCTAGGAAGCAGTTTGGCGCAGAAGAACATGGCTGTGGTGGTAGTGGTAGTGGTAGAAGCACATCGTCTCATAATGGAGTGTGTGCAGAAACTGGCAACTTTCACGGCAGTGGACAGAATGTATCACGTAATATTGGCAGGTATGGAAATTATAAAAAGTCAAAATCGGATTATTTATACCGAAAATCGATGCCTGTTGCGTCACCAGAAGCTGATGACGAGGATGATGACTATCAGTGTGGAAGAAATAGTAACAGAAATCACAGAATTATGGAGAAATATTACCAGAAGAACTTCAAGCCGACCGTTGGAATAACGCCTTCGAGAATACAGTGGGATTACAGGAAAGGGGTGAGTTAAACGTTGGTTGTTGGTACTGTGTCTTTTGCTTGGACGCTGTCAGGTTATGTTGGGATGCGTGGGTCTGATCTGTACATGTCTTTAAACCCGAATATTGGAATGACATGACAAACGTTTTCATATTTTATCGAGACAGGGAATGTGAAGGCGTTACCTCTGACTTAGGTGCAGATACCCTCATCATGCTGTCCCGTCTGTGACCCGTGTCTGTAGCGCCGTTTGAATGGCGTGAAATTGTTGATCGCCGTTAAACATCCAGAATAAAGGAAAGGGGTTTTGTTCATTTGTCCTCTCTGGATCTTCATTATCGTATTTTCGTCTTTATAAAATACTGTATTTATTTTACCCGGTTGCTAGTCACCCCGCTTGGACATCTGAGTACGTATATAAGAGTTGCTACATTTTGTCATTTGTTTGCCCCCCCCCCCCCCCCCCCCCAGTGGCTCAGCGGTCCTAATGGGCGTAGGCTTCCTTGTTATCGAGGCTTCGCGATCACACCCAGACATACTGCACTCGGCGGGACTCACCCTGGACGAGTGATCAGCCCGTCGCAGAGACCTCTACGTGACAATACAGAACACTCACAAGAGACAGACATCCATGCCACCGATGGGATTCGAACCCACAATCCCAGCAATAGAGCGACCGGAGACCCACACCTTACACCGCGCGGCCATTGGGATCGGCTTTAAATTGTGTACAGAACTGAAATATGATACAGATTGCTACTAGTTTTGTGTTCATCAGCTGTTGGGCTATGTTTGCCTCAGATTCTGAAGGAATAGGTTACGAATCGTCAGTCGTTTTACATTATTACACTCTTAAAAAGACGAAATAAACGTGGTTGTTGGGAAGAGTTGTTGTAACGCTTTACAACAGCTGAACAGCTGCAAACCATGGACCACAGTAACAGCAGTTGAACAATAATGCTTGTAGTTTTTTTTTTTTGTGGGGAGTCACTAGTCAGAGTGTAGGTTCTATAGGAAGTGCAATTGTGTAACTGTCTTACACATAAAAGCCAATTCATGTTTGTGTGTTTGCGCTCTCAGATGACGCGAATCTTGCGGAAAGCATTGTGGTCTTTTTTCTTTCACCGACGACGTAATTTGAAAGTTTTGGCGTTTTGCCAGCGGTTTTATCGAAGATTCTGGTCTTCTGCTTTGTAAATTTGCGTCTATGTTGTAACTCCCAACGTGTCTCTTCGAAACGTCGGTTACAACTTACCAGCGACGCAGCGTCACATCTCAGAAAACCGGAATCCAGGATGTAATTTCTTTCAGGGTCTAACAGAGGGCTGACAAATAAGAGAGTTGAGAGGGATGCAGGAGGTAGGAAGGAAATATTTATTGTTAAGAAAATGGATAAAGGAGAGGAAGAGAAGCTGCGGTGGATGAAGATTTGGAAGAGGTTATTTTCATCGAGATGCTGAACTTGCTTATGAAACAAGACGTTACGACCAGATGGCGGGATAAGTTGAGATGCTTAGCAAGCAGGTTTTATTTAGGCGCGACCTTAGTGTTGGTGATCAGAATTAATTGTTGTAATTACATTGCGTTTAATTTGTAAACGATAACAAATCATGAGACTTACTTACCTTTGAATTTTCGACGAGCATTGGACTGGTGTTTTCATAGTCACGGTTAACTGTGCAAACTGATTTCAAATCCAGAGCACTATTTTTCGCGGCCATATGTCGACGTTCTGTGCGGCCGGAACAACACTGTCATTTCTTAAATATGGACACACACATTTCCTTCATGGAGAGGCAAAACTTGGTGTTTTGTGAAGAAAGTTTTTCTTTAAATGAATTTAAATTAGTATTCTTAACCATTTAAAGCCCACTGGTTAACTTTACGTACCACTGAGTTTAACAATTAAAAATTCCCCATTCTGTCCACACAGTGTGTGTGTTTTGTTTGGATCTCAGAACAAACAAATTATTTTTCTATGATGCAGTAACTAGTATGTTTTTATAACCGAGACGGAGAGTGTTTACTGCGCGGTACGAGCTGAATCTGTAAATATGCTTCAGGTTGATCTTAGTTTTTAAAGGGCTAATACAAATATTATAATGGGTTGCATTTCGTTGTGTGTCGATAATGACAAAGGCTCCTTTTGACACAACCTGGAAGTGTGATGTCTATAAAACGTCTAGAGAGTATTAAAACGTCTGACGAGTTCATGTTTGTTGTTTGTAGAAAGCAGTTCTACTCTCAGCTGAATGGCTTGATAAAAAGCGGGCTGAACAATGTGACGTTGCTCACAGGGTAAATTTCAACAGCTGCCAGAATTGCTACAGAAGTCACGTGTACCATTTGTATATACTGTCAGTGGGCAAGAATACACCTTGAGGGTATCACGTCAACTTCAAACAATAAACCTGACTGACTTATATTACTTCGACATAATGGTAGTTTTATAGATGTCACTGCACTGTGGTTGACGTTAGATCGGTTGAAAGAGTTGTGTTTATTTAAAGCAATGCCTCGTTTGTAGCAGGAGATGCCATTGACATTTTTGTTTCCTACTTGCATTGAATATTGCTGTCCTGAGATAAATGAACCCAGTGAGCTGGTTCACTCCATGTCTTGAGATACGTTGAATGTTATCCTCCCATCTGCGTCTAGGTCTAATGATATCTTCCGTTGTGGGGTTTCGGCTAAAATGTTTTATGAGATTCTCATATCCGCTGTGCAGGTCCCTCTGCGTGATTTTATGATGGCAAACCTATCAAAAAAAAGTGCAGTCTATGCCGGAGTGCATGCAGTTTCCACATGTGTTAATTGCAACTTGTCATTCTGAATTTGATTTAAAACGTATATAAGTTTACAATTTCAAAAGCTCAGAAATGTGCTGCTGTGGTTGCGTTGGTTTCTTTTGTCAGTATGGTTCGTATTGTAGCCATGATTTCAATCGTTTCTATACCTGTGTGCTCTTCATGATAACCGCGTCTTGGTAGTCATACTGGCGTCGCTCCTACGTCACAAATTTAGTCGACTGCCATGTTGCTATTACATTGCAGGAAATTAAAAAGTGGAAACTTGGGCCGATCTCCAGTAGCGTAGTATTCGTATCAAAACTTGTCAAAGTCCGACCATTAGTTCTCTAGTTGCTGTTTATTAACGCGCGGACAAACACGGTCATTTTCATAGGTTTTCTCTTCCTGGAATGTTCTGCAAAGAACGCATAATAACGTGTGTTGAAAAGTGCTGAATGAAAGAAGAATTATTCAGCTAATAGAAATGGGTATGTCTAACGTACCTGCATGAATAGGTTTTGTGGCAGCAAGCACACACAGTTTGAGACCCGTGGCTAAAGCACTTGCACGATATTGGCTTGCTTTTTTGTGTCAGTTAATCCGTAACTAAGGCGACTACTGGTCATTCCCTTCTCCTGTAGAATAGAAGGCATGAAATTGCACATCTGTGAGCATGGACCATAAACTTTACATTCACTACGCTGTGAGAGAAAGCTGCAGGTTCTGGGAAAGAGGATCAGCTGTCGATGCAACGGACACGTGATCAAACCAGCAATATTATTCACCGATTTACTTAATATGGTAGCTCTTTTCATTGTTCCGCTCAAGACCGTTTATGTAGTACAATCCTTTTATTCAAAGCCCGTGATGACTTCGCTGAAAACGCATGGGTCTGTTAGCCCTGCAAAATGGATTACAGCAGTTCGTGGTCAGCCGTCAATTGCACGCATCCTGTGTCTCCCGTCTGTATCCACTTTCTTCAAGTGTGATGTTTTGTGTTATGTACACAGGATTTTTAATTTATATGCACACAGGAAAGAGTCATGGCTTCCACACAAAAATATCCATATGTGCTTGCGGTGGCAGCCGGGCCGGGGGGGGGGGGGGGTTGAATCCGAAACCAGTTTTCTAGCTTCGATGTTAACAGTGTGTCTGTGGAACTTCTTAGGCGCGCTCGCAAAACTACGAAACGCGACTGTTAGCTTTGTCACGTCCGTAGGAGGTGAGAAGCTGGATTTTTATGTAACGTTTACAGTAAATTTGTTTTTCAGAGGGCTGGCCAGTAGCGCAGCCTAGCTTTACGAATAAATTGATAACGTGAGATATTTATAATGAACGTCGGGTTTCTTTATCCGAGATAATGTATGATCGTAACAGGGAGGAAATGTGCGTGTGACGTAACGTTGTACTGCGTTCGGATTATTGCTCTCGTTAACGCATTTATCAGTCGAGCCATTTTGCTTGAATAACTTTTGAAGCGAAACGAGAAAATAATATTAACACTTTAAAGAAGAAGCGTATCTGTTTTATATAAGGACTCAGTGCGTACCGCGCTGTAAACACTCTCCACTTCGGTTATAAAAACCAGTCTCTTAATGTTTTATGAGGCAAAAGTTGCTGTTTGTTCTGAGATCCGTACAAAACACATAAACGCAATGCGGGCATCACGTAGAATTTTTTAATGTTAAACCTGGTGTTACGTAAAGTTACCGCTAGGCTTTAAAAGGTTAAGAAGTGTTGCTGTGGAAACGCAACAGTGAGTT
>BLKM01000214.1:873125-942231 GCA_013340265.1 Coptotermes formosanus
ATGCACACTGCAGGCAAAAGTTGCTGTTTGTTCTGAGATCCGTACAAAACACATAAACGCAATGCGGGCATCACGTAGAATTTTTTAATGTTAAACCTGGTGTTACGTAAAGTTACCGCTAGGCTTTAAAAGGTTAAGAAGTGTTGCTGTGGAAACGCAACAGTGAGTTCTGTTTTGTGATTTTGAACTACATGTGACACTGTCAACAACGTAAAGTCTACGTTGATCTTTATGGGAAGTACCTGAGTTCTTTGTGCGATTGTAACCAAACTTGATTTCTGTCCACATATTTTAACAAAATTCCGCAATATAAAGTATGACGAAAATTATCTACTGGGGGCCGAGTTGTTCTGTGCGGACGGACGGACGAATGGACAGACATGACGAAGCTAACAGTTATTGTACGCAACTTTGCGAATTCGCCTAAAAATAGACGGTGATCGAATATCAAAATATGCGTGTCGTGTGAACATGTAGGGGGGAGAGGTGAGGTTGTCCGAGAAGAATGTGGAGAGGAAGATAGTTCTTACTGATAAGTCAGCAAGTGTTTTGTCTGTAACTGTATTTTCAAAGAGAGAGAGAGAGAAAGAGAGAGCAGGAGGAAGAGGAAGGTGATGGTAATGCAGAGAAAAGGACGATTAAAGGGGGAAAAAAATTGTTGACTTTTTTTTTAAATAAGGAGATGATAAGGAGAAAGCAAGATATGATCGTGATTGCGAGAAAGATAAAAAAATAAACTGATCATCATGGTAGTGGTCGTGATGAAGATGATTCAGATTAGGTGTAATGGTTGTGCCGAAGATGGTAAATGCGAAGGAAGAAGGTGATCGTGAAGAAGAAGAACACTGTGGAAGAAATGTATGGTGGATATAAAAATGTAATAGTACGAAGAAGCGGAAAGAGGTTATGATAATGATGATTATTATGTTGATGATGACGAGATATGAACAGGTAAATGTAAGGCAAAAATGGTACATCTCCACCTGTTCTTGTCACAAGGAATGTGGGGGGAGGGGGGGAGTAGCGGTAGAACTCCGCTCATTCTTAACGTTGGCGTTGGATAGGAAGAAGTAGAAGCAGGAACAAAATTATCACTGTCAGACACGTGGGTTCCACGTAACACATGTTGGAAATTACGAATGGAGATAATCTCTGCTGCTCACTGTGCGGAAATGTTCTGCGGTGAAAGAGGAACTGTCCTGTTGCGCACTCCTGCATCATGGGGATGGTCACGACGTTTAATTCTTACATGACGTCATGCACTTGTTTGTTTAAGGTTCGTTAGGTAAGGACATTTCATTCCGTTAGCCGGGTTCAGTGGACCGGATTGCTTCGTCCTTCTTACGGGGTTTGAGGCTGCTGGCTGAATTATTTTCCCCTTAGATCTGTTGCAGAAAACTGCCACTTGTACTGTACAAGAAGGCGCAGATAATGCTGAGTTTCTTCCTGTTCCTGGTTGTACTCCGAAATGATTGTTTACAAGACGGAAAACAACATCGAGTTTATCATGGTGTCGGTGGGGAAATGTGTTAAATTTTCCGATAGCTGCAGAGCTTCTAACCACTGCCATGCCTGATTTTAGTTCGTAAGATAGCTTACGAAAAATCAAGAGCATATTAAATTCGGCGAATGCTTTCTGTCATTCATATCGCGAATTTTTGTCATCCCATCTCCGAATAGGCAAAACAAAGTCACAGTTTTACCTTGTACTTAGTTTGGCGCGTCCTATATGATTTCGGCTTTCGGATTTCACCGTGTTGTCTGTAGAAGTTTGTCCAGCTTTTCTGCTTTCATTGCAGTTTCCATTTTCAGGGAGGGTAACTGAAGTGGGTGCAACCGGATATATTAATCCGGCAATGATGGTAAAGGTGGGAGTTTGCAGCGTAACCGGTACTGACTGACTGACTGACTGACTGACTGACTGACTGACTGACTGACTGACTGACTGACTGACTGACTAACTAACTAACTAACTAACTAACTAACTAACTAACTAACTAACTAACTAACTCTAAAGAGCGGAGTCCTTCGTGATTAGCTGGCAGGCTCTCAGCTAGTCAAGGAATTTCCCACATCTTGTGGAACCCGAAGGTTCATTACCGTGTTAACCCTTTAACGACGAAGCGTATCTGTGTTATATAAGGACTCAGTGCGTACCGCGCTGTAAACACTCTCCACTGCGGTTATAAAAACCAGTCTCTTAATGTTTTATAAGGCCAAAGTTGCCGTTTGTTCTGAGATCCGTACAAAACAGATAAACGCAATGTGGGCACCACGTAGAATTTTTTAATGTTAAACCTGGTGGTACGTAAAGTTACCGCTAGGCTTTAAAAGGTTAACACGAGTCAACCACCTGTCCGTATTCTGAGCCAGATTAATCCATTTCATGACATGTCATCCAATTTCTATAAAGCCCATTGCAGTGTTATTTTCCCAACTCCGACTAGGTCTTCGAGGTTGTCTGTTCGCTTCAGTCGTCTCGATCAAACCCCTGCATTTCTGCTGTTGCCATGCGTGCCGCATTCCCAGCCCATCTCACCTTGCTTGATATGAGCACCCTAATAGTAGGCCTATATGGCGAGGAGTACAAATAGTGCAGCTGCTCTTTGGAAAAAACCAAGAAGATAACTGAGGGCGGAGACCTCTGCGAAGAGCAAGTTGTCGTCCCTGGTCATGTTATGCCATACCTGAGGACGAAACATATGGCGTGGAATGTGCAGATAGCGCCTTATAAACTATAAGAGGGGGCGTGATTAGGCTAACCGGTTTGGTCTTTCTCGTTTCCTGGAGGGCATGATATGTTGGTACTGACAGCTGTTGCTGGCGGAAGGAGGTTCCCATCTGCAAATTATTCCTTTGGGAAGAACAGTTTGGGTTGGATGGCTGTTGGGGGTTGAACTAAAGAACGTAGTACTTGCATCGGTTGAAGGTCTTTGTTACAGGGCAGAAACGGACGGTGCGCCCTATTACCTATGTGTATTACCAGCTCTGGCCGATCTCAGTGGCCGCGCGATCTAAGGGCGTGGGTCTGCGGCCGCTGGCTTGCTGGGATTGTAGGTTCGAATCCAGCCGGGGTCATGGATGTCTGTCTGTTGTGAGTGTCTAGTGTTGTCAGGTAGAGGCCTCTGCGTCGCTCTGATCACTCGTCCAGAGGAGTTCTACCAAGTGTGGTGTGTCTGAGTGTGATCGTGAAGCCTCGATAATGAGGAGGCCCTGTCCCACTAGGGGCTGTTGTGCCATTGAGTACGAACATACGTGCTGTCATGACAGAGTGACAGTCCTTAGGCGTCTTTATGTCAGGATTTACTGGCAGCTTTCTACAAAATGCTTGGTTTTAAGAACAGAATAATAATATTGTCCTAAGTACAGCCCTTTGCCCCGTAGTGCGGGCGGCTTTGTGAATTATTCACACATGCTGTCAAAAGTTTGCATATCAGTGACATCAGGTTCGAGATATTGATACGGGATTTGAATATATAGACATACAGAAAAACCAACTTAATTTGCAGTGGTAATCGTATAAAAATGGAATCCGGAATGATTCGAGAGTTAATGTAGAGCCCCGCTAAGAACGACAGACGTAAAAGGAATTGCGTATGGTTTAACATATTAATCATTCGCTGTTCAAAACTTATCTTTGTATTCCACATATGTAAGGGTATGCAGTTTTTGTCTGTGGGCAGCGTTGTCCACAGCTCCGCGACATCATTACAAACTAAGGCGTGCGTCAAACATGCATGTTGAAGTACACTCAGCGGGTTGAGTAAGCAGACACTGGAACCTTGGAATTTTCTGTAACTTTGAATGTTAATGGTTAAAATGTAGCGCGGGATATGGGGCAAAGTTGGTGTGGTTTTATTTCGAACTACTGTATGGATATATACCAGGAGGTTCCGAATAAAACCACCGATAAGTTCGACAGAGCTGGTCCTTCCATCATAACTGGATATAGAGATACAGGACTGCAGCCAAATGGGTCCTGATTTGGAGTAAGCAACTCTCTTTGTGTGGTGGATTTACTTTGGCAAGATATGTTCTGGATACGCAGAGTATGTCTCTGTCTGTCTGTCGAAATATAGATCTTGGCTACATGGAATTTGTCACCAATTCCTGGCCTCATGGGGGTGTGTTTATCGGAACATAATTTTCCGCATGTGGGATGTTTGTTGACATACCGAGAATTTCTTGGCCCCGTTTGACGAGATCTCGACTCTTTTGGGATACTACGAAGCGTCGAGAGGTAATCCGTTACAGACTTTTCGGGACAACGTATCGGTCCCATCGTCAAGGGTCAAGAAGTCCGTCCGCACCCTTGAGGATGGGACGGATGCGTTGTCCCGAAACGTCAGTAAAGGATTGCCAGTCGACGTTGTGAATGTAACAGAAGAGCGCAGATCCTGTCAGCATTGCGGCGGAAGCCTGAAATCACGTTTGGTGATGTTTGTCAAAATACTGATGGCATTCAGTATGTCTGCCGAAAGCTGAGTCTTGGCCGTGTGGAATGTTTGTTGAAAGATAATTCGTCGACAGGTAGAATAGGCTTGTGTTTTTCAAAATATAACTTCTATACGCCAGAAATATTAATCGAAATATGATTACATGCTAGGTAGGATGTGTCAAAATATGGCAAGAGTCGTGCCAGGTGGGAGGCGTTTGTCGCAAGAGCATTCTTAACCTCTTGGAATATGTTTCTCGAATGTGTTTTAGTTCCTGACTGTAGTAGTATGTTTGTCGAACTGTACACGTAACCCAGCAATGTAACATGACAGCATTTGCGTTGTCGTGGCAACAAATTCTGTAAAACTGAGGCAGCCGACTGTCACGTGTTTTGCCGACCATTCACTTGTATTAGAAGTAATGCGTTAAGTCTTATCTTACCGGCCTGTAAGGGGACGAGATTTAGATTCTGTGATGAGTAACTGCCTGGCGTGTGTAACCTTGATTTCCAAAAGGAGTACAAAAGCGCCTGTCCGTGGATGCGTTCCTAGAACGGTGAATATTTAAGAGCCAGTACTGTACAGATCTGAACAGGCATGTCGTACGTGATCCGTGCTGGTATTGACTGCTTTCATTACATTTAAAACGCTCTCGTAAGTTGGCGATGTCGCAAGTTTGTACCAAAGTTTGTGAGCACGTTTATATTCAACATCCGTGACAAATTTCTGAAGCCTTTGTGTAATTCGTTCATCGCTTATTTTGAAAGTCAACGTCTGTGGCGCGGTTGCCATGTTGGTATTTTTCAGTACACGCAAAATATGTTAAATCAACCCCACCGAACTTGGCGGTTCAGTCCTTCATGTTCAGTAAGTTGGCTATACTGACGTTTCCAGTGGCTTTCCTGTGTCCCGTCAGTCAAATCCCGGTGCAGGACGTTAAAATTTCATTCGACATCCTTTCCAATTTATCGTTCACAATTCCTTCTACCATTCACCGCTACATAACCAAGGCAGTTGTATCACCAGTAAGTAAACAAAACAGCCGATCCCAGTGGCCGCGCGGTCTAAGGCGTAGGTCTGCGGCCGAGCGCTTGCTGGGATCGTGGGTTCGAATCCCACCGGGGGCATGGATGGTTATCTCTTGTACAGTGTTTATGTTGTCAAGTAGAGGTCTCTGCGACGGGCCGATCCCTCGTGCAGAGGAGTCCTACCGATTGTGGTGTGTGTCTGAGTGTGACCAAGTGCAAATAAACAACCTCGACACCTGCTGTGAGCAGGTAGAAGAGGTCAGGACTACGAAGTATACAACACAGATTTACAGATATGTTCTTGATTGGCTGTTACAATGCTCAGCCTCCTAGTAGGTGGGTACCGGTGGCTTTTCCCCGGACCGGCGAATGAAGTTGGACACTTATTGACATCTGGTGATAAGAGTAAGAATGCATGGAGCTGTACCTCTGTTCCGTCATGTGCCTTCGAGGAGTGGTGCTTAATTAAGGGCAGAGAGAACGTGACTGTAAAATCACCAAGTCTCACATGTCTAGTTTAGCATTTAACTTGTAAAAATGAATCATTTTCAGTTGTTCTCTGTAACATTATTTTACATTGTATGGAAAAGTAATGCTATTAGTTTAGTAGACCTGTGTGTAGCTGGGAGTATGTTACAATTCCTCTTGAATAAGTACAGTTGGAGGGAGGGGAATTGTCCATTGAAGAAGCAGAGTTGGAGGGACGGGAATTGTTCATTCGTGTTAGAGTAAGACTGGGGACCATTGCGGGCTAGTAATGAATCTTCGGGTTGCGTAAAATTGGGGAAATTTGTAGACTGGCTTAGCTACTGTTAGTTGGTCAAGGAGGACTCTGATGTGTGAAGAATGACGTTTAATCTATTAAATACAGTAAACACTAACATGAAATAAAATCTTTTTTTTTGTATAATTTTTGTACTTTCCCTCTCCTCCAAGCGCACTCAGTACACCGTCCACCTCTCAGGAGAGTTTGTCACCATGGTAGTAATTTGTGAAAAATATGCTACAAATATGGAGCTCGTCGTTATGTAATTTTCTTCAGTTTAGCGTTGCTTCATCTTCTTCTATCAAAATGTTCTCATCGACACAAAGTTGGTGTCAGCTAAAGACATTTTAATTTTCTCTGATGGGGATTCGAAAGGTGTCCCGGTGGGGTACTGGTAGATGGCTCATTTTCCAGCCATCCTAATGTAAAGCCAAAAGTATTTACCTCTCATCTTTGCAATTCACGATATTCATCCTCCCGTAGAGTTCTGTGAAAAGCGCCGATAAACAACGTAGGAACAACAACATTTGTTTTAGGAAAGCGCGATTCAGTTCCATTCCATTCGATTTTATCTCGTTTAGTACCTGTTTGACTGTGTTTGGAGTGTTTACATTGTGTAGTAAACCTCGGATTTTATTTGTTTTAACGCCGTAAGCAGCAGAGTCTGTATTTTAATTATACGTTGTAACACACTTCCCAACTACTTGACTCGTGAAGTGCACCCGGAATAAATAATGTGTATAAATTCAGTTCGTATCTAAAAAATCACCGTATACGCCGTATCAATTACAAAATTCGGTTGTTTGCTACTGTTTATGGAAATAATCGCTATTTTTTTCGTGAGAGGACTACGAAACTGACAAGGGAACTCTCTGTAGGCAAATTGCAGAGATTTTAGTATTATCTTAGGCAGTGTATACATATAGTTACGACTGTGTTTAAACGAATTAACCAGAGCTGTGGATTCCTTATTTTTGAATGTGCACCTACCATGGAACACTAAGAGAGCCCTTCACACTGTTTACTTGGCTACGGTTCAACACTGTTATAAGAAAATGTTTCGTGGCAAATTCTCATTGGCCTGCCGCCTGATTTTTCATGTGAATTTTGTCGCGTGCCTCTCACGAGTCTTATTATTGCAGTGACGCAAATCAGTTACAGGGAGCTTGTTCTTCTGTTGCGTTTCTTTGAACGATGACGTGTCTGGGATTCAAAATCTGCTGGGTACGTTCATTATGTTACTTTTATAGCAGTTCTGTCTCAGGTCACAGGTGTTGTGTGGGTCGAACGACGAGGGCCGTGATGTGGAAGTCATGTGCATTGTTGCGTAAGTAGGTGGTCATCAGGACGGTTATTAATACGACGCTATGTTCCTTAAAAGGAGACAGCTTGTTCGCATGTTCAGTAACCCTTCTACACCATATAACCATTCACCAATCATGCGCGTTTTGACACTAAAAATCCCGTCATGCTGAGTGACTCCCTGTGTTAACCTAATTCAGGTGTGCACAAATCCCGGGCGACAGGTCGCCTGGGCGACCAAATTTTGTGCGGTGGCAATTAATATCTGTGGGTCCTCAGTATGTAACTTGCTTCACGTCGTTCTTCTGGCGCCAAGTTTCAGGTTGCGTCTGTGTCTTTGGAAAATCTGTGCACCCCTGTCATAATTAGCATGTGTGTGTTTGTTTGTTTGTTTGTTTGTTTATTTGTTTGTTTGTTGGTTGGTTTTCTTATCAGTTGTACTCTTTTAGTATTTCTCCTTGAGCTTGTTTGTAGGTCAGTTTGTTAGTGGTTAATAAAACTAACAAACTCTCAAACAAATTTTTTGTGATATATTTTACTGTGTACTCAATTTTTTTCAAATAATACAGCGTTACATATTTTAATATTAATTTACATACGGATGTGTTTTTATTACTTTATTGTTTTGACTACATCGGGATACTTATTTATTTTACATATGTCTTTGTTGTAATTAAAAATGTGTAATGATTTCGTGGACCTTCTTTGTGGCATTACATTATATCCCTGAAGATGGCCGAGAAGGCCGAAACATGGAGGAGAGGTTAAACAATAAACGTATTTGTTATCCATGCATGTGTACCTTGTTGTTTACATTATTTGTGAAGCATGTACTAATTAGAGCGCCATTGGTAGTCGCTGATGATGACGCAAGTGTAACGTTCGACAGGCATGTGAGTGGGGAACGTTTATGCGGTGTAGAAAAGCTTTTTGTCACTCCAGTAAATTGATCTTATCAAATCCGCATGATAACAAATGGATAAAGCGGCAGAGAGAATGTTAACCTGTGTACCCCATGCAAACAATCAAGTACTGTATCCACTTTACACAACACTCAGTGAATTCTGAAACGCAGTAGGCCTATCATACGGGCTTTTCATATTAGTCAGATAGAAGTAAGGCGCAGTACAGTATATATTACTAGTCCAAACGACCGTGAATAAATGTTAGAAACTACTACTACTACTAGTACTACTACTACTGCTGCTGCTGCTGCTGCTAAGGCTAAGGCTACTTCTACTGCTGCTCTACCATTGGAATATTCTTCTCTTCAATAATTTTTTGAGTTTCTGTTTGTTCCCAGGTAGCCTCCAGCAAGAACTGCATCTTGCTGCTTTTTTTTTCCATTGGCGTCTACTTTAAATCAGTACTGTCAACCCCCATTTGCATCTCATTTTACATAAGTATATTCAAACCCCGATGTAGCGCCACTGTTTATTCACCGCAGCTTGTGGAAGTATATTTAGTGTCGGTAAATACAAGCACTGTATAATCGGTAATCTCTATTCACAGACTTTCGTGGGCGTTAAGTGAGGGTGGCGCTATATCGGGGTTCAGCTGTATTATTCAGTATTTTCTTGTCTCTGTTACGTGTGTAGGCCAACAGTGTAGTGTTTGTTATAGGCTTCACTCTCATTCATGCTCACCCATTTAGTACATGTAAGAAATAGCCTTTATTGCAGTTAGAATAGGCCATAGCAAATCTATTATCTTGTTTCATTGTAACGCACACTTTCGTATCTGAAGCTAATTTCTCCTAGTACTGTGGATATTTCAAGAGATGGCGCAGCTGTGTGCTATCGGAGTTCCGCGGTATAATAAAACAGGCGTCTGTAATATCGACCAGTTTACGACTTCGTGAATCCAAGCAACATTTGCTGTCATCTGCGCTTTGTGTGGGTGGTTATTTCATGGAGAGCTTTAAGGCGATGAAGTTGTTCCTGTTAACGCCATGAAAGCATGTAAACGGGGTAGAGGTATAGCTTCACTCATTCACAGTTTCTGCAATACATTGTCACTTAATTTGACGGTAGGGACAGTTACTTGATTCTAATGTCAGTTCTTGAAGGATAAAGGTTAATAAAAATTTTCAGAGTTGGCATTGAACCCAATCACTGCGCCATGGGTAAACGTGTGAAACGGTGGAGGTAAAGCTCCACACATCTATAATTTCAGCATTAGGCTGAGATGGCTGGGTCAGTTCACTCTACGGCTGCTTTGCCTCCAGAGAAAGATTCCCTGGTGTGTGATGTTTATGGACAAGGTGGAAACTGGAGCCGGTTTGACATGACACACAAAAAAAAATCCGTGCCCCTGTCTGTAAATCGAAATAATTGACATGAGGCACTGACTATAGTAACTGCTGCGCCGTCCCACAACATCAGCGGTGGCGGCGGTATTAGTATTGTTATTATGATTAGTAGTAGTAGTAGTATTAGTATTAGTAGTAGTAGTAGCAGCAGCAGCAGCAATAGTAGTAGTAGCAGCAGCAGTAGTAGTAGTAGTAGCAGCAGTAGTAGTAGTAGTAGCAGCAGCAGCAGCAGCAGTGGCTGTGGCTCAATTAATAACACAGCCGACTTGAATTTCGTACGTGTATAGAATCCGGTCGGGGTCCGGTTGTACAGTACACAAAACGTTTTCTGCCTTTATATACAGTGTGCGAGGAATCGGAATAGCTGAGTTGGTACAGTGGCTAGGCTACGAGATGGACAACGGAGGAATCTTGTTTCGAACTCAGGCGTGGGCAAGAGATTTTTCTTTTCACCAAAGCTCCTCTGTCCAGCGTCGATGTTAAGAATGAGTGGAGTTTTCTGCCTTTATTTTGCCTTCATAACGTGTCTGCTGACAAGTGTATTTTCTTTTATCTCTACATTTTACGACATCGAACGTGAGTTCCTGGTACAGCAGGTCACACACTACATCTTCAGTATACGGCTTTGAAGCTCAGACCGCAAGAGACCGTAAATGGCGTAGGAACTTCGTTTGTCAAGTACGTGGGTCATATTAGGATCTTTGGTCGTGAGATGTAGAATGAAGGTTATGACTAGGCGTATCGCATATTGTATGGAAGTTGTGCTTGTGACGAAAAATGATGCTGGCACAAAATGTTGAGTATTTCACTGGCACTCTCTGAAATAATGTAGCCTAAAAATCAGGACTGTGGAGTCGCTGTGTAAAAGCTCCGACTCCGACTCCTCGATTTTTAAAACTCCGACTCCGACTCCTTCATAAAAGCTCAAT
Organism: Coptotermes formosanus; assembly: GCA_013340265.1. NCBI lineage: Eukaryota > Metazoa > Arthropoda > Insecta > Blattodea > Rhinotermitidae > Coptotermes > Coptotermes formosanus. The sequence continues at coordinate 883,898 of BLKM01000214.1, forward strand.
ATGTATTAATAACGGTAAACCTATAAGACATTTCATCGCCACCACGTGAATCAACAGGCTACTTTTTTGACTTATAACCTATATTTAAGAATAAGTCTAATGGTTACTGTAGCTATCAGGGCTCTGGAGTTGGAGTATCTAGTTAAGATTTTAGACGGAGGTAGGAATCGGAGTCGGTACATTTTTACCGACTCCGACTCCACCTAAAATTCCTTCCGACTCCGACTCCACCTAAAATTCCTTCCGACTCCGACTCCACCTAAAATTCCTTCCGACTCCGACTCTGACTCCACAGCCCTGCTAAAAATACAAGTAGTGTCAAGCAGATTCTCTTGAAAATCGAGGTATTCTTGTATGTGCGAAACCAAAATGCACGGCTTTATAATCTGATTGTGGGAAGCATTTATAACTGCAGCTAGTCCTGTCAGTTGTTTCGGCACTCTGAGTTGAGCAATAAGATAGGCACCATCAGTCTAATCGTTTATGGTACTGTGCGGGAAGAATGTGAAACCCAGGAACCGACTTCCAGTTGTTTCATTACTTCTTTCTTGGCTTCTTTGCTGTTTGGCATGCTCAACTCTTTGAAGCCTGAAATTTTATCTCTGAAAGTACACTAGAACTCGGTTATAACGTCATGAAAGGGACTGAATATTTTGTGTCCTTATAAACCAGTGTTTTTATAACCGAGTAGTATAATGTTACGGTTAACAGTGAGGAATTAATTGGTACAGGAGAATATGTGATGCTATATTCGAGGTGTCGCATAAAGTGGTCTTTATAACCGGGTTAGACTGTACTTTTCTGTCAGTGCCCCCCCCCTTGCTGTATCCAAAGAGCATTGCTTTGCGCGATGGTTTACAGCCTTCGCTGATAAGAGTGATATTAACCCTTTAAAGACGAAGCGTATCTGTTTTATGTAAGGACTCAGTGCGTACCGCGCTGTAAACACTCTCCACTTCGGTTATAAAAACCAGTCTCTTAATGTTTTATAAGGCAAAAGTTGCTGTTTGTTCTGAGCCCCACACAAAACACATGAACACAATGTGAGCACCACGTAGAATTTCTGAATGTTAAACCCGGTGGTACATAAAGTTACCGCTAGGCTTTGAAAGGTTAAGATGAGGATAAATACGGAGTATATGTGGAATGATCATACCTACAGGGAAATGTCGGAGTACAGGAGAAAATCCTATGCCATTGCCACATATGCACCACAAATCTCACGTGATCGACTCAGGTCCTTGGCGGTGAGAGGCCGGCTACTAACCCGCCTGAGCCGCGGCACGGCCTGTGTAAGTAATACATGTGTGCGTGCTATAACAAATGAGTTCCTACTTTGCAGAGAACACAGCTCTGTGCTTAATGTTGGTTAGGGAAGTAATCGCTGTTTACTGCGAGAGTCATGCGAGACACGTACCGTGTGTGGGCATAATGCAGCGTTATTTAATGTTAAAGCGTTGGTACATGTAGTGAACACTATGCTTTAAAGGGTTAATTTTTTCTTATATTTGTTTTACTTGGTACCAAATGAGAAGTCTTCCTTTTGTATTCAGATTTAAAATGCTATCTTACATTATCTCATTTTCAGGGTGTCTTGGTGGAAGAAGTGGATGAAGGACAACCATGCCTCACGTGTCACGAGAAATGTTCTGGTTTTGCACCGCATATGTGGAGGTGAGTAAACACTTATTTTTATGATAATCTTTGTGTGTGTGTGTGTGTGTGTGTGTGTGCGCGCGCGTGTGTGTGTGTGTGTGCGTGTGTGTGTGCGCGCGTGTGTGTGTGTGTGTGTGTGTGTGTGTGGACAGACCACAAATCGAAAATGTAGTAGTTTTAAACTGCTGGGACATCCGAGGCTACTTTGCTGTTTGGAAACCTTACTAGGACGTTGTATAATGTACAGTATTCTGTGCTGTTCTTGTAAGAGTGACGGTGTTAACACACTTTTTATTGTCTCTACTTCCTGTATCATCGGTGTCGTGAGATAATGTGACAGAAAATGCCGCGTTCATGTGCTAGCTCGCCCTGAATCATCCCAGCGTATAGGTTGCCAAGTGTGCTGTTTTAGAATAATGTCTGAAAACATACAAGTACGTATCATTTTGCTGGAGCTGTTTGATTAGAACTGCTGCCACGACAGTAACTTTTGTACAAACTTTGATATGTTCTGAAATGTTGTAGCATAGTCTCTTCTTCTTATGTAATTTCGGACAACATAATGCAAGCTATGTTTCAGTCGGTAAAGTTGATGCTTGTGGGTATAAAATCAGGGGTTCGATTCCGGGTAAGGACATGACTTTATGTACTCGTGAATATCCATTGGGGCTGTGCAGCTCAGCCAGTCTAGTGAGGTGGCGTGTACCTTCGACGTGAAAGCCGCAGAAACGTAGATCTGATCGCTACAAAACCATCATATGTATGGATTTGGAATGCGTTGAAATGTATTTCCGCGCGTGATGTACATCCTTTTGATGTTGTACTTAGGGTCGGTGCAGCTTGACCTTTACTTTACGTCGGATGGTTGGCAGTGGATGGCTGTAACTGTCTGCTGCAGTGACATATGTCATGTACCGTGTGCTTCCCACGTTCAGAGGTATGACAGTTACTGAAGACGATGCACAAGACTATTTTTAAAGCCCTTATGTCGATTTATTTAACGTTTCAGTACCAGCTGAGTACGTTATGTAACATGGAATGGTGAGGTTTTCGTGATGTGGTAAAGTACTTTCATACGATCGCTATGCAAGCCGACTTGACAAGCTTTTGATAAGTCAACATACAGGTTGGGAAATATTCTGGATATACTGTGGATATGTTGCAGATGTGTCGGCTGTAAAAACATGAGGAACATTTACATTGCCAGTGCTGTACAACCGTTTGATAAGTTGTCAATGAAGTCTAGGATGTTGGCCGATATTTCGGCAACGTATCCGTCGAAATATGTTGAGTTTGCGGCTAAGTTGTGTTTGGCGCAGAATTTCTTGAGTATTTCAGTGGGTTTCAGCTTCTCAAGGTCGATTCTGCCCTACTGGGTGTGGGTTTGTAGCCTGAGAAGTCAAGACCTCGCCCACTTAGTGACCAGATGTGTGCGGTAAGGGGCGAAGGGCTTGTCAGGGTCACTTGTCAGTATCGTGGTGTCTGGTTTCAGTGGTATGATAGATAGGATGTTCATTTTGTTGCCGTCACAATGCATTAGTTGCCTAAATATAGCCAGGCTTTTAGCTTTGTGTCAGTAAGCTCGGTTGGCTTTGTCATGTGTCGGAAGTGCGGTGGTGAGAAGACAGATGGGGGAGCACGTTGTCTGTGCGACCGGGACGGAAGTTTTATAAATACGTCGCCTCGGCCGTCACATGTAGCTTTATATCCAAATTGCCATTTGCTTAAAATACGCGTGTATAGGCCTTCGTCAGCCAGAACTTACGGCTTTGCGAGTACAACTGTGCCGTCACGGTAGGAAAGGAAATGTAGGAAGAAGGGAAGAAAAGGAAATTGAATGAAAGTCGGAGATGAAAGCGAAGGAAAAACAAAGATAAAAAGAGACGGTGTGAAAATGTGGGAAGGAGAGAGAGAGAAAAAGCTGAAAGAAGAGGAAAGATATGATAGAGGGAAAGTGAAAAGAAATAGAGGGATATAGAGGGAGAAAGAAAGTCTCGAGTGAAAGAAGTAAGAAATATGAAGATGAAGGCGAAGTGAAAGAAGAAAGGTAGGGAATAATGATGAAGAAATACAGCAAGAACGAATTAAGGAAAGAGAGAAAGGAAGGAAGAACAAAGATGGAAGATAAAGAAGGTAGGGTTTATAAAAGGAAGGAAGAAGGAAGGAAGGAGGACGAAGAACGAAAGAAGAACAAAGATGAAAGGAAAGAACGGAGGGACGGCCGCAAGGAGAAGAAAGGATAGTAAGGAGTGGGCCGTATAGTGACATGAATTGGCCCATCCTAAACGATTGAGCTGATCCCGGTGACCGTGCGGTCTAAGGCCTACTGTAGTTCTGCGGCCGCTGGATTGCTGGGATCGAGGGTTCGAATCCCGCCGAAGGCATGTATGTTCGTCCTTTGTGTTTGTTGTGTGTTGTGTAGGTAGCAGCGTCTGCGGCGAGTTGATCACTCTTTCAGAGGAGTCCTACCAGGTTTGTCTGTCTAATTGTGTGTGATCATAAACCTCAACAGTGCGGTGACCTAGGCCCGATTTGGGCTGTTGCGCCGCAGATTAAGTGGTCAAAGTACCCTGATGTGGATGTGGACTGGTGTCGTCTTGGAAGCGAACTGTGAACCGTGACAGAGGTAACGTGCCGACTGGACAGGCCTGTCCCACGACTCAGGTGTTGTGACATATGAATATGGGTATCAGTGGATGACATTCGGTGACAGAAACATTTCTACCGCAGTGCCACTTTGCCCGCGGCAAGTCCCACGTGAAATAATACCGTATTATAACAGTGATGCTGATAGCAGCCGAAGGTAAAGCCAGACCCAGCAGTTTTATAATATTCGTGAACAGTGAACATCGTACGGTGTGGTGTGGCATATATCTGGATATGTGTGTGTGATATCGACCTTTACACCGTCTTAAAAACAAGACACTTGTTTTTAATTGCACTTCAGGTTACTTGATATTGGTCTGTGATATCATGAAAGCTGCCACGACCACTTCGTCGAACCTCATTTCGAAGTAATTCAAAACCCTCGCGTTTGTCCATGCTAAATATCCTGTATATTTGAATCGGTGCCACTTGGGACGGTCTGCTGATAAGCGTTTTGCTTCACGTTTGGAGAGTGACGATTTCGTATTTCTGTCCGGAGACCGTCCATTCAGAAGTTTTTTTTTTGTTGTTTTGCTTAGACTTCCAGGCACATGCTCGGACAGTATGTTGCGCTAGAGGATGTCGTATCCTTACACGGCTTTACAATTTATCGTTGGCGATTTTCTGTCATTTAACGGTATTTAAATGCTGCAGTAGCAACAGACGTCTTCATGTCAGGGTTCCACAAATTTTCCCAAAATCTAGTAGCTATCTCAAAATTGTACCCACCAGATGGGTGACATGAAGCAAGTTCCAGACCGGAGGCCCCACAAATATTCGGTGCTTCTGTACAAAATGTAGTTGTCCGGGATTTTTGCACCGTTGCTTTAAGTAGCCCAAAAATCAGCTTTCTCGATCCTGTTGAATGTGTGTGCCATGTGTGAGCTACAGGTTTAATTTTAATTTAATCTCTGTTTTGAAGAGTAGACAGAAGCTGCGTTATGCAGCGTGTTCCGAATTTTATTGTGCTGTTGTAATTTCATGGTACATGAGGCATGTCAAAGTCGTGTCGTGAGTGACAGTAGCTGTTAGTTAACACAGCGAGTTGGTAAACACGAGGCACGTTCTATAGGAAGCTCATCTAATGGATTGTGTGTGCTATCCATCATCCTCTACACATGCCGATGCTATTGTATTTCACGTGCATTTGAAGTTGGTCAGATGTGTCATCGTATCTTTAAGTGAACGTAACAAGTAACGAACAGTGTTCTGATGGTTTGTTATGGAACAAATCTATCCGCTAGAAGTGTCGTACAATTCCAGCACTCCCTCAAACCCATATGAAACATACCTAACACTCCATTATTCACTAGACTACTCCTGTAGGTGTTTTCTCCCGCTGTAAGAAAGTCAAAATATTCGTAGAAATGTCGTATTTTTTATGACTTGGAATAAACCCGGAACTTTTGTTGTCCTGAACCGGATTTCGCAGGACAGCGGGACAGAGATCATTAAAACCCATAAAACCCTGACTGTCCCGGGAAAACTAGGACGAGTGGGTCTGTATTTACGTACCACCGAACCCAGTATTCAGAAATCTTATATTCAGCCTGTTGGATCTCAGAATAAACAGCGATTATTTTCCTGCACAGTACTGACTGTTTAATATTACCGAAACGCGTTTGTGTTTACTGCGCGGTACGAAATCTGTCTTTAAATAAACTCATGTTAATTTTCGTTTTTAACGGTCTCTCCTTTGGGTCTTTCGTGACCAAATAAATAAAGGCCAACAGAAATTGGCACTGCAGAACGCAAGGAATGTACCGAAATTTGTGGATCGTGGTTGCCTGCAGTATCTGCCGATTATAGCTCAGTTCCCATAGTCGTGTTATTGCAGTGGCGTAACTATAGTCTCCTTTGCTTTTCAAAGAGTCCGTGCAGTAATAATAAACAACCTATCAAACGCTGTCTGCCTGTTGCAAGTTCAGATGTTTTCGAGAAGCGAATTTTGAGGCCAGGATTGCTGAAATGTTTCCCACGTAAATAACTCTAGAGAATGTAAGGCTGCGATTTGCAGTCCGTGGGTTGCTTTGCTTCCGTTGATGGCAGACGGCAGGGCAAATTATTCGAGTAAGTTTTGATCGTATATCCATCCGCGCACGTGTGTGGCACAGTAATACGTGAGTTAAATTAAATTTTATTAGTACATAAATGTACATTACCTAAATACAGCAGTCACAACTCAAGGTTTATGGAACTGTAAACCTGCTATGTGTAAGGATGCTTGATTTGTGTAGGCAGGCCTGCCGTATAATCATTAGTGAAGTTACTCGCAGACCTCTGGGAATATTGCATTATATCAGAAGAAAGGAATCCAATTGAAAAGAATCCATAACAGGTGCCCCCGCCCCCCGCGTGGCGTAGTCTGGGGTGGGGCCTTATCTACGCCACTGTGTAGCATATCTTAGATTAAAAGCAGGGCTGTGGAGTCGGAGTAGGAAGGAATTTTTAGGTGGAGTCGGAGTCGGTAAAAATTTACCGACTCCGACTCCTACGTCCGTCTAAAATCTTAACTAGATACTCCAACTCCAGAGCCCTGATAGCTACAGTAACCATTAGACTTATACTTAAATATAGGTTATAATTCGAAAAAGTAGCCTGATGATTCACGTGGTGGCGATGAAATGTCTTATAGGTTTACCGTTATTAATACATATTGAGCTTTTATGAAGGAGTCGGAGTTGGAGTTCTAAAAATCGAGGACTCGGGGTCGGAGTCGGAAGTTTTAAAAATCGAGGAGTTGGAGCCGGAGCTTTTGTGTACCGACTCCACAGCCCTGATTAAACGGGAAGGTCGTATTGGATAAATGTGGCTCAGGGTACAGTTAGAGACAAAATGTTGTGAGCATGACAATGAACATTGTGGCCTTTGTAATGGCAAGTAACTGAGTTCTTAGAACTGTGCAGTGAAAACCTGTCACTTCTGTCTGTCAGGTCGTTTCTGAGTTCACTGCTTCATTTAGTTTGTACGCCATAATTTCCCTAAAAATGCTCTCCTCTCTAGTTACAGATTGTGGTCTGGGCAGCGGAAATTAATGTGCACGTCCTCAACTTGCTTTGCTTTGCTTTAAGTACTCTTACCGGCAGTACGTAATTTTCAATGGGCCGTGCGTGTGACGTAGACGAGCAGCTCTTTTTTTGACCTTGGCCTCTGTCAAGTGCCTAGTAGACGACTACACCATCTCCAGTTAAGAACTAAAAGGAGAATTAATTGGTAATAAAACGTGTAACATACTCCTACATATACTTTATAAACGTTAACAAGAATTTTATTCTTCGCTGTACTTCCAGGTTACAAAAGCCCTGTTGATTGGATTTTAAGCGCCTTCACATAAATAGCGAAAAACGCGTATTAGCTTCCTCATGTCTTCCCGTCTGCCCCTCTGTATGCTCGCATGTATCAGCGCGCCTCCCACTGGACGGATTTTCGTTAAATTTAATATTGGGACGTTTAAGAAAATCTCTCGAGAAACTCCAAAAGTCTAACAACAATATCGGGCAATTTACGTGAAGACGTAAGTACATTTATATTGTTGACAGCAGTGCGAAATATTATGTAGATCGGCACTATTGCAGAGAACCCATTGTTGCATTGCCGTGGCAACAGTAAACGGTTTTATATTATTGACAGCTATATGTAGGTCACCAAGCTATGTCAACACTGGGTACACCACAATGTTACGTTCAACGTACATTACCTACCTTTTTGTGTAATTAGCGCAACAGGGTGAGTCACATGCAGGGTGTCTAATTCTTGCCAGTCCGGCTTACATCTACCAATATAAAAATTGAAAGCTCAAATTATACAACTGTAATGCTATTATTTACTTCAAACAACAGTGCTTTCGCAGTAGCTTAATTGCTGAGTACCCTAAGATTACCGTTCCCAATATCCCCCCGGCCTTAAAATTTGCAGAGAAGAAAACAAAATTTGAGAGTAAAAGATGAAATAAAATTTCTCTTTATTCAGAAGCAAAGTCTTAACCACAGACTCTGTCAAATATGTTTGAAATGGCCATCGAACAGGGAAGTAACTGGATGTTTTTAGAAACCGTGATTAATAATAAATCAGAAAAATAAATTTAAAAAACTGAATTTTATTAAAGATTCAGTTCGTACTGCACAGTAAACGTACTCTTCGGTTATAAGAAACCAGTCAGTTAATGCTGTATAGGGACATAAACGCTTCTGATCTGAGATCCATATAAAACACGTAGTGTACTGTGTGGGCAGAAGGTAGAATTTTTTACATGTTAAACCTAGACGCCCGTGAAGTACCCACTGGGCTTTTGAACGTTTAACAGAGGTATTAGTTGTCTGTCATTCGTTAGTACAAACAATCGGCTTGTAAAAGAACCTGCTACAGGCGCAAGTTCTTGTTGAAATATGGCTAAACTATCGACGCCTGCCCTTTGGAGCTTGTCCGCCGATCGCTGCCGTATGCATTGATTATCATGTTGATTTTGTGATGCAAGTGACGGTAGTAGTTCGTCTTGGGGGGCGCTGTCTTCTGACTGAACCAGCAGATCCTGTAAGGTTCGGCTGATTTCCATATATGGTGTCTAATACGCCTGCATTTGGCGCCAATTACGTGACAGTAGTGACTCCGGACTTTTTTGGTTGGTGGTTTACACGCCGAAGGTCAAGGGACCTTCACTTATGGGGCTTAGTCTCTGTAGAGAAACGGTTTCCAATTTTGTATTGTTTTGTTTGCACCCATATGTTATTCTGTTTGGCTAAACTTATACTAAAAGGCGAAAGTAAACAACTCTAGAAAGACAGATATTAATAGAATGAGGTTTTGAAAAAGTGATGTGCCAGATTTCATGATGTTGAAGTCAAGCTTCCTATAACAGAGTTGTGTTAACTGTCACCTGTAGAAGAGTTAGACTGGCACCTAATTGCTTCCCTTATTTCACCAGGTTCTCAATTATAATATTATATATACGTAGCTGTGGTGTGATTTCTGTGAGAATGATATTGTATCATAGCTTTGCTTCATTCAGCATGTGTTTGCTATTGTGGGGCATACAGATAGCTAGACACACATAATAACACAGTACATGATGATTATGTAAATTTACTTTCAAGTGACTTATTTTCTTATATAAAGAAAGTAGAGCAAATATTATTTTGTTGGGCGTGCCGTAACTCAAAGTGTGTAACAGAAATGATATTAAAACCATTCCGTAAACGAAATATGTTGCTTTTGATAGGGGGATTGAAGGAGAAACAGTGTCCATGCCTAAACAGTAGCAGATGGTTATGTTCAAAATTATGATCCGCATTCTGCATCTTTAGTTGGACACTACCCAGATCCCCCATGAAGACCAGTCTATAAACAGTCCGTTTTTTTCGCACGTGGTACTTGAATGAAGCTGTGTGGCTTCCAGGTGCCAAAAAAGTGCAGTTACTGTCATCTGAAGGGTCTTAAGCAACCACGGTAAGGCTATAAAGGAAACTATGTTAATTGTTGGTATTATGTTGTGAGTTGTAACTATGCCTACCGCCAGATATAAATACCATCCTGTTAGCAACAACAGTGGTCTGCAGCATTGCCGCTTAATCGGTTATCCGCTGATCGCTGCCGGTCCGCAAAATTTAAACAGCGAAATGCTATACAGGATTGTTTTGCTGGTTACTGGGATAGTTACCGCAATTTTGTACTGAGCATTGGCATACTTCTTTTCCTGTCTCCATATGAGCTAGTGTGATGGTGGGGCAATTTTGTAGCGAACATTGGCGTACTTCTTTTCCTGTCTCCATTTGAGCTAGTGTGATGGTGGGGCAATTTTGTATTGAACATTGGCGTACTTCTTTTCCTGTCTCTATTTGAGCTAGTGTGATCGGGCAATTTTGTACCGAACATTGGCGTACTTCTTTTCCTGTCTCCATTTGAGCTAGTGTGATGGTGGGGCAATTTTATATTGAACATTGGCGTACTTCTTTTCCTGTCTCCATTTGAGCTAGTGTGATGGTGGAGCAGAGGGCATGGTTTTTATTTGGGGGGGGGGGATTCGTTTTATTCCTCAGAAAGGGTGAGACTGAATCCTGTTACCAACCGCACTGCTTTAGAAGCCGGAAATGTTTGGTAAATTACATTATTTCCTTGCCTTGACTCGCATGGTTTTTAATTTAATGTTCACCGTGGCGATTGTCACGTGGGTCTATGTCTCGATGTGTGGGGGATTCCGGTTCTTTGGTAACACATGTTAAAACCGTCAGTGTCTGCATGGACCGTCTTTACAAGTTAATAGTCATTCACCTCGTTGAAGAATCTCCAGTCTGATATGAAAGCCAGAAGTTCATTGTGTGTTCACAAGAGCCCGCCACTGCTTCCTATTCTGAGCTTCGGAAACCATTCCAGTTTCTTCTATCCTATTTATTTAAAATAAGTTTTAATATTCTCCTGTCTAATTCTAGTTATTCTAAAGTGATCCCTTCCGTTCAGGTTTTCTGGATAACATCATCTGGATGTATACTCGTGCCCTTCTTATCTCTCCCACGCATGCTACATGCCCCTTCCCGTGTTGGACTTTTCATTTCAACATTCCAGTAGGCAGTTAGGCCTGTTTGGTAAAACTCATAATTATGTAGTTTAATCCACGCGCCTCTGAATTTCTCTTTCTTAGGGCCAGGTGTTCTCAGTGCTTTGCTTCCAGCACCGGGGAGCTTGGAATACGCTGTTTGTGATGATACTTCAGGACGACAGACAAATAAATATTCACGCCCGTAAAAACAAACGGCAGTTTATGCTTTTGTATATTTTGATCTTTGCTTTTTCACATAATACGACCAGTCGAGTTAGCTCAAGCGATAAGACTTCTGAGTGCTATTTGTTAGGTGCCTGGTTCGGATCTTGGACCATTGACTATCGTGTCCGAGATTTTACGTGGCTTTTCTCAGTTCCTGCAGGAAAATGCCAGTATTGTACCTCAAAACAGACCACTCGCTTTCTTTGACGTCGGTTCCCGATGTTTCGAAGAGACGTAGTGCCTTCATATTCAAGGTTGCAGAGGTCCTAGAAGAATCCAGACTGGGCCGGTTGAATGAATTTTATAGGGAGAGTGTGACCGGTTCGTGCCTGGCTGGAAGGATGGAGGTTAATGCCAAACAGGACCGGTACAGGAACCTATAGACCCTGGAATTATCCAGCAGCACGGCGTCTTATACCAAAATAAATAAATCCTCAACTGAACTGTTGTTGAATCCTCAGAAGCTGGAAATTAAGAATGGTAGGTATAGAAAAGCTATACCGTAGTTAAAAATTGAAACAAATTGGGAACTGCAGTTTGCGACGAGTCGCCGTACTTCGTGTATTTTGCGGTGTGATCTGGTGACAACACGACACAAGCACTGTTTAACCTTGTTAGACCAGCGCGTGGCCGGACGAGAGGTATTTAAGTACTTGTCGCCTTTCTGCATAGGCACTTCGGTCCCTTCCTCAGTGTTCTATACCTCTGCTGTAGATGCAGGGGTCAATTTCGGTCGCCTTGTCGCCAGTTGCGAACGAAAGATCTTTTCTTGCGGATGATTTTACGCTTGATTTGCGAAGCCGGATGATTCAGTCACCTGCTGCACATGCCATCCAAATAAATTGCGATTAACGTAATTAGTAGCCTAGGTCGAAACGTTTTATCTCCCGAAATTCAAGTACCTTGCGCCGTGTATACAGATGAACGGTTTCCGACGTTTAGGCGGATCCTATTGCCTGTACCCTCGGGGTCAAATTCCAAGAGGAGTGACAGACCATTAAGATGGAGACATAAGGCTACTGTGAAACGTCTGTAACTATTTACCACTGGACACGGCAGAAAATCTGAAAAGAACTGAATCTTTTAACACCGCTGTGAGAACCTTAGAACTCACTCTTTTAACGTTTTAAAGCCTAGCGGTAACTACGTACCACCAGGTTTAGCATAAAACAATTCTACGTGGTGCCCACATTGTGTTTATGTGTTTTGTACGGATCTCAGAACAAACAGCAACTTTTGCCTTATAACACATTAAGAGACTGGTTTTTATAACCGAAGTGGAGAGTGTTTACAGCGCGGTACGCACAATCTGTTCATTTCAATTCGACAGTTTATTCCTAATGTTGTGAGAAGCCTGCAGCTGTGTGTAGCAGGAACAGCATGGGATGATCCTTGTTCACTGGGCGCAGACGAACACTACAGCAGGTCGCCAGAAAATACTAATCCACTCCTTTGGCAACGCCTGACTATGGCAGTAATTGCCGAAACATGTAGCGAAGTTAAGTGCATATTAGAATATATACAAATAAAGCTGTATTAGGTTGGAAAAGACCATGATATTGATTCGTTAAAATTAGTCAGTTCAAAACGTGACACAGACAGACAGACAGAGACGGACAAATTATCATGTCATAAGCCTGTTTTTTCTCACTGCCAACTGTTGTTGAATATTAGTGGACTCACATAAAGAGACTAAATGCTGGCTGGTTACGTGTATATATGGAAACCAGTTTCAAGGGAGTGACTGTGGTGCGTTAAGCAAGACTGTGTCATGCTGCCTACCATATTAGGATGGTTGGTGCGCTAGGTTTTGGGGCCCACCTAGTGATGATGTCAACATTAGAGAGCTGTCCGGTGTCAGACACACTGCTGCCAACTGCGAGCACAATAAGCCAATCTTGTCATGAAGGTAGTGAAATTGACTAACTACTGGTACATCGACCATAGCCCTTGAGAAACCGACAGTCGCGTAGCTGGTCAAGAAATTGTCTCCTTATATTGAACACGAAGGTTCATTACCGTGCCCACAAGTCTGTCGATATACCGTATGTTGTGCCGTTTACATTGAGTTCAGTGCCGCTAAACGCACACTTATTTCGGGTTTATTTTAATATTATCCCCCATTTATTCTTGGAGCCGGGATGGCGTAGTTAGTATAGCGACTTGCCACGGGTTGAACGGTCCGGGATTCCAATCCCGGTAGGGGTAACATTATGTTTGTTACCCATAACGGTCCATACTGGCCCTGGTGCCCACCCAGCGTCATGTTCAATGTGTGCCGGGGGGTTTTCCTGGGAGGTGAAGCAGCTGGGGTTTGAAAGTTGACCACTCACCTTCATCTAGTGCAGAGGTTAAGAATGAGTGTAACTATATCTGTGCTGTCGCTAGATGCCTTCATGGCGTGGGCAGGGACAGCTTTACGTTCAACCATTTCTTCTTTGATCTCCAAGCGGTCACAGAGAAAATTGCCGTCGAGGGCAGCGGATCTCTTCGTACTTTGTAAGTCTGAAGTTTAAATATTGCTTCGGATATCAGCTGTCAGCAGCGAAGTTCTATCGGTTTTTCTCAGCCCCTCCAGGCGGAATGCCGTGAGAGCACCTCAAATTAGGCCACCAACGCTTCCTTCCACATTCCTTTCAGTTCATTAATCACCCTACCAGTAGACGCTACATAGCCTGAGACACCGACAACATTCGTAAGTAAACTAAATCCAAGCGGGCCGTTCCGACTAAAATGGTACATACAGTTCTCGTATTTCCCATGCGTACTGCACGTGCTGCCCCCCTAATACTTAATTTGGTTCAAACACTTCAGTTTTTAATGTTTATTTAGCGACGCTGTTAGTGGCTGAGGTTATAAAGCGTCGAATTGTAGCATGACTGGACGGAAGCGTTCGTAGTTCCATTTTAGGCGTTATCCTTATTTGTCTAGAGCAGCGTTTCCTAACCTTGTAGGGCCCAATAACCCATTCCACTTCGTCACTTCGTTCCTCTCAGCTTCTTTATGAATGATTTATGTCGGGCTTGCTTGTTGAGAACGCTTATGATCGACCTTGAAGAGACAAATTGAAATCTCTTTTATTTGCAAAATATCTGCAGAATAATCCAAAGTAAGGAGGCGGACAGGATCATGGCGTGAAGTCTACTTTGTGAAACGCTTGGGTAGTAAGAAAAACAGATACTTCATCTTTAAGCTCAACCAAACCGTACGAGGACTTCGCCCTGTCGGAGCCACCTAACTTCGCTGTGAGTTAACAAACAGTTGTGTATGCTGTCCTTATACTCGCAAAGCTTTCCGAAAATTATCGAATTTGTAGGTTGTTCCTCGAAATTCACCTATTTCATTGCATCGTCCGGCACTGACTTGGATCCCTCAGTCATGCGCTTTGAAGCCAGAGCTTGTCTATAGCTGCTGCGTTGCTTCGAAGAGACGTTTGGTGCCACATATTGGGCATAAGTGCAAGACTCAACCAGTCTGTTTAATCTTTTTTTTTTAGGGGGGGGGGAATACTTAATAGGTTAAAAATGTCTGCTTCAGTCGCATGTTATGCAGAATCGCAAACACATCGTGTAAGCTATTTTTTCCCCTTGCCACAACAGCCCATAGTGGACCAAGCCCTCCTTACCGAGGCTTCACGATCACACTCAGACGCACCACATTCGGTAGGACGAGTGATCAACCCGTCGCAGAGACCTCTACCTGACAACACACAACACTCACAACAGACAGATATCCATGCCTCCGGTGGGATTCGAACCCACAATGCCAGTAAGCGAGCGGCTTTAGACTGAGTGGCCACAGCGATCGGCCGTGTTAGCTGTAGCCTCATTAATAAAAGATCGCGCAAACACTAACAAAATAACAGGATTAGCTGCATATTTGTGTTATGCTGCCATATGGTTAGTGTAATTGTAATTGTATTTACCATCAGTCTAACACTTATTTATGTTCTGTTTATTGACATACTACTTTTGGTGCTAACTTCTGCATCATTCTCACTGCCAGACACACAAGTGTGTAACTAACCATGTGTTAGAATAGGTGATACTGAAGACGATGCTGTAGTTAGCATGGAAACGCGTATGTCAATATGTAGGACATAAATAGGTGAAAAATTGTCGATAAATGGGTACATGATTGTAGTTCTGAACTCAGCTGTTAAGCCCTAAAAGATGGGGAAATGAATGGGAAGAATAGCCACAAAGCTGAGTCCCGAACTGTAGCAGGCACTGAACTACAGATTTCGCGCATGGACCAGTGTAAAGCCTTCTGTAATAAAACGGGCTTCTGCACCTTCGATACTGCATTAACTTTTCGCGAACATTTTATTAATGTTTATTTGTAAAAAGTACCGTACACACACCAACCCAGTTCTCCTAAACCATATTTACATTATTTCTTATGGGATCAAATTCCCCGCTTCATGGGGAATTCGCTTACAGTGGTATTTTTCTGGTCCCAGTTAATCACGGCTGGTGAGGGTACCGTATATTACAAATATGCCTTCGAACTAAATGCTGGACCTTTATGGTGCTACCTGTGAATATAAAATTATAAAGTCATGAAAATGTTCCGTGGGTCCCTGTTGGGACATGCTGTCAGGTTCCTTCTGGAATGTTCATTGTACAAAGCAAGTGTCAGACCATAAATACTAATTTTAGAGAACACAACAGACGGACATGATTGTAACAGCTCAAACCAAGGATAGCCTTCGGACTCTTGAGTCTACAGTGCGAGTGTTGGTGACTTAACTGCCTTATTTAATGACATCTGTATTTAGTCTGCATACACAAACAGCTCACCGTATGATGGTTGCTATTTGTCATTCGGTTTTCGCAGAATTCATGCAACAATTACTGGTGCGGTGATATGATCCGAAACTCGCTTATCTGACTTTTTTAACGCCAGATGTTTGCCACGTCACATGTGTTGTGATGGGTTAGTGCGCTCGGAAGCGGAGGCGACTCCTCGTTCCAAAAATCCTATCTTTATTCACCATACATTAATAGCAACAGGGAATCCTGCTGTGTTCACGATAATTTGTACTTTCGCTGCAGGCTCGCGCTTGTCTTAAACTGTTGTTGAACAGTATCTATTGGACTGTTTATTACGTTCAGGGCTAAGAGATGTGGGGTTTACTAGCGCAGTTAGTGTAGTGTTGTGATGCGGGTTGGACGACCTGTGAATCACGGTGCGATTCCCGGCATGGGCACAGATTTTTCCGTTAAGCAATCTGTGGGGCGTACCCAGCCCCTATACATTGGATACCGCCCGTCTTCTTAGAGTAAAGCGGTCGGAGCGTAAAGCTGACTATTTATCTCCATTACCGACGTGAAGAATACATGGCGCTGTACATGTACTCTCCCATATGTTACCTTTGCATGGTGATTAATTAACCGCAGGGACAGCGTTATATTAACCTTCATAACTGTATACATTTTGGCCCGGTTCTGTTCCAGTAAATTACAAAACTGTTCCTATTTTCCGCCGATCGACAGTTACAAGAACAACACTGTTACAGAAGGCCATATTAATCAACATTTGCTATAACAACAACGTTACTGAAGCCTATGTCGGTTGCTGTTAGGAAGAGAAACATGTTTACGGGGGCGACGTGTAGATTGACTCCTGACACGTAGAAGATCTAATCAAACTGCCCTTTATATACCCTAAGAAGGAAGTTTAATGGGGAGAGTTGCGGTGAACGGGGAGGCCAAGAAATTGATACTTTTCTGCAGTGTTACCGCGCAGTGTTACCGAACTGGAGGGACGAGTGCGCCATGTTGCTGAAAAATTATATTGGAACGTCCCTCAAGCTGTGTGAAAGCATAATTTTATAATATATCTAAATCTAGTTTTGGTGATTCCGTTTGCAGTGCCTGAGGTAGGAAAGACGAATGCCCTGAGACTATTATTCTCCCGTCATAAACACCAGTGCAGATAAATTAAAGCGAGAGTAGTGTATTGCCAGTGTTGTACTCGTGTATTGCAGGTTAGAGGAACGAAGCGCTGTTATTTGTAGTTAGTAATCTGTATTGTGTTCTGATTGCGTTCAGTAAGTATTTAAATTTGAATTACCGTAAATCGTGTGCGAAAATGTTATTACTTGGTCAGTGCGTGCGTGCACGCGCTCACTTGAGTATGCGTGTGTGTGTATGTATGTATGTATGTATGTGTGTATGTATGTATGTATGTATGTATGTATGTATGTGTGTGTGTGTGTGTGTATGTATGTATGTATGTATGTATGTATGTGTGTGTGTATGTATGTATGTGTGTGTGTGTGTGTGTATGTATGTATGTATGTATGTATGTATGTATGTATGTATGTATGTATGTATGTATGTATGTTTTACCCGACTGGATATTGATGATAAGCTTTTTTTTTATTCAGTAAAGGCTAATTGTTCCGGTGTCTTTTTTTTTCATACTGCCACTGTTTTACAAAATCGACGCCATCTGTTGGCGGGAGTTTCAGCCACGCAACTGGTGCTCAGGGTACCGTTTTGGTTTCCCACATTACTGAGCGACGCTTCTGGAACCGCACGGGTTTCATTAAAAACACCTGAGATCGGGCCACAAATCGAATCAGAAATGTCCGTACGACGCAGTCACTCTGATCAGTCAAGCGGGATTTCAGTTGATGGAGTGCCATATTGGTTAAAAAATTCTGTTTGGTGGGCGCTTGGGATCGTGTGTTTTGAAACACGGAATCGAAAGGCGTGAAGTGTGCGCACCAGAAGCAGTCATATTCTGAAGAAGCCACACATGAGCTCATCCATACCGCAGACGTAAACTTTGGAAGTCTGTATAAGACGATCTTTGTGAGCTTGTTTATCTTAGTCCTCCGCGTTGTTACTGTATAGAAGTATGGTTAAGTGTAGACTTCTCTTACTGACACAGCTTTCCTATTACTGGTACATTTACTGTGGGTTGTCCTCAAAGCGAAGGAGTATGTAAGGGCATAAATAGGCTCATTGTAAAGGTTATGAATTTCTCAATGCCAGATATTAGATGTTGATATGAAAGCAGGAAGAACTAAGGATATGATCACATCTCGTCACCAGTGTGCGAGACGAAATTAAACTGTAAGAATTCTTCGAAAATATGCGGAGATCAAGTAGTATTTGTGAATGTCTGGCAAATTAGAATTAACTTTTTAAACAAGACATCTACACCGCAAGGATCGGACTAAGTGAAGTGAAGTTTTTCGACAAAGTAACAGATTCGGTACGGGGAATTCTAGGCAGCATTCAGTCTAGAAGATTGTGACTTTTCGTCTCTTGTCTGAAGACGTAGAAACTAAAATATACAAGACAGTAATTAGCTATACCTGTAACACTGTTGGTTTATGAATTTTGTTAATCGGCCAGCGTTCCAAAATCACAAGTACCACAGCATTTCACAATGGAACGTTTTAGTTCTCAGATAAAAATGTTGGCCTTGGGACGGATTTTTTAAATGCAGGAACGGAAACGTCCAGGTTCCGATAAACGTTGCGCTATTTTTTAGGGTTTATGGAACACTAGCCGATGGACAAGTCCATAAGCCAGGTAGCCCTAAACGTAATGTACCGTCTTCAGAATGTACACCGTAGAATTTAAGTATAAGTTTGACTACTGTTTTGGGTAGATGTGAAACTTTGTGTGTTAGTTTGAAGGAAGAACATAGTTTGAGGGTTCAGATTGTAGTGTTTTGGGCTTTGACACCGTGCAGTGTTGTAAATTGATGCCACCGTTTCAGAGGAACATGATTCCATCTTCAGGGTTCCGTCCACACCGAGAAAGCGTGGAAGCTTAAATACGGTTGAAGTCTTCTGAGAGTAGAGTGCCGAGTACAAGTTTTTGGAGTGAAGAGGGTGGAAGTAACAACAAGATGGAGAAAATTTCGTAAAGGGGAGCATTATAATTTGTACTCGTGACCAGATATTACTATGAGATCGAGTACCGAATAATTGGGGAACATACAGGTCGCATGGGATGGATGGGAAATTTGTCCAAAATTTCAGTCAGAAAACTGTCTTGCAGACCCTGGTCAGACGTCTATTACGGCATACCGTCG
The DNA here is from genome assembly GCA_013340265.1 of Coptotermes formosanus. NCBI lineage: Eukaryota > Metazoa > Arthropoda > Insecta > Blattodea > Rhinotermitidae > Coptotermes > Coptotermes formosanus. The sequence continues at coordinate 903,015 of BLKM01000214.1, forward strand.
GGTTCCGTAAAAGGCGGGGTATTTCTTGACCAGCCGAGCGAATATACGCTTCTCATGAAGGACTCTTCTCCTTGGAGTCATTTAAGACTATATTCCATCACTAGTGACAGGTTGGAGTGCAGCGCATTAGCTGTGCTCGTAACAGCTTTGTTTGTTTCTTACGAATATTTCGGGCGACGGAGTATCGTGCACACACCACTGAACTCGGTCTAGTGGCGTTTCCTTTACTACTGAGTCGTGAGTGTCGGCAGAGAAGCATGTTAGTTTGTAGGGTGCTAGTGATGGGCTCAGCCCGTGCCAGACTGGGAAGAGGCGACATGAGTTGTTGATTGTGCAGTTTAGCAGAGTGACTCATAGTTTCATGTGTGTGAGTGTATTCTGCAAGCCAGGTACCAGATCAGTGGATTACATGTCGGTATGCTTACAGTTAACCTATTATAACAGTGGGCCAGTGAGTAGAAATATAGCTGTAGTAGTCTGTGTGTAATGCCAGTGTGTTATTTACTTATCAGTGGTGGGAATGATGTTTAGTTCATTCGGTAGAAGTTTTGTTTTTCGTGATCCTTTGGTTGCATGAAGTGCATTTGGATTTGTGTATTTAATACTGTTGAAGCCGTGTTGGTAGTGAAGTGGAAACATAAAATAAGGAATAACCCTGCAGCTAAATCAGTGTGCTATACGCCCTGCTAGTCTCAGAGAAGTTAACTTCATAAAACGTAATCACTTCCTGCTGTTAAATTACAGAATCACGTAAATTTTAAATATATGCACATGTGTATTTATTAGACTTACGTTTTCGTAAAAGACGTTTTATAACGTTCTGAAATTCCTACCCAACGAGGTGTGAATATTGGCGTCGTTGTACTAACATTAAATTATTTGATACGTAACTACACCAGTAGATCTGAGTGTAGCATGTTTTGATGTGACCAGAGATTGCATTGGGATAATGAAAGGCAGGTATTGCAGGATACTTATGAAATTTGTGTTGCAGTGCAATTTCATGTTGATATGTTAACATGTAAGATTAATGTACTGAAATTCCTTGTCTTTCGTCTTGTAAAGTTGGTGACGTTCTTTTTAAGGTCATTCTTTGAAAGTTTGTGACACTGTCCACGTTTCGAGCTGAATCAGCTCTTCTTTCTTTTATTTCTCTGTGTTTTTGTCTTCCTTATTTATTTATTTATCTATCTATTTATGTATTCATTCATTTGTTTATACATTCATTCTGTCTGTATGCCTCTATCGGTAGCCTACAGCCTGAAGTCAAACTGAACGTAACTGATTTTTGTTATGCCCCCGCCATCAACTCACAGGTCTTTGTTTAACTGTTACTTTGAAATGTGTTCTGTCGGACCGTTAGATGTTCGGAGAAATGGGAAACAGTCGGTTGTAAAAGATACACGAACAACTGTGAGTACGAGAACCTCAGCTTATGCGAATAAACTGTGTAAAATACATTGCTCAAAATTTGTTATTTGCGTCGTGTTTGTAATGATGATAAATCATAGGCGCTAAACAAATATTATTTCTTTAGGAACTGTTGTCCTTTGCGTGTTTGCTTACGACACTATATAATGTGTATATATCCGTGTCTTGTAAAATTTAATCACGTATACTAGTAAATTTATTTCAACAAAATTATCATTTTTTTCTGGACTGTTTTTAATTTGAAATAACTATGCAAGGCATATGTCTGGCGTAGATACTCATAAATATCAGACGTCTATCAAATTCTTTGCAGCATTTAGTTACTACTCAGGTCCACATATTTTTGATCAGGGTTTTTAAAAATCTGGGTGCAGGAGAGGAGGAAGTGGTCTGGATTGCTCAAGCTCACTATAGGGGCCGGTTGCAGGCTCTAGTGGACTCGGTAATGAACCTTGGGGTTCCATAAAAGTCGGGGAATTTCTGGACTGTCCAATGAACTGTTAGCTTCTCAGGAGGTACTCTGTTGCATGGAATAGTAGGTAAACAGTACTGATGTGTCTTATCGGCCGTGGTAAGACGTAGAAAAGCAATGGGCCAGCATATTGGTTCTCTAAAGTTTGATGACTGCATGTGGGTGCATTATGACCGTATTTTCTTGGGTACTGCTGGTTATCGGAGGGCTTTACGACGTTTCGAGACAGTGAACAGCGTCCAGCGTAATTTTAACACAAAGAAAACATTTTATTTTATAGAATCAGACAGCTTGTCGACGGTTGGACAAAACACGTTGAAAATAAGAATGTCTACGTAGAGTAATAAAATATGTCTTAATTACTGTGTAATTTTGAGGTTTACAGCAAACTGTCATGCGAACATTTGTTGAACATAAGCAATATTTTTCATACAGACATTTCACTGACTGTACTACGTAGTTATGATAAATAGAAGTTATTTCACGACTGGAAATAAATAGCAGTGTAATTAATGCACAAATAAAACGCAAGTCATGCACGTGGTATAAACAGATACGTTAATGTAAGCAGAGAGGATCCAACTGTAAGGGATAACCTGGGCGTTTTGCTAGTGGGTTGATTGTACTACAAAAATACGTGTGTAGTGTGTAACTTGTTTGTCAGACGGTCTGAAGTGAATCTCAGCGTAACTGATTCACAAACGGAAGGCGTCAGTTTAAGATAAGTACCTGTGATTATTTTATCAACAATTATAAAAAGTTAGCCTTAACCCTTTAAAAAGCCCAGTGGTCACCTTGTATACCACCTTTTTCTCCATTAAGACATTTTACGTTCTGCCCATACAGTGTATTTGTGTGTTTTGTATGGTTTTCAGAACAAACAACGTTTATTTCCGTATACAGCATTAACTCACTGGTTTTTATAACGGATATGGAGTCTGCTTACTGTGCGGTACGAACTGAATCGTTATATATAATGCAGGTTAACGTTAGTCTTTAAATGTTTACTTCTTGGCTAGCATTCATATTTTCTGACTCGTGTGTATGTACTTTATTTTAGGCCTATTTGTGAGGGGAAACTGCAGTAAGATGGAGATGGTGAAGCGTCATAAAAGTCTAGTATTAAACAAGTCTGTGAAATAAAGCCAACTAATTGAACTGTCTGCTTTTCATAGGACGTTCGTTGTGACGCATATTATTTGGTTGTGGTATTCTGGGAAGTATGTCACAATTTCAAAAAGACTGAGACCCCTGGCTGTTCTCGATTATTAAGGTTTGTCAGACTGCGTTGAAGAAACTTCCACGAACGGCAAAATGGCTCGGGGAATTAAATTAATAAAAGTAAAATTATGATGTAGAATCCTGGAGATGGAAGAAAAGAGCACAGAGAAGGTGATTGTTCCGCCTTATTAAAACGCTAAGAGCCTCCTTTGTGAGGATGTTGAGGTTGGGAGCAAAGTCATTTGACCATTTGCTGTTCGTACGTTGCAGATGTTAACCTTGTAAATCATTCCTGCTGTAAATTATAACCGCACACTTGGCAGGAATCCGCCGTGTATATAATTACAGAAGGTAACAACTTGCAAACCGCAAGAACTTAACAGCGACTTTCTATACTTCACACAGAGTTGGATTGTTTTGTGGTGGAGGCAATAATTCTTTCAGCTGTCCAAATTTTACACATTCACAAGGAATGGTTCTGTGTTGTTTACGGCTCTTTCTTTATATTCTGGATGTCAAGAATTGGTCTCCGCCATCGATGACTGAGTCTTCCTTGGCTTGTAAGAATTCAGCTGACGAACATTTTTACAAGAAACTATGTTCTGCGGATGTTTTAAATAGTGACGCTGCGAACATGCTTGCAAATGCGGGCAGGATGAGATAACTTCATTTCTAACACCGGGTTGACGGAGCGTCACGTAAGGGAAGTCCTGTAGTTTGTGAAGTAACTACCGTGGGAATGATTGCTCCAATGGAGTGCACGTATGCAGATGTTTCGACTGCACTTTTCGTTCTTTTGCGTAACTGACTTTGATGTTCATGTATTGAAGACATAATTGAAGTAGTTAGAAACATCGTAAAAAAAAACGAAACATATAAACGCCGCCGAAACTGATAACACCACACGTACGACGGGTATTTGGACTGGGATCCAGCCAAGACATTTAGGAATAAGACAGTTAGCGAAATCTAGATCATAAACAAGAGTGATACGAATTTGACAATATAAAGTAAGGGATTTGTTAAGCAGAAGTTGTACATGTTCCTGAACTAAGGATAAAGGAACCAAATACGTTGAAAATTTTAGGAGTCTTTCTTGAAATATTTAAATTACAAAATTCAGTGTTCAGTTAGTGACAAGACGACGTTTTAAAATAGCATTCCAGCGAGAATATGTCCAATTGGATAAACGTGTGGAGATTTTTATTCACCGATTACCGTGTGGGTCGTAATTTATAGTTTTGTAACATTTTGAAGCGACGTCTTGCAATAGTTTGAAACCGTGACTTTACCACTCGTTAATAAGGAACTGACGGACGGTCATGTAATTTATGATGCAGGAATGCAACTTCCGCCAATTAAATCGTGTCCTGAATTTACTGTGGTACTAAATTTTCCTGGGGTTTATTTTCATCTTAACTGAAAACTCAAATCATCGCAGCAGCCAAATAGAATATAGGTTTTTCAGTTTATCGTACTCTTTTATGAACCGATAGGAGCTATTGAGAGGCAGACACGAGTCCGACATACCTAATGTTGGTGTAAGAATGCATCTACCTGTTTCACGTAATTCACCTCTTTGAATGTTAAAAAGCCAACCGTTGTGTCAAATTAAGGAATTGAGAGGGAGAGGAGGAGGGAGGGAGGTGGAAGGCGTGTAATGATATCTCAAAATGGTTCTTATAACTGACTTAATCAGTCCATCTGCTTTCCTAAAGGACGATGTGAATTTAATACTGCTTTCGCAGTGCATTTTCAATATATGAACGAAATCACCAACTAATGCACTTTTATTAACAATGTATTATTATTTCCCGACATACGTTTCGGCATCTAATGTCGCCAGCATCAGGGGACAGTCATTGTGAAGAACACCGGACGTCCATATGGTTTATAACAGAAATCTTGAGCTAGGTAGTTCACACTGACACTTTCGGGAGTATTTGTTCCAATAGTAGCATGTATGCTGCTATTGGAACAGATACTTCTGGAAGTGTCAGTGTGAACTACCTAGCTGAAGACTGCTGTTATAAACCATATGGACGGCCAGTGTTCTTCACAAATGCTACTATTGGAACAGATACTTCTGGCAGTGTGAATGTGAACTACCTAGCTCAAGACTTCTGTTATAAACCATATGGGCATCCATTGTTCTTCACAAATGCTATTATTGGAACATACTTCTGGCAGTGTCAATGTGAACTACCTAGCTCAAGACTTCTGTTATAAACCATATGGACGTCCAGTGTTCTTCACAAATGCTGCTATTGGAAGAGATACTTCTGGAAGTGTCAGCGTGAAGTACCTAGCTCAAGACTTCTGTTATAAACCATATGGACGTCTAGTGTTCTTCACAAATGCTGCTATTGGAAGAGATACTTCCGGAAGTGTCAACGTGAAGTACCTAGCTCAAGACTTCTGTTATAAGCCATATGGACGTCCAGTGTTCTTCACAATGGCTGTACCCTGATGATGGCAACATTAGACAGCGAAACGTATGTCGGAAGTAATAATTGTTAATAAAAGTGCATTAGGTGGTGATTTTGTTCAGATGTGAATTTCGTTTGTTTTTGTGGGTCTAAAACTTGGAGTGTTACTTGAGGGAAGAGAACACATTGCATGTGTTTGAAAACAATTTTCGGGAAAATTTATACCTAAAAAAGTGTAATTAATTAAGCTAACATTGAAGTTACGGATATTACATAAGAAGGGATTTTGGCATATGTCACGAAATATTTTTAGAATAGACGTATGTTGAAGGGTGTACAGAATTTTCGGTGGAGAAGCCTGTTTGAAAACGCCTGTTTGGCAGACCGAGAAAGGTGCGTGTTGATATTATGGTGGGTACCGGGTACGTAGAGAGTGGGGGTGTTACGAAAGATAAGGGTTGCGGTGCGTGTTTTACTTTCGCGTTTTGCTATGGCAGTGCGAAGTTTAACTCGTTGGAAGTAAATAATATGAAGTTTTCGTTACGTTAGTAGAGGTTTTAACTAACCAAGCAACCAACCAACCAACCAACCAACCAACCAATCAACTCCATGGAGCAGAGTCCTCGTCGAGAAGCTAACAGTTTCTCAGCTAGTCAGCACATTCCCAGCATTTTATGGAACTCGCAGGTTCATTACCGCATTTACAAGAGCCCACTACCTGTCCCTATCCTGAGCCAGCTTAAGTCCATGCCTCTCCATTCCATTGCTTGAAATATCCATTTTAATATTATCCTTACATCTACGCCTGGGTCTCCCAATTGGTCTCCTTTTAATATTGGTTTTATGAATGGAAATAGTTTGGTGAATAACGGTATACAGTTGGTGAGGTTATTGCTTAGTGAGATGATTGTCCTTTTTTTGTCTGCAGTTGTATTTCAGTTGTTTATTAATTCACCGCATTTACGAAGTTTGGCATGACGAATAGTAGCGTAGACGAACATAATGAAAGAACGGGAATACTAAAATATTTATGCCATGCTTTCACTGAGTGTTGATATAATCTTCCTTTCTTACGAGATCGGCTGGCAACAGCAGTGCGAATGTTTATGCTCTGTGGGAGCACGTGCGTGTGTGTATTGCGTACGTGCAAGGAAAAATCAGAGAGCAAAGGTAATTTTATTTTATCCCAAAAAGAGTACTGGCGTTAACATAGAGGAAAATATTTCGGATGTAAAGAACTTAAAACCTTCTCCGCCCTGGGAACCTGAAAGGTGTCCTGTTGATTCTCAGCCTCCGAAAGACGTTTTAAGATAGTGCCTTGTGATTTCAAGCTTCGGACGCCAGTTAAGTGGTATGTTAGCTCTTCTGGGAGGTTACGTAGCGTAGTTAGTTACCGACGTTTCGGGACACATATCGGGCTCACCTTCAAGGGTCAAACACTCCTGTCTTCTTGAACTGCTTGACTCTTCGGGATAAACCGATAACTTGTCCCAAAACGTCGGTGACTAACTACAAACCTACGCTGCGTAACATCCCAGAAAGGCGAAGTCCTCATATGGTGCCCTCTAATCGGTGCATTACGCCTTGCTTTCTGGTGTTTGTGATGGCTGATATTAAAATAGAGCTGTTTTAATCTGGATTATGTTAGTGACGTATTACGTTGGCGGCCACGTAATAAGATACAAGAATAGATGAGGTGCTATATCAACACAAAGTTTGTGTCTAGTACGTCACCTGCGTCACAAGTGTTGTGTGATCACTGTGTTGACGTCATTATTACACCGCCTTCGCGTCTTTTCTTACTTAGTTCTTTCTTTCCTTTTGTGGTCCTTTGTTACTCTGTTTCTTGAGTTCTGTATTTACGAATGCTTTCCATTCTTCGAGTACCACGGCGCGTTTGCACATTTGCGTGGCGTCAGCCGGTCCGTCCGTCTCTGCGTATGAAACCATTCTAGAAAGATGGAACGGATTGTCATGAATTTTATATTGTGGAGCTTGACAAAAATATGTCGACCCCTTTCAAATTTGAATAAAATCGGGCAACACTAACGTTGTGCCTGCATGAAAACCTACTGTCGAATATCTGTGTTTATCGTGAGCTTGACCCTGGCGTGACTGGCTAAGAGCGAAAACTGCTATTGACCCTTTAAAGACGAAGCATATCTGTTTTATATATAAGGACCCAGTTCCTACCGCGCAGTGAACACTCTCCGTCTCGGTCATAAAAACCTGTTAGTTAATGTTCTATAGGGAAATAATCGCTATGTGTCCAGAAATCCATACAAAACACATAAACGCAATGTGGGCACCTCGTAGAATTTTTTAATATTGAACTTGGTGGTACGTAAAGTTACCGCTAGGCTTTGAAAGGTTTATAAAAGTTGTAGAGAACAGCGATGCGCACCCTTTGTTACCAACACGCTTTATCCATAAGTCTTATCGGTTTTTGGAAACGGTTAATCAAAGCAGAGCAAACACCTGTGACTTACTACGCGCTCTGTCTGCACACTCTCAGCGGGATTCGAACCCTTTATTCCCAGTTTCGAGCTGTGTAGGGTCGAACGCACTTGCGCGAATGAATATTGTTTTGCTCAGCAATAATTTTGATGCTTACAACATTAACCTTTTAAAACCCAGTGGTTACTGTTGACTACCACCAGTTTTAACGTGCCAAAATTCTACGTCTGCCCACACAACGTACGTATTTGTTTTCTGTGGTATTTAGGTCAAACAAATATTTCCCTATAGTAGCATTAATTGTTGGTTTCTGGAATCGAGACGCAGTACGTTTACTGCGCGGTACGAAATTAATCTCAAATTCAGTCTTCCAGGCCGTGCCATGGATCAGGTGGTTAGTCCCCGGCCTCTCACCGTAGAGGTTCGGGTTCGATTCCAGGCCAGTCCATGTGAATTTTGGGGTGGAAAAAGTGACACTCGTACAGGTTTTTCTCCGAGTACTTCGGATTTGCCCCGTCAGTATCATTCCACCAATGGCCCATACTTAACGTTCGTCTATATGTTGGTCTTAACAGAAGGACCAACTTTCCAAGAATGCACAACTCTTTCGGAAAATGCGGAACATTGGATTCAGAAGCACTAGGGCAATTCTTCAAGCAGCTGAGCGACTGTTAGTCCCCGTTCGTGTCGATGTGATCTACGTCGAATACTGCTGTTCTACACACCCAGTCGTCTCCACGCCTAGAGAGGGTCGTGTACGCTGTATCTTGGTTGTAGGGCCAATCATAACGCAGGAAATACTGCATGGCGTTTTTCTGTTGTTCGTATTTAACCCTTTAAAGACGAAGAGTATCTGTTTTATATAAGGACTCAGTGCGTACCGCGCTGTAAACACTCTCCACTTCGGTTATAAAAACCAGTCTCTTAATGTTTTATAAGGCAAAAGTTGCTGTTTGTTCTGAGATCCGTACAAAACACAAAAAGGCAATGCGGGCATCACGTAGAATTTTTTAATGTTAAACCTGGTCGTATGTAAAGTTACCGCTAGGCTTTAACAGGTTAAATAATATGATTGTAGAATAATCTTTAAAATACTCGGACTGTTCCATTACATTCATGATTGATTACGTAGGTCAAGGTTGCGATAACATAAACCGNTAAGGACTCAGTGCGTACCGCGCTGTAAACACTCTCCACTTCGGTTATAAAAACCAGTCTCTTAATGTTTTATAAGGCAAAAGTTGCTGTTTGTTCTGAGATCCGTACAAAACACAAAAAGGCAATGCGGGCATCACGTAGAATTTTTTAATGTTAAACCTGGTCGTATGTAAAGTTACCGCTAGGCTTTAAAAGGTTAAATAATATGATTGTAGAATAATCTTTAAAATACTCGGACTGTTCCATTACATTCATGATTGATTACGTAGGTCAAGGTTGCGATAACATAAACCGAAGTAAAGGGGGTACTATCCTGGAATTTGTGTGCAGGAAATTAGGAAACCCCGTTTCGTATATATTTTCTTTTACTCTTTCTCCACACATCCGTCTCGTCCCGCTCTTCCTTATTTAAGGGTTTAAATTTAGTTGTCCCAACGAAGAATGTCAGGGTAGAAATTGTTCTTTCAGGCTTCGCAGTAGTCGCATTTACCGGAATCAAAATGTAGAAACTCGTACTAGCATGTTGGCCTGTCGACGAAGGTAGTAACACATAGAAATGAACGTTATAAGTTACCTGGCAAGTATATTCATACGTGGCGTGGTTGCCTATTAATAGCCGAATATTTGTTGGCTGTAAGAATCAGTTTCTCCGGCAGTTCTAAATGCACGAGCTTATGTGTACATTTTTCACGTTGGTAAAAATGATGAGTCAACTGGTTCACAGGGATCCACATGTTGGTCACGCTCAGAGATGTCACTTTGACTCTGTTTGTATGTGTGTGTGTGCGTGCGTGTGCGTATGCGTTCGCGCCTGTGTGCGTCTAGCGCTGACGTTATGAATGAACGGAACAGTACCTTCACTGTCGCTATATGCCATCGTAGTCCGGTGCTTAATTAAGCCGTGGGGATGGCTTTGTATTTTGTTTGATATCCTGAAGTCTGGTGACTCTTTACCAAGTTGCGTGGCATCCTATCCAAAACGATGTGAATATTCGTCGAGGTATCTTTTCTTTCTGTCCACTGTCTTAGTTTCTTTTAAGTCCCTTTTTTCTTAATTTTCTTGTTTTCACTCTCTCTCACCAAACAAATTGATTCGAACAGTAACGTTTCTGACTTGTATTCGGGAGATACTTGGTTCGAACCTCCGTTACATAACTAGTCAGGGGCCGTTCTGAAATATTTCGTACATGTCCTCATTTTCGTCAGGCAGATACCGGGAGGATAATAGGCCATAAATCCGTTCTTCTACATACCTTCTGATTATTCACTTTTTCTCTTAAGAGAGAACTTTATACAGGGTGGTGTAAAAGTCACTTGACACTAGTGACAAAACAAACATCGAGTGCCAAGTGACTTTCGCGACACTGTCTGTACTCGGAGCTGCACGAGCGTCGTTAGATCAACGGCGTATAAATAAATAAACATTCTCCCTCTGGCTTTTTTTTTTCTGTGTGCATTACTATCTGGCCGACACGCCATATTCACCTGCAGTGTGGCCGCCTGTATCCTATGCAACCTTCTCCACGTGTTTATTGGCGCATCGCTTTTCTTCATTTTGGCGTCGGGATGATTTCACTGTTACATTAATAACATGCGGAATATAATTTCCCGCACATTACGTAGTATTAATAGGCACAGGGTGGGCCTACTGTCTCCGGTGCTGTCATGTCGGAGAAGAAACGCAAATAACTCATGCTGGACAGAAGTGTGTACACATTGTGCCCAGAGCTAGAAATAGACTGTCAGCATTTTATTTACTTTGGGTTTTGTTTCAGAGCTTGATGCTTCTAGTGAATGTTACGCCAGTAAGAGATGTCAGGAATAGCATAGAGTGTAGTTTGTGATGGGCTATTAACGTCTCAGTAGTGGTTAATGTGTGGACTGTTTTCTATAAATGAAATCTGTGCCGCTTTGTCCCGTTTTGTGTTAAATTCGATAAAATTGTCACGTCGCTGGATGATATCTGGTTGTCATAAACATTCTGAATTCAATGAAACCTGCACGTGAACTACTACTGAGGAATCTAAACATGTTAGCTTCTCCCATACGTTCCCATTTTATTTCTAGATAAATATATTTGCGTATATTATATATGTGTGCGTGCGTGCGTGTGTAAGGTAAAGGTAATTCCATAACGTGCCATGACGGCACAGAGGAGAGGCAGAGGCAGATTTATAGCTCTGCTCAGTCTTGACCTCGGAGCTGGATGAGTCTGAGTGGTCAACGCCGCGCCCCGGCCGCTTTACCGCCGAGAAAGAGACGCGGTGCCCATTGTACAGGAGGGCTGAGTGGGCCCCAGGCCCGGTCTGGACGAGTGTGGAGAAGAGAAAATGTCTTGCCACCACTCGGGTTCTAACCCCGAACCCTTCTGCCCATAGTGAGTCGCTAAGCAAACTACGATGTCCTGGCCCATATAGATATTGCCTTCAAAGGCTTGGAGATGTTGGAGGTGTCATGATGTTGACTTCTGTGATACGGCTGTGGTCTTTTGTACCTGTTTCTTGCCCGGTGAGCACAGTCACCTCGATAGGCTTGTAGTCTGTAATGACGTTCTTCGGTGGAACGTTGCTTAGGTGCTGTGCTGTATTTTCAGCACCCTTGTGTTCTGTCCGTGTACTGCTCTTCGATTCTTGGTCGTGCATAAAGACGGGCAGTTCAAATATCCTGTCTGACTATACCTAACAGAATGGGAAGGGCGGGAAATGTAACGCATTGGAGGTAATTTGGAAGTGAATACACAGATTTAGGCCGAAAACCTGAGAGAAGATACGTCGTGAATAGATTACTTTTAGAGGTAGACCGTCAAAGAAACATTGCGTCAGGGTGTCGGTTAGATTCATCTGCATGAACACAGGGTTAAATGCCGGTTGTTTTGATCACGGTGATTAACTCTCTTGTTCCATAAAAGGTGAGGAATTTCTTGACTAACTCAGCGACCGTTTACGTCTGAAGATGGGCTTTGCTACGCGTAATGTAGTGTGGTCTCACAGTACGTGTCTTGGTGCCTGAGGACTCTTACGCCAAACTCGCGTGTCACATTTGCTGTAGTCGGAAGTCGAACGGAATATCTGTCTGTATATTCAAACATACGTGCGCTCACGCACACACACACACACACACACATATGTTTTAGCGATAGCGTAGTAAAAATACACAAGTCACTTAACCTTTAGGTTACAAGAAAGTAATAAAACGTCTGTTGAAGCGATCCCGGTTCAAAGCATAGCATTCTCAAGGGCTTACATTTGAATGTATATTTACTACTGTCTGTTAGAGTAACAACATATAAAAGGCGTTTTATTACCATTATTTTTCTCTTTGATTTCCATACAGATGTATCGTACTAGTTTTGTTTCACAGATCTTCTTCTAGTAGGAAACAAATTTGTTTTATTATTTTTGTAAACAGGCAGTCTACAGATACTTGGGTACGTTGGCACAGGGTGTAAACGTCTCGTCCCCTTATAATCAAATCCGCATTTCGGTTGTTTATGTAATGTAGACCATGGCGAGGGTTAATGCCGTTTTATCATCGGTAGCTGATATTTCTACGAGGTCAAGACTTGTAGCAGGAAATCTAAAAATGACAGAAAATTACTTGTGTAGTTGTGAACCCGTCGCGGTTAAAAAAAAACAGGGATATGTCTTCTCAAAATAAAAGCGAAACAACAAAACGAAACATAACTGTAAGGATCCTCAGGCCACGATGGCGATATCTGTGGATGCCGTTCGTTTGAGAGTGACAGTTATAATTTTTGCTGTTTTGGTCTCCGAGTTCTGAAGGTTTCTTGCGATTTAGTGTGTCGCGTGTTTGCGTCACATCTGTGAGAGAGCTTGGTAAATAGAAATACTGTAGTGTACGGAATACTTCAGATAACAATAAAACATTATATGGAGAACAAGCTGTACAAAGTAAAGGATGTACGTGCGTAAGTGAGTACACAGTGGATGCGTGCTGGCAGAATCTGATCTTGGCAGTCACATCCAAACGAATGTATTTGAGACTCAACAAATGAATGTGATGTAAATTGATTTGGTCGCTTTTGAGGAGTCGGAATTAATTTTAACCGTGGTTCAGAGTGTTCTTCCGAGCATGTGGTATTTTCTGATGTGATGAGGAGGTGATTTACTTTTGTGAAACCCGCACGATGATCACTGTGTATGTTCTGTTGAGGTTTTCCGACGAGACTTTTGTTTACATTTCTGAACCGAAATTTTACACATAATGGCCAATAACTTTCCTTCAGCAGGGCTGTGCATCAATCACATAGTTATTTCCTTGTTTTAGCTGTCCTGAAAATGATCAGGAGAGGTGAATAAAGCACAGTATTTTTTTTAAAGCTGCGCTTCATCCATCTGAGTTAGGTCCAGGTACAATTCCAACCCGCTTATAACGACATCTCGTATTTAACGTCACATGTTCTCTGGTACAGTACCAATTAGTTCCTCACTGTTAACGGTCACATTACACTCCTCGGCTATAACAACACTCGTTTATAAAGACACAAAATATTCCGCCCCTTTCGTGATGTTATAACCGACTTTGACTTATTTTCTCTTGCGGTTTTGTGTCTGATACTTGAAATTTTTTATGCTTTTCGCAAGGCAAAGAATCAAATTTTACATCCACGAAATACACAGTGACATGTTTCTGTGTTTTATGAAGTAGAGCGGACGATGATGATTTTCGAATAGAACTAGAAATTTATTACTTTTGTCAATTTTACCGTAAATTCGATGCGTAATATTAATGGGCCAATTGCAGTGGCCGCGCGGTCTAAGGCGTGGGTATGCGGCCGTTCGCTTGATGGGATCGTGGGTTCGAATTCTCCCCGGGGACATGGATGTTTGTCTCTTGTGATTGTTGTGTGTTGTGTGTTGTAGGGTAGAGGTCAGGGACATGAGTTTTGGAACATGGAATGTGAGGAGCATGTATAGGTCAGGGTCATTTATGACAGTGGCCAGGGAATTAGCTAAGTATAAGTTAGATTTAGTGGGTGTACAGGAGGTTAGGTGGGACAAAGTAGGGACTGTAAGAGCCGGGGAGTATACGTGTACTTTTTTATGTGGCAAAGGGCAGGAAGATCATCAATTGGGAACAGGTTTTTTTTTGTGCACCAGAGAATAGTACCAGCAATCAAGAGAGTGGAGTTTGTTAGTGCTAGGATGTCATATATAGTGCTGAGAGGCCGCTGGTGTAATATCATTGTTCTGAATGCGCATGCACCAACAGAAGGGAAAGGTGATGATTCAAAGGACAGATTCTATCAGGAATTAGAAGAGATTTTTATAATTTTCCTAAGTACCACATGAAAATTCTCGTAGGAGATTTTAATGCAAAAGTGGGGAGAGAGGATACTTTCAAACCGGCTATTAGGAATGAGAGTTTACATCAGCATAGTAACGATAATGGTGTTAGAGTAGTAAACTTTGCCACATCAAAGAATCTAGATGTTAAGAGCACTATGTTCCCGCACCGAAACATTCATAAATACACCTGGACCCCTTCTGATGGGAAGACTCACAATCAGATCCACCACATATTGATATATAGGAGATGGCATTCGAGTATACTCGATGTGCGATCTTTCAGGGGAGCTGACTGTGATACTGATCACTATCTGATGGTTGCAAAAGTTAGGGAAAGACTGGCAGTAAGTAAACAAGCAGCACAGAAGTTTGATGCAGAGAGATTTAATCTCAAGAATCTAAGTGAACTAGAGGTTAGGAAGCAGTATCAGCTTAAGATCTCAAACAGGTCTGCAGCTTTGGAAAACTTAAATGTTAATGAGGACATAAATAGGGCTTGGGAAAACATTAAAGAGAATATCAAAATCTCAGCTCAAGAGAGTCTAGGTCTACACGAACGGAAGCAGCATAAACCATGGTTTGATGCAGAATGTTCACAATTTTTAGATAAAAGGAAGCAGATTAAAATTCAGTGGTTACAGAATCCAAACCAAAGAAATGGGGATAAGCTGCACAACGTAAGACGTGAAGCTAGCAGACATTTCAGGAACAGAAAGAAGGAATATCTGAAGCTAAAATTAATGAACTTGAAACAAACAGTAAGAACAAGAATATCAGAGACTTGTATAGGGGTATCAGTGAGTTTAAGAGGGGGTACCAGCCTAGAACTAATGTAGTAAAGGATGAGAAGGATGACCTATTTGCAGACTCTCACAGTATTTTGGCCAGGTGGAGGAATCATTTGTCCCAGCTGTTGAATATACACGGGGTTAATGATGTTAGGCAGACTGAAGTACACACGGCAGAGCCACTGGTGCCTGAGCCCAGTGCCTTTGAGGTTGAGATGGCTATCGAAAAGCTAAAAAGACACAAATCACCAGGTATTGATCAGATTACAGCAGAATTGATTAAAGCAGGGGGTAGGATAATTATGTCTGAAATCCATAAACTTATTATTTCTGTTTGGAATAAGGAGAAGTTGCCTGAGGAATGGAAGGAGTCGGTCATTATGCCTATTTATAAGAAGGGTGATAAAACAGATTGTAGTAACTATCGAGGCATATCACTTTTGTCAACTACGTACAAAATTCTATCCAACATTCTTTCGTCAAGGTTAACTCCATATGCAGAGGAAATTATTGGGCTCATCAGTGTGGGTTTCTACGTACCAGGTCAACTACTGATCATAAATTCAGCATTCGTCAAATACTTGAGAAAAAATGGGAATACAATGAGGCAGTGCTTCAGCTATTTATAGATTTCAAGAAAGCCTATGATTCAGTTAGGACGGAGGTCTTGTATAATATTCTCATTGAGTCTGGTATCCCCATGAAACTAGTAAGGTTAAGAAAAATGTGTCTAAGTGAAACGTATAGCAGAGTTCGGGTAGGCAAACATCTGTCTGACACGTTTCCTATTAAGAATGGCTTGAAACAAGGAGATGCTCTGTCACCATTGCTTGTTAAGTTTGCTTTAGAATACGCCATTGGGAGGGTTCAGGCAAACCAGGAGGGCTTGAAATTGAATGGTACACATCAGCTTCTGGTTTATGCTGATGATGTTAATATATTGGGCGGAAGCGTACATAGCATAAAGAAAAACGCAGAAGATTTAGTAATTGCTAGTAAGGAGATTGGTCTAGAAGTAAATGCTGAGAAAACTAAGTACATGGTCATGTGTCGAAATCAGAATGCACGACACAATCACAACATAAAGATAGATAATAAATTCTTTGAAAGGGTGGAAGAATTCAAATATTTGGGAGCAACCCTAACGAATCGAAACTCCATTCATGAAGAAATTAAGAGCAGATTGAAGTCGGGAAATGCTTGCTGTCATTCGGTGCAGAATCTTTTGTCTTCCAGGCTGCTATCCGAAAACACAAAGATTAGGATATATAGCACTATAATTTTACCTGTTGTTTTGTATGGGTGTGAAACTTGGTCTCTCACACTGAGGGAGGAACAAAGACTGAGGGTGTTCGAGAATAGGGTGCTGAGGAGGATATTTGGGCCTAAGAGGGATGAGGCGACAAGGGAGTGGAGAAGACTACATAACGAGGAACTTAATGACCTGTACTCATCACAAAATATTTTTCGGGTGGTCAAATCGAGAATAGTGTGATGGGCGGGGCATGTAGCGCGTATGGGGGAGGCGAGATGTGCATACCGGATTTTGGTGGGGAGACCTGAGGAAAGGCGACCACTTGGGAGACCCAGGCATAGATTGGAGTATGATATTAAAATTGTTCTTCAAGAAGTGGGATGGTGCATGAAGTGGACTGAGCTGGCTCAGGATAGGGACAGGTGGCGGGTTCTTGTGAATGCGGTAATGAACCTTCGGGTTCCATAAAATGCGGGGAATTTCTTGACTAGCCGAGAAACTGTTAGCTTCTCAAGAAGGCCTCTGCTCCATGGAGTTAGTTAGTTAGTTAGTTAGTTAGTTAGTTAGTTAGTTAGTTAGTTAGTTAGTTAGTTAGTTAGTTAGGATAGAGGTGGTGTCTGTCTGGGGATGGTCACTCGACCAGAGGCGTCCTACCTATCGCGGTGTGTCTGAGTGTGATCGTGAAGCCTCGATAATGAGGAGACCATGGCCCACTGGGGGCTGTTGGGCCATGGAGAAAATATTAATGTTGTTTTTCAGACATTCTAACTTTTAAATACGTACTTTATCTTGCTTTCAAAACATCGACTTGTTAATATTTATTATTTGTCTTTACCGTACATCTGTGATAAAGTACATAATAATAGCAGAGAGAACATATAAAGTATGAAGTTGCTCTTATTCTTAATTGAGCACGACGTCGTGATGGCGTGTTTGGAAGCTGAGGTATATCTCCTTGCATTTTAACCTCGGCACTACATGGCGGTGAGTGGTAAGCTTCCCGTCCCGGCTACGTTGCCGCCAGGAATGTGTCTCCGCTACTATTGATCGGTATATTATTTGTTGAATAACATTATTATCTTTGTGTGGTGATGGTTTTACGGGCTGTATCCATCGTTCGAAGAGTAAAATATTAAAAATTAAAAAATTAAAATCACGACGTTTCGGAAGCTGGCTTTGCTTCCGAAACGTCGTGATTTTAATTTTCTAATTTTTAGTATTTTCCAGTTCGGACGATGGATAAAATCCATAAAACCATCACCACACAATGTTATACACCATTCTCAAAACCTTTTAGAATTTAATATTATTATGATTATTATTTCATAGCGATTTGCAACAATGAATTACTTTATTTAAGGTTGTTATAAGCAGTATGGAGCAGAGAAATAATTTCGACTTACATTTGGATATATGTAACTAAACAGTTAACATGGAGATCGTAACATCAGATCGTGCCTTCGTCTTAAACCTTACGTCATGAACAGTTGATTCGTACACACCAATACATACCTACGTATAAAAACATCGAATTACGAATTTAATATGTGCAGGCTGGTATTCAGACGCTTGATAATACGGGAAAAATAATAAGCTGACGTCGGGCCTGCATGAAGGATATTACTACTTGGCTCATGGGATGTCGCCGGAGAACGTCTCAGAGTGGCAGCGGAAGGATTTATGATTGAACTGCTCTGACAGCAGCCTGAAGTGTCGCTTCTCAGCCCATTGTGAGGATCCAAGTAGAACAGTCGTGTCCATGGTGTTTTATTATGATTGATTTATCTGTGTACATCTGGTGGTTGCAGCAGTTACACAGAATCTGTTGTATTCGGGCGCCAGCGGAGTTTGACATCGCTGCTGCACTCGCGTAATTCCCTAAAGCTTCTTACGGCAGTGGTTCAGTCATTACATATATATTATTGTGGTTATTGCCGTTTGTGTACGGTATATTTGATATAAACGACGTTTTGGGAACTGGCTGTGGTCCCGTCTTCAAGTGACACATTATACTTCGTAGCGCCTGGTATTAAATGCTCTGTAGTTACTCTCGTAGTCTGGTGGTCATGAAGTCCCGTGTTCGATCTCGCCTGACGTCGCTAATATTTCTACATTCGTTCCGTTTCGTAGTCCTTAACTCTTATGCCTACTCACAGTAGGTGTCGAGGTTGTTTTATTTTCACTTGATCACACTCAGACACACCACAGTCTGTAGGACTCCTCTGGACGAGGGATCGGCCCGTCGCAGAGACCTGTCCCTGACAACACAAACACTGTACAAGAGACAAACATCCATGCCCCCGGTGGGATTCGAACCCACGATCCCGGCAAGCGCTCGGCCGCAGACCTACGCCTTAGACGGCGCGGCCGCTGGGATCCGCGCTGATATTTATATATACCTGTACATATTTTGGAGGAAACAGAAGGTTTAGCACCATCGTCATGTTGGTATTTGTTGGCGTAGTCAGTACTGCGTATATAATTTTCAGCTGTGTTAATGATGTCCCAATACCAAATGTAACTTGCCCATTTACAGTGTTCCATTAATTTTCACCGTCAGAACAGGAGCTAAATATACGTTTTACACGACCGCTTTAGTATTTTGCATTGTTTTAAAACCCCTCTCGACAAATCTGCCTTGTTTGTGTTACAGTAATGTCAGTGTTGTTTCTAACTCTCAAGTTCGCGCGTCCGCCATGTTGTAAATACAGACTGTAGGACGCTACAAAATACGGCATTGTTGTCGCCTCCGGTACCACGACGTTTGTAGCAAATGTCAACGTTGCCCGTTCTGTTGAAATGGAGGAAACGCACAAGCGACATTATGGTGACGTCACATGCCTATGTTCTGTCTTTAACCCTTTAAAGACGAAGCGTATCTGGTTTATATAAGGACTCAGTGCGTACCGCGCTGTAAACACTCTCCACTTCGGTTATAAAAACCAATCTCTTAATGTTTTATAAGGCAAAAGTTGCTGTTTGTTCTGAGATCCGTACAAAACACATAAACGCAATGTGGGCAACAACGTAGAATTTTTTAATGTTAAACCTGGTCGTACGTAAAGTTACCGCTAGGCTTTAAAAGGTTAAGAAAGAAAAGCAACCGAAAAATGGCAAGGTGTTGGTACCTTATGTTTTGTATACGAACTTTGTTGTTTGTTTTCTGCAGATACGCAGTGTCTTGCTTATTCAATGATTTTTTCAAATGTCAGCACCAAAAATGTGGCTACGCCCGCTTTGTTCCCTTTTTTTTTTAAACGAAAGTTGCTAAGCAGAAACTGGGTTCTGTGTATTCTTATCGGCCTATCTCACTGAAGCATTTCTGCACTGTCACTTCGAGACAGTAACCACTGATGTAACGCCGCAGCACAGGGCTAATTCAGAATTCAAGAGAACTCTCGAATGATGCCCTGTGCTTCAAGAAATTACAGTCTGACACAACTCATCCTTTATGATTCACACCTCATTATTTTCTCTGTCATTCTTCATCACCTTTTGCACTTTCTAACGAGAGGTATATAAAGCTGTACTTACAGATAAATCTGTCAGCAAGTGGGGCTCTCAATTTTTCTGTCTGTCGTGGCTTATACTTGGCAAATGTAAATAAACAGTTGCTAATAACAACGTATTGAAATTCATTTTCTGACAGTTACAAAACGTAAAGTAAAAATATACAAAACTATAATCGTACCTTTTGTGTGGGTGTGAGACTTGGTCTCGCAGATGATGAAAGAACATAGATTGAAGGTGTCTGAGAAAAGGATGCTGACCAGAATGTTTGGACCTGAGAACGAGGAAATAACAGGATGATGGAGAGCTTTGCATCATGGCGAGCTTCAAAATTTGTGCTCATCATCAAATATTAGGCCTCCTGTGAGTGATAAGGACGAGGAGGTATGAGGGCCATGTAGTGCACTTGGAGGATGTGAGAAGCGGAGGGAGATTTTCGGTTGGAAAACCTAAAGGAAAGAGACCACTTGGAATACATAGGCGCATTAGGGGACAGTAGTGAAGCATATCTAAAAATAAATAGGTGTGAGAGTATGAACTGGATTAATCTGGCTCAGGAACCCTCCGATTCCATACAATGCAAAGAATTTCCAAACTGGCTGAGCAATTGTCAGTTTCTCAAGAAGGACCCGGCACCATGGAGATTAAGTGCTTACAAAACCTTTTTTATGAGGGTTTCAAAATATGACGATACAATCATTTTCTTGAAGGTGGGCAGGCGTACTGCTGCTGTTCAACGCATACGTTGGCGTACACAGCATAATATAATGAAAACCAAAACCATATACTGTTACACGTGGATATTTTGCAAACACTAGAATAAGAGGACACGGTCTGGTGCTATAGAAGTCGTTGGATTGGTCGTGGAAGTTCGTACGCCTGGCCATCCAGTTCACCAGACACGACATCCCTTGAATTGTGTTTGTGGATATACATTAAGGATTTGGTGTATCAGGAGAAATTACAAACACGAGATGAACTCATAGGTGTGTCGTGGACGGCGTTGCTGCAGTGAGGAACAATAATGAAACATGCGGACAGCAGGATTTAACCAAGCCACTGAAGTCAAATAGGACCACTTAACTTAATGACGGTTGACGTGACGACCTGTGCTGTTGTAATGTTTTTCGCTCATAATAAACCAGCTAATGACTGTGTAAGAGATACAATTTATTATGTTCTGTAAAATATGTTTTTAATGAAACAACATAAACTGAAGTAAAATTGGCGTTTAATTTTTAATACGAATCCGTTATATGTAGTTTAATTCACTTCAGATGGAACATGTGGGTGAAGTGATGCAACATCAGAGTAAGGCGTTCCTCATTTCTGTCACTTGTGCAAGAATCACATAAATGGTATCTGACGGGCGCGATGGATCTGAAAAAAAAAGTAGTTGAATGGTTTCGTTCCATTAGGAACTATACGACTGTCTCGGAGTTCAGTCGATGTTGCTCCGAACATAATTGCTTCAAACCTCACGGCTTAATCAAATATTGTATAATGCAGCGTGCTGACATTGAACAATTCATTGGGTGTGGTCCTCATAACCTCACCTTGACCCAGTTACACTGTGACAGCCACAGAACTGACAACTTCGTTACTTGTGTCTGTGTAAGAATGAAGAAATCGGCTCGTTTTAAGCTGACGATTAAAATATATGCTTACGTGATACACAGATGAGCTTGTCTGCATCGGAAATATATCGGAAATGTTTCTTGGTCCGGTGAATGTGAAGTGGAAACCCAATGGGAAATTACACCTGGCAGACATAATGTATACAATGCTGCAACGGAGAAGGATAACAAGATCATATCTTAGCTCTTCTGGGATATTACGCGGCATCGAATGGTAATCCTTTACCGACGTTTCGGGACGACTTATCGCTCCCAACTCCAAGGGTCAAGAAGTCTATTCTTCTTGGACTTATTGACTCTTGAAGATGGGACCGATACGTTGTCCCGAAACGTCGGTAAAGGATTAGCATTCGACGCTGCGTAATACCCCAGAAGAGCGCAGATCTCATCGGCATCGAAGGCGAAGCCTGAAATCACGGAAGGATAAGAAGAATTCAATAATAATAATTTTCTTAGCATGAGGTGCAGTGGTGAACTGTTGTGACCACTGTGCTGTACCTTCAGGTTCTGTAAAATGACAGGTATTTTTAGACAGCCGGAACGACTGTCATCTGTTAAGAGGGACGCTGCTTTATGATCTCAGTTCGTATCGTACATGCAAACTGTTTGGCATATGTTAGTAGTGCCTAGTGGCTTGCGAACCCCACAGCAGTTTTCAGTCCCGACTGTGAAGTACTGCTCGCGTGACGGGAATACGAAGAGACAGAGAAACGGAGTCAGTTCATTTTCGTTAAAATCAAAGCCGTGTATCCAAGGCTCTTGTGATACTGTAACAATGGCGCATGCCAGAAATCGCCTTCGTCTATATAGGTTTGTTGCTGCTCTTATTTAGAGAAACGGGCTGCATTTCTGCTGGATTAAGGAACAGTGAAATGGAGTGGGCTTTCATCATTCTAAAATACATCGTCTGGAAGAATTCGCCTGTTATGTACGATAACAGAGTCAATGTTTGCTGCCTAATACTGCGATTACTTCACACTAAATAAACCGAATTGCCAGTTTCCAGCTTACTGAGGGGCGATGATGAATGTCGTTAAACCATACCCGTGAGTTACAGGTACCTAACACGAGGCCGGTGGTAGTGAACACGTTGCAGCCTGTTTAACAGCGTGGATTGCAATTTATTGCACTTAACAATAGATTTCTGTGAACATTTTCTTGAGACAATAGTTCTTGAATATACAGGCTTTCATACTTGATGCATGAATGGCTGTATTTCGTTAATGAATATTTATTGAATTCTATAAGCTAACTAACTAACCAACCAACCAACCAACCAACCAACCAACCAACCAACCAACCAACCAACCAACCAACCAACCAACCAACCAACCAACCAACCAACTAACAAACTAACTGGCTAACGAACTGACTCCATGGAGCAGAGGCCTTCTTGAGAAGCTAACAGTTTCTCAGCTAGTCAAGAAGTTCCCCGCATTTTGTGTAACCCGGAGGTTCATTACCGCATTCACAAGAGCCCACCACCTGTCCCTATCCTGAGCCAGCTCAATCTGGTCCGTGCCCCCCATCTCACTTCTTGAAGATCCCATTTCCGTAGCTGGAGTCGCACCAAAGAATCGGTCCAGGTCCGAGGCTTGTCCATATGTTTCGTAACATCATACTTCTTTACGTTGAGGAGTTGGTAGGACCTCGCCCAACCCCTAAGCTGGAGGACCACCCCTTCTCGGCGGTCCGCGACTGCTTATTCAATGTAGAATTCTATAAGCTACAACAAGAAAGTAAATTGTGACTGATAAATAACAATGCACGTTCTTTTATGTTTCATGTATTATTTCGATATGGTGATCATGAAGCCTCGATAATGAGGAGGACTTGGCCCGCTAGGGGCTGTTGCGCCATTGCGGGGAAAAAAATTTTTGGTATGACCCACGTTTGTAGCTAACCTGTAATTCAGTTACTGCTGTGTTCCTCCTAGGTATTTGCGATTGTTTCCGATATTATTTTCCTTAAGAACTGTTGCGATATCTCATGTAAGGATTGTGCCTTACATAGGCGTGCGTATAAAGCGAAAAGAAAAACTTTAAATGTACTGAGGTCGGGTGAACGGGGAGGCCTAGCTATGGGTCCTTCTTATTCCACCCACTTATTCTGAAAGTTGGCAGTTATTTACAACCGCACAACGTTATCGAAAGTGGAGGTGTGCCGTCATGCTTAAAGATAAATTTAGCTTGTCCTCAAAACCGTGGAAAATCTTACGTTTCTGTAATTTGTAGCAGGTGCATGTAATTGTGTATTGTTATTGTTCTGCGAAGAGGAACGGGCCTATCATTTAGGCTTTTGTGTTTTAGACTTATATTCTGGATGTGTATGGTTCGAATTGCGGTCGGGCACAGGCTATCCTCACTGACATGTGCCGCGAATTGTCTCATTACCTCCCAGGAAATTTAATATAGTATCTTGACTGGCCCACGACCGCTTCGTCCTCCACCCTTTCAGATTCATCACTCACCCATCACGCTACCATCAGCGCCAGCGTCTGTGTTATTAACAGAGTCGCGAAAGAAACCCCAACGAAAACCTCCCACACAAGTAGGGACAAACAGGGGGTTCTTATGAACGCGTTTCCCTCACGTGCGGGGAATTTATTGACTGGCTGTGGAATTAGTAGCTTTTCACGAACGACTCTTGTGCGCATCTAGACGTTGTTTCTTTGTTGATCGGTGCCGTTTTTCAGAAAGCACAAACTAATTACGACATGTTTGACCTAAAAGAGAGATCTAATAAGTTAGGGAGGCATTATATATTTTAACTCATATCCCCTTTTCAGTTACTGTTATTCGCTTTCCTGAAAGTGATATGTGGAAAATAACTACGAATTGAAAAGAAACATGCAACCAAATCAGAGCCCTGCGTGTGACTTTAACGTATCAAATTCGACACTTTGTCTTGTACGATTTTTTTTTAAGTTTAGTTTTTGTTTGTGTAGACAGACAAATGTTCAGACAGTATGGTTGCCTTCGCCACTTGTCGTAACCGAGTACTAGCACTTTCCCTTCTAGAAAATAAGCAACACACCCCAGGCTATAACAGGGCACTTCGAAATGTTTTTAATCCTATTTGAATATGAAGACCGGAATTAGGTATCCTTTTCTAAGGAACAAGTAAGTTATGTAGCGTCACTGAAAGCTTCTGTAGCAGACTGCGCTTTGTCAGTGTTTTTTAACAATTAATTTATAGAATAATTGCTGTTTTCCAGTCGTGCCCTGGTAACAGTTGTTACTGTTGTGTTCCTAATTGTTACTTTTTTAAAAATTCATTTATAGAATTAGCAGTTGCTGACTTTCTCCAGTCATGCCCTGGTAACAATTGTTGCTGTCCTATTCCTGTTATTACGTAATTGGGTCGCCGCTAGTTAATGTTCGAGCTCTTGTTGCAGAATGTTAATGCTTATAGGCTGCGAAAGGCTACGCTGTGACCTTTTCATTATGTGTAGTAATAAAGGTTTTGTTAGTAGGAAGGATCATTAGTAGGGCGTTCGAATTACTTGTTAAATGGCAGGCAGGCTGCTGTTGTTACCGTATATTCACATCTGCTGCAAGGAAGCGACATTCAGTTGCTCTTTGTTGCACAGATTCACGACTGTAGCACTAACGCTTACAAAGAAAGCAACTGTACTAAAAAGAGTAATTCTTAATAGTCTTGCAATAAACTTAACATATGCAGGAATTAAAGACACTAAAGAACTCGGTAGACAGCGGTTACGTCATTCCATAAATTGCGATAGAGTACCGTTTTGTTGTTTAAATATGTGTGAACTGTGGGTGTACTGTTTGAATTTAAAAATATAAACGTTTGGAGTTGTGTATAGAGAAAGTTAGAAATGAAGTGTATGGAAAGAGGCGTGTGGTAAATGCGACGACCAAACTGTATGATGTGTGGACATTGCTGTATTCACATGTGTTAAGTTGGTTATTTCGAAGATGGCTTTGAAGTCAAAATAAAATATGTATTTATAAAGTGCCAAGTGACACGTTCCAGCTTTTGACGACAGTAAATTCTGTGCACGCACAAGGAACCATTTATATGAACATGCAACTGTAAATTACACAAGGAACCATTTATATGAACATGCAACTGTAAATTACACCATAAGAAGGTATCTAATATATGGCTGCTAGAGAATATTTCGGTTGAGTATCGTTTATTATCTCGTATGTAACGAGTTCGAATCCCAACCAAATCACCGAGTAGTTACAGCGGTGACACTGATCATTCGCATTTGGAAAGTACTCGGTTCGAATTCCGGCCATGGTCTCTTTATCATAAATCAGATATTTTAGAGATTTTGCGCACAATCCCAGCAAGCGAGCGGCCTTAGACCCACGCCTTAGGCCGCGCGGCCACTGGGATCGGCCTTTTAAAATCGTTTAGTCATTGTAATCATGGCTGCTTTCACGAATTTTGTCACGCTAATGCAGGTTCTGTGCATAACTATCTGAATTGGCCATCTGTTTTAACCTTTTAAAGACGAAGCGTATCTGTTTTATATAAGGACTCAGTGCGTACCGCGCTGTAAACACTCCACTTCGGTTATAAAAACCAGTCTCTTAATGTTTTATAAGGCAAAAGTTGCTGTTTGCTCTGAGATCCACACAAAACACATAAACGCAATGTGGGCACCACGTAGAATTTTTTAATATTAAACTGGTAGTATGTAAAGTTACCGCTAGGCTTTAAAAGATTAAAGGAACATGCTGAAAACTATGTCGTCCAATGACATTTCGATTACAGGCGTGAGGTGTGAGTTTGGAAGAACGTGAAACATTAATTTGTGATATTGAAATCTGCTCTCTTGCTTCCTGAAAGATGGATATCGTGACGTAAATTTGTGTGGGCTTTATGACAGGCCTAAGGGAAGGCAGGTATTGAAACCTATAAATAAGGTAAAATACGATGAGTTACGAAACCAATCTCATTGGCTCCCCGCTGTTTGTTGAAATCAAAATCGATAAGCATTGCTATTTAATGACTAGCGGGCACTCGGCTGATGTGATGAAATATTGGCTTCCCACTGAGTGGAAATACCCTAGCGTTTGTCACTGCATCAGCTTCACGACAGTGAGGGGCTGTACTACAGCGGGTACCACGGCGGACCGTGAGGAAGGTTAGGCCTCTCGGAAAGGCTGTGTGGTATTTGCATACTTTGTATTCACCCTGAACTCCGTAGAACGCAGTAATGCTTGAGACCTTAATAGTCGAGAATTCCGTTCTTCTGGGATATGTCATACAGCCGTATCGCAGCGACGTCGCTACTAACACCACAAAACTCGCATACTGATTAGTCACTCGGCTAGTGACGACGTGCCTCGTCTTTAACCCTGTAAAGACGAAGCGTATCTGTTTTATATAGGTACTCAGTGCGTACCGCGCTGTAAACACTCTCCACTTCGGTTATAAAAACCAATCTCTTAATGTTTTATAAGGCAAAAGGTGCTGTTTGTTCTGAGATCCGTACAAAACACATAAACGCAATGTGGGCACCACGTAGAATTTTTTAATGTTAAACCTGGTGGTATGTAAAGTTACCGCTAGGCTTTAAAAGGTTAATGGAACCGGCATATTCATGTCCGAAATATAAATACAGTAGAGCGTCGATTATCCGAACGTCAGTCATCCGAACCGTCGACTATCCGAACCACCATCGGTTAAAAAAAAAAGTTGCCATGTGGGGCTTACTGTACTTTCCAGTTACTGGTTACTGTATTGAAATATTACTAACCATTTCCTAAATCAATTGGTTATAATATTTCGTACTTCAAAGTACTGAGTTCTTAAGAATGTAACCTAGTGTACGCTAATTTATTTGTGAGTACACTTTGTTTAGTATAAATTGCGTATCTTCATGCATGTTTGTTTGATTATCCGAACAATTTGACGAACGGAACTTCCTCGGTCCAAGTTAGTTTGGATAAGGGACGCTTTACTGTGATCATCGCTGGGCCCTGTCCTACGCCGCAATAGGCCAGTGCGCACCCTCATTCACTTCCCTGTCTTCCCTTTTTAATATACTCCCGCCTTTGTCCAGGTCTCCCAATTTATCTTATCCATTTGGCTGTTCCGCCAGCATTTTCAGTTTATTTCTCGTCTCTTGAATGCCTGCTGAATGTCCAAACCATCTCATCCTCTTGTGTGAACACGCAATTGTCAGTTTTATTTCATGCTGTGAAAAAGCGAATCGGGCAGAGCGAGCCTAGGAGACACTGATTTTGTTTGGCGGTGACCCTAAATTTTGAGGGGGAGGGGCCATATCTTTGCTTTTGGGTGTAAAAAGTGTAATTTAGATGTCTGTAAAAGTCATATTTGTATAAAATAAATTACGCTGGTAAAACAAAATATTTGTTACGTGATGACGATGAATGGTGAATACTGCAGCTAGGTACATGACGTTTGTTGTGGCGGCAGATTACAAATCTTTGTGTACAATTTGTATGTGGTTGAATGTGCGGGTAGGCACAATAAATCTTGGATCTTATGTAAACTGCGTTTGGTGGTAGTGAGTCGTCGTGATATGTAGGCATGTGTTTCTTTTTTTCCTTGCTTCCTTACTTTATACCTTCCCTTCATCATCTTTTCTCGTCCGGTTTCTTGCTCGCTCCTTTTCCTTCTCTTTGCAGTTACATTTCTACCTCTTTGTTTCTGTTTTCTTCCGTACTGTTATAGTTTCTTCCGTTTTTTGTTCTGCTGTTGTCCTCATTTTCTTCTGCTTTTATGTCTTAATTTTTTTGATTCCATTTTTCCTGTTTTTCATTAATTTGCTTTCCGTCTTTATCGCTTTTTATATTCTCCTCTTGGCCGTTCTTTAGTTTCTTTTGCCTCTTATCCTTTGTTTCATATTTTGTCTTTCCTTCTTTCTTTCTGTCTGCCTTTCCCTTTTAAGCATGCATCCCGGATATGTCGTTGCGACTCTTCTCCTAACATACATACCGAAGCTATTTTGATGACATTGTCTCCCACCTTTAATCTCGTCGCAATGTAATGCATCGCTCTGTCACCATCGAAACCACACCCAAGGGTATAGCTGAT
Organism: Coptotermes formosanus; assembly: GCA_013340265.1. NCBI lineage: Eukaryota > Metazoa > Arthropoda > Insecta > Blattodea > Rhinotermitidae > Coptotermes > Coptotermes formosanus. Next base: position 931,726 of record BLKM01000214.1, read on the forward strand.
ACCACCTGTGCTCTTCTTATCAACGTTAGGCATGGAAGGCGACATTCCAGCAGTTAATTTATCGTGCTCTTCGTTTGTTATGTACGTTTGACCACAGTCCAACATTGGCACTTCTGTAACTGCAGTGTGACAGTTTGTAGATAAAGTAGGAACTTGAAATGAGAACAGAAAGTGATGAAGTGAGATTCTTGTTGTCTTCTTTGAATCGTTTTCCGGTTATTAATAAAAATAATATTACGCATTATGCATAAGAATTTCACATTACCAAACGTAACAATACAACAATGTAATTGTGTAAGCTTACAGATATTTAGAATTTCGTCAGTTTGAGTGAAGACTTTTAAACGTAACCTGAATCGTTATGTCTGTATAGCGGATTATTATTCGCTGCAGGTTCTGCAAAATGCTTCCCTTTATTATGCATACATTTGGTTGAATCCAGTGTTCTCCTGCTGTGTTCATATAGGCCCGCCTCTGGTCTCTGTCCTTTTCACAGCCTTATAATCCTTTTAAGGCCTGTTTTAATATCATATCGTTGCTTCGATCTACACATTGGCTATTAGCTTTTAGATTTTTGACAAAATTTTTTTACACATCTCATTGCTTGCTACACGTGCTGCAAATTTTACTCCCCAAATAATATTTGGTGAACAATACAAGTTATGAATATCCTCATTATGTACTTTGTTTCAGCCTCCTTTCTCTTTTATCGCTAATTAACTTTCCAACTGTTGGTCAAGACCCGGTTAAATATAGGTGTTTGAACTGAAGGCGATACGAACATTGATGTTTGCTTTCACTTTATACCCTATCTAAAGTTAAGAATCTCTGTCATTTTATTTTCTCATCCCATAGTAAAACGGCGTGAAGCTTATGACGTCGCGACGCCTGTAGAGACACGCGCCGTGTGGTGCGACAAAAGAGGAGCGACGGCGCGTAGCGTTCAGAACGAAGAGGGAAAAGAGAGGCGAGGAAACAGCGAAAATGGAAAAAGAGATAAGGGGTCGCGTGGCGGTTGACATCGTTTCTAAATTCTTGTATACTCGATTCTCTCTTTCTCTCATCACCAATCTTGCGGCTTTGCAGTTTTTCAGTGAGGAGTAAAGAGTCAATTTGTGACATTTAAACGGAAGTATTTGTGTTCTCTTTATCTGAATCTGGGTACGGTATTTACTTTCACTGATTAAATGCTCTGCGTATACTCGTCTGTGAGTTGTGTACATGCGCATCCTGTTCGCGAATGTATCGTTCGCAGTGTTACGTCGGGTAGGCGAACAAATGACCGTGCCAGCGCGTATTGTCACAAAGACAAGTGCTCTGTGAACTGCTGTGTTCCTAGAACAAATGACCGTGCCAGGCGCATTGTCCAAAGACAAGTAGCTTTGTGAATTGCTGTGTTTTGCTTCCTTCCATATGATTAACGCGTACTGCTTATTTCAAGCGATAGAAGTATTTGTATTTTAATTTGTAATCATATATTATTGCGATAATATTTTTTAAATAAAAAAATTTAAAACGTGTGATATAATGTATCTGTTTTACTCAAAAATTGTCAAGAGAACTGATGTTAATCTACTCATATAAAGTGATACAGCAAATCGGATTGTAAACGTGTTTAGCAAACCAGTGTTGTGTTAATGTTGTACATTACATTCTTTGTTGTAGTGCAACAAAAGACTTCGAGTTTATTGGCTGGGACCATTGACTTATGTCACGCGTGATTTAATAAATAGATTAAATTTAGCTTAGTATGACACATGCCGCCAGTGTTACTGTAATAGTACGAAGTGAATACGGTTTGTAATACATCGTTGTTAAAAAAGCTGTGCGACTGGTCGTAATAGACATGTTGTGCAAGTTGGAGGAGTGGAAACGGACTGGCATGATTACTTGTAATTGTGATGGAAGGTGAGTAGGTATTTTGTAATACTAATCGATAAAGACCAGTGTTCTGGATGTGACGCCATGTAGTTTGGTAGGTGGGCATGAACATTTCGAAGGAACTTACTGTCTTAATTTTCAAGGCGGCTAAATGTTACCCTGAGGATGGAGGTAGCAAGTTCCTCCGAAACGTTTGGAGCTTGCGAAACTATAAGGCAGTAATTTCTTAGTCAAAACTGTGATACTGTTCAGTCTCACGTACTTAACTGTAGGTTTCTGACAGAACAGATTACATGCCCAAATTGTTTTCGACCTGTGTATATGACTTGTTTGTATATTTACCTTTCCCAGGTTCTTCGTGCAGGATGTTTGATTTAATCGCACTTCTGTGTTTCCTTAAAGTCAGCTCGCGCGACTTGTGATTGAGAAACTCAAAATTAGCAAGAATTTACAATCCATTTGAACTCGTTTAAAGTGTTTGATAGGAAGGGGGGCAGTGATGGCCTGTTTTAATATATTATGTCGGAATTTAGATTGGATGAGGATAATAATGGATAGCCCGATTGAGGGTAGCCAATTGACCGGCCGAGATATGAAGAGGTCTGAAATTCGCGATTGTGAAGCCGGAAGTGGATTTTGGCTTCAGGTTAACGAATGTCGTGGAAATCTTACTGCTTGGTTGAAACTGCGAATACACTTTATTATAGTCTTAATTTCGCGTCTTGTGTTTCTACCATGGTACATGTATATGGATAACCCTCGTTCACACTCGCTGGTTTGTTCTGCCCTAACATGCCTGGGCCACACTTTGAAAGGAGGAGATGTAGCCTCAGCGAATACAAATACATATCTGCCTCAGCAGCATGCAAACATATGGCGATTGTTGCTTTCATGCCATATAAAAGTAACGCCATATTTGCTGGGTAAGCCAGTGGCTACCAAATGACAGCTGTCGAATATATCTTTAGCAGTCAGGTGTAAGGATATGACAAGAGAAGCATTACATTCACACTTGTCGTCTGTTGTCGTTTGCTTAGATGGTATTGTTTCCCTTGAGGAAAGATTTTTAGTATGATTGACGCATTCGGAAAGTGTTTGAAATGTTACCTGACCGTAGTCGTCATTAGGCTGCAAGTCGACTTGGCGAGAAATAAGCTAGTCGCCTGTGACAAATGATTTCTTTGCTATAAGCTGATATTTGTGTAAGTGATTCCAAGATTGTCGAGAATAATTAGAAGATAATACGTCGCGCTTCGTCGCAGTGAAACGGGCTCATGTCTTCTGCGTGTTGGTTGGTAGGAGTGTACATTTTTTTATTTTAACTTACTATTTCTTAATTTTTACTCCACTAATATATTTATGCTCCGTACAATTTCCGCGCGCGCATGTTAGTAAGCAGGGCTGTGGAGTCGGAGTCGGAAGGAGTTTTTAGGTGGAGACGGAGTCGGTAAAAATGTACCGACTCCGATTCCGACCTCTGTCTAAAATCTTATCTAGATACTCCCAACTCCGGAGCCCTCATAGCTGCAGTAACCATTAGACTTATACTTAAATATAGGTTATAAGTCAAAAAAGTAGCCTGATTATTCACGTGGTGGCGATGAAATGTCTTATAGGTTTACCGTTATTAATACATATTGAACTTTTATGAAGGAGTCGGAGTCAGAGTCTTAAAAATCGATGAGTCGGAGTCGGCGATTTTGTGTGCCGGCTCCACAGCCCTGTTAATAAGTTCGTTCACACTCGCTGGTGTGTCCCGTAACAAACGTATCCTGTCTATGCGATGGAAGGAGCAGTAGTGGCTGAACGTAAATATAGGAGTCTCAGCAGTACGCAAACATATGTATGTTCTCATGCCTTATGACAGAAACACCGTATTTGCTGCGCTAGTCTGTAGGTACCAGCTGACAGCTGCGTGGTATATCTGTAGAACAGCTGCACTCAGATTGTGTCAGCTTTGACCTACGACAACGGTGTATACACAGTGTTTCTATTTCGTACCTTGAAGTTTTAAGTCCAGTACTTAGAGATTGAAAGTTAACGTCACGGTATCTAAGCCTTCGTACAGAAATAACACCCCGTTATTATTAACTCTTTAAAGACGAAGCGTGTGTGTTTTATATAAGGACTCAGCGCGTACCGCGCTGTAAACACTCTACACTTCGGTTATAAAAACCAATCTCTTAATGCTTTATAAGGCAAAAGTTGCTGTTTGTTCTGAGATCCGTACAAAACACATAAACGCAATATGGGCACCACGTAGAATTTTTTAATGTTAAACCTGGTCTTATGTAAAGTTACCGCTAGGCTTTAAAAGGTTAAGGTTTTTAGTTAGCTTACACCCTCCGTAATAATTTTTGCTTAAGCCATTTTTGGCAGGGTGAAACATTTGCTCACCTGTCAGTGAAAGACGAGTTCGTAATCGTGCAGGATGACACTCCAGTGCTTCCGCCTGTCTGTATGAGTACTTGAACCATCTCGAGATACGCTGAATGAGTTGTTACGAAGTGTGATATTACACAGTTACACTAAAATTTGTCCACGCATTGACTGAAATAATGGGCACTACGCACGAAGGCGTTTGTGCGTTTCTGTGCTTATCGCATGCGTAGCTGGTTTAAAAATGTGTCCGGAGTGATAAATGTGGTCGCAACATTAATTGTATTTCATGCCCAGTGCATATTTTCTGTACATCTTATGGTTGTGAGATAATTACACAAGAAATTGTCACGCTTCGTCTGCCCTTCGTAGCTGGTATATACACAATAAAGTGTTTTTCTTCCCGATCACACACGAAGATTATCGAACGCAGCTATTCCGGGTAGTATTTAAACGAAGCTTCCTCCTACATGAAATTGTAGATATATGTGCTTGTAAACACAGGCCTTTATTTAAAGCATAATTGTACTTGAGACGGTACATAAGGTTATATGAATAAGCATTTAAAACATTTTAGCTCGTCGTTATAAATACATGAGAGTATGTGTCTCCCATGATATTCGTAGCTATATCAGCCGAACGCGTCCCTGAAATGTACAGTGTATGTTTTTTTTACAGTGTATGTATTTTACAACGGAATATTTTACGACCGTACACATCCTTCTTTCGTTGTAACGTCTTCTTACCTACACTCTCTTTTCAAAATGCATTATTTTCGATTTTACGTACGTAATTGACCTGTAGATAATTTTTTTTTATACATACGGAGGTAATGTAGACACGTTTCTTGACCGTAGCAGTAAATGCATTAATTCGTGTCCTCTTACTGGCCACTTTATTTTGTGCTTGAGGAGAGTGAGACGGGCAGAGCATAAATGTGTCTAGGGTGGGTGGAGGCGACGTATGCAGTGCTAAGTATTAGTGGCGACACTTCCTGGAAAATGTTCATTTGGTAAGACCGTGTACGAGGTGAAAGGATGCCATTAAGAAAGGTGTTAAGGTGGTGGGTTATGAGGGTAGGAGTTGGAGGGAAGGTACGCTGGTAGGGGTGCAAGGACGGGCGGTGTTGAACCTGGGGTTGTGCTATGTCAGTGTTACTTGCAGTCTGTCAGTACGTAATCATGGCTCGAAACGTAATTTACGTATACGTTGAAAACAGACTTCGAGGTTTAGGGGCGAAATTACATTACAGTATTATAAAATGATGAAGGGCCGATCCCAGTGGCCACGCGGTCTAAGGCGCGGGTCTGTGGCCGCTCGCTTGCTGGGATTGCAGGTTTGAATCCCGCCGGGGGCATGGATGTCTGTCTGTTGAGTGTTGTGTGTGTTGACAGGTAGAGGTCTCTGCGACGGGCCTACCGAATGTGGTGTGTCTGAGTGCGATGTCAAAACCTCAACGATGCACAGACCTTGGCCCACTAGGGCTGTCGAGCCATGAAAGAACATGATGAAGGCATGACTTAGTAAATATCGTACATACTGTGTTTGTGTGTATGTATATTTCGTCCATACCAAACCTGGCACACGGTTAGCGTATCGTAGCTACTTGCCCACCCGATTACAGTCTCTTAAACGTCGCTGTCTGGAACAGCAATGGGTCCACTGTATTGTAGATGATGGTCGTCTGTTATAGAGACCTGGAGCCTGTATTAACCCTTTAAAGACGAAGCGTATCTGTTTTATATAAGGACTCAGTGCGTACCGCGCTGTAAACACTCTCCACTTCGGTTATAAAAACCAGTCTCTTAATGTTTTATAAGGCAAAAGTTGCTGTTTGATCTGAGATCCGTACAAAACACATAAACGCAATGTGAGCACCACGTAGAATTTTTTAATGTTAAACCTGGTCGTATGTAAAGTTACCGCTAGGCTTTAAAAGGTTAATTTGCTGATTATGGAGTTTTCTCTGGATATAGGCCTACCAGCGATTTGCAGACAGCGTGTCTCCTAGGTCAGCTACTTGTTTGTATGTTGTGTGCTGTGACAATTTTTTTGCTGTATTTTTATTGGAATTCCAGTAGCCGACTCCTAATCTTGAGTTGGTCTCAAAAATCGGGGAGTTTATAGTAGTGCATTGTCTTGTTACAGGAAGTACAATTATAGAATGAACTTTGTGCCGTTACCGACATGTTCTGTGGGGAAGAAATGGCTCAAACATGTAACATTGCAAGATCATTAACTTCGTGGACTTTGTGCGTCGTTTGGTGTCTTAAAAGAAATAAACATTAAATGAAACACAGCGTTTCAGGGTCAGGGTCGGTCCCAGTCTTTCAGACAAAAATAATAACAGTTACAGAGTTTGACCCCATAGGCGAAGGTACTTTCAACCTCTGGACAAAGTCCATGATGCTAATGATCTCAGATGTGGTAGCCATGGTCAGAATCTTAGCGAACCGTGTTACATGACCTCTTACATCGTAGGGGCCGGACCCTAGCTTTCGATCATGAAGCAGTGGGTGTTTAACTGTATGTGCGAAGTAAATCAAGCAGTTTTACGGCATTCGTTTTGTGTGTGCAACAAACAAATTTAACTATCAACGGTAGCTGTGATTTTGTTTTGTTTCATGGCAGCATTGCCCACAAACGGATAGCTAAAACAGAGGCGAGTGTAAAAAATATCATCGATGCATATGACGTGTATTTTAACCCTCCACGTTTTTATATTAGGTTTGTATCAACACTGTCTGTCAGTTGGAACAGCTCAGTCAGTATAAAGGATGATCGGGGAATCGTGGCTCAGCTGTGTGCGGAAATAAGAGATTTTTTTTTCTCTTCTCAAAAGTGTTCGGAATGCCTCTTCAGTGAATGTTAGAGGGGGGGGGGGGGGCAAATCGACCGGGGTATGAAAATGACTATTCACCTGCATCTAATTCTGGGGCTGAGAATAAATGGAGTTGTACATTTCCTCTCCTGTATGTCTTTATGGCTTGCGAAGCTGTCAGCAGTGAAATAATACCACGTATTATAGGTGAATCAACCATTTTCACAAACCGTCAAACAATCGTCTGTGGCTGGCGGTGGATCGTCTACAATTCAATGGGACAGACACTTGCGACTGAGAAGGCCATGATGCTAATAAAGCCGTTGACGCCGTCAACTTGCGGCAGTTATTCGCTGAAAGAACGTCCATAATGATTCGGGCGCCAACGCTTCTGGTTCGAGGGTCGACAGAATTCGCGTGCCATCATATAACTTTGATGTAGGAATATAAATAGGTCATAGGTCAAGGCTTTATTAGGATCCTTGAGAGAATTAATTCACACACGTGAGACAGACAGCGCTCGCGTCTCGATTTGGTTTATGAATACAGAAAAGCGAGAGGCGCTGTTTCTGATTTCGAACACGAAATAACTTAATGATTCTGTACGTTGGTACGAATGTTTCGTACCAAAACAACGAACGAAGGCAATAGTAATTCTGTGTGTCTGTATACTCTAACCGTTTAAAGATGTTTCAGAATTGAAATATCTGAGAACGAGATTGACAGACACAAGTGAGGTTTACTGATGCAATTCGTGCGGGCGTAAATTTCGGAAATGCTTTTTAGGCGCGTTCGCAAAATTGCGAAAGGCGACTGTTAGCTGTCACGTTTTTGCCCGTCGATCTCTCTTATCTGTTCTTCGGCGTGGAACGACTGTGCTCCCACTGGACTGATTTCCATGAAATTTTATATTTGAGTGTTTTTTGAAAATCTATCGAGAAGATTTAAATTTCGTTAAAATCCGACAAGAATAACGGGTACTTTACATGAATACCTGTTTACATTTATGGTAATATCTCGCTTCGTTCTTCTTAGGGTGAGAAATATTTCGCAGGGAAGTTCTAGAGAAAATCAAGACACAACTTTTATGCTCAGCAACATTTTTCAGAAACTCGTTCTTTTAATGAGGAAATGTGAATAAAGTCAGACAGGCCACAGATGGCAGTATAATACGGCGCATGCGCATTGGATGCTGGATAACTAAAGCTACAGACACATACTCAGAATATGTAATACTTCTGGTTTTCCACGGCAACAGTGGTTACGCGAACGCGCCTCTGTGTTACGTTTAAACATACATTACTTGTCTTTTTCAAATTCCGTTCGAAGGAAGTTCTCAGAAGGCAGTCCAGAGGATTCCGTTGTTTTCTTTCCAGTGCTCTCGATTTCCGGAAAACGATTGCTTTATGTGAAGGTTGTTAGGCTTTGCCTGCTCATCATGATAGGGGCACTGTGAGTGTGAGGATGACTTTTTGGAGCATTGGTGGAGCACCTACTTGGCGAGAATCCGTAAGCATTGGAGAATGTGGATGCGCTTAAAACACACAAACCGAAACTTGACCTCTAGTGACTTACAGTGAGAAACAGGAAGTTTTGGTTTCGTATCGGAAATGCTGCTGATAGAACCCGTCAGCCCTCATTATAACAGAAGTAAGATTGGTGGGGAGCCGGTCTCCAGTGATATCTGCAGTCGTAGTTTCGTTCCAGCGGCTGATAATTTGAACAAGTTATATTATCTCTTATGTGGTTGTTTTGTAAAGTTTTGGATGCTGGTGAGGCGTTTTGGATAGAAAATTTCTTCTCACCAGAATGCAGGACAAAATCGCGGTTTTAAGATAAGTATTAAAACGTCCAGTAATGTGCTGAAGTCGACTTGGCGACAGTAACAAATAACAAAGGAGTTGTTAGAACTCTCAGAACCTGTCCTTATGGTACATAGACGTAAGGTGTACCAACCTTCTTTTGCTAATGTGATATTTAAGTAGCGTAAATTTATAAGTTTAACCATACCATTTGCTCCACATATTTCGCAGCGCGTGGCCCAGAAATGCGTTCGACAAGGCCGTTGACACCATCATGAGCCGTTTATGGAAGCAGTGATGATATTGTTAAATTTTTGATGCTGCTAATTAGGTTGATAATTCTGTATACCCTGAGAGTTTGAACGATGTGACGTCAGGTTATTTACTTAACAACATTAGCTCTTTAATTAGCAAATGCTTCCTGATGTTTGTCCTGGACGATTCTGTCTTGTCAGCCATGTTTTCATTCGCCTAATTAGAATTAGTTGCCTAATTACAGTGACAGCCTCGGTGACGCTAAGACCCTGGTTATGTGAACAGTGTGCAAAGATCTGTTCCTTGTATTGTGGAGTTTAAACTGTTGTTTAATTGTCGATGTGTTACTCAACGACTGTGTACCACCTGCAGTAGTTGTTGACTGTCGCGTCGAATGGTGACCGGCCTGTGGCGAAATCAGAAGGAAATCGGTCAGTCGGTCGGCTCATAAATTGTTTGATGATGGTTATTTGCGGCAGGACTGTCGTATTCTGCGTGAGGAGGCGGGTTTAATAGTCAGGGAAGGCGGGCGGTAAACGTTTGAATTAAGTGCAAACAGCCACTTCCCCTACGAACACCGAAATAATCAACGTGTCAGATACTCGTACGTGGCTAGTTGCCCAACAGCCACCCTCATGTCTGTATGCTCGCTCTTGCTTTTACTTTACATACTTTTCTGAAGTTTGTTGAATTTGGTTCTTATTGAATGATGTAGGCCTATATCGCTAAACGAACTTTGTTACCGTAAGAAACAGTTCCGTATTCCATGTTGTCTGTGATGAGAATTATTTTTGGTACGTAATTTGCTACATTTATGGGATGGGAGCTAGCTGCCTGTCTTAATATTTTTGGGTGTGGTGTCATGCCCCTTTGCCCATAGACAGCACCCCTACAGTAATGCTGTATAAACTAAAGTATTCATTTTTAGCGTCCATTTAGATACATATGGGCAGTGAAACCTGAGGCTGTTGGTCACAGACTTCCGACCGCGGAGGCCCAGGTTCGGTCCTGGGGTGCTTCATATGGAGTTTGTGGTGAACAAAGTGCCACTGAGGCGGGATTTTCGTCAATACTTTGAGTATCCTTTGCCAATCACTATTATAACCAGTGCTTCAGAGTTATATGTTTGAGGTACTGCTGCTTTAGATCAGTCTAAAGCAGCAGTACAAGGGATTCGGTGTCAACTCTTATGCTTACGTCCAAAAGGGTGTGTAAGTCCTTCGATTGTGTTGACGGTGAATAAGAAAGGGTTTGGGAGCCAGCGATGCGTACATTAGCCTGTGTTAACCCTTTAAAGACGAAGCGTATGTGTTTTATATAAGGACTCAGTGCGTACCGCGCTGTAAACACTCTCCACTTCGGTTATAA